>CM075980.1:13318114-13570058 GCA_038087875.1 Malacoraja senta | reverse complement strand
CCACAATTATTCACAGCGCAAAAAATGACCATTTCGACGATTTTTAACGAGTAAGAAAGTACGCGTTTCGTGTATTAACAGTATATGCCGGTAGCTGCCATGTACTCCACATGGATTGAGCTGCTCCGTGCGTCACCCGATGACCTTACGTGCAACCCCCCTATAGGCTTGAGTCTCTCCATACCTTTACTATCCAGGCATATGCCCAAATGCATTTAAACCAAAGATCCTATAGGATCTTTGATTTAAACTGTTATTTTAACTGCACCATCAACTCCTCCCGATACCCAGCTCTCTCTGTGAAGGACCTGCTCTTCAGGTCTTGCTCCTGTTTTCAACTTATTCACATACCGGGACAGGAGCTTGTGTCATCTGATGGAAAATCAGTAGCTGGTGCACCTTCTACCCACAAATGCTGGAGAAACTCAGCGGGTGCAGCAGCATCTATGGAGCGAAGGAAATAGGTAACGTTTCGGGCCGAAACCCTTCTTCAGACGTCTGAAGAAGGGTTTCGGCCCGAAACGTTACCTATTTCCTTCGCTCCATAGATGCTGCTGCACCCGCTGAGTTTCTCCAGCATTTTTGTGTACCTTCGATTTTCCAGCATCTGCAGTTCCTTCTTTAACACCTTCTACCCACCTTGGGAAGTCTGATCCCCGGGGTGGAGAGAGCGCCACCCGCCGGCGGGAGGTGCGAGCACCGACTGTAGGAGGTATGGTCCAAAGATCATAGTGCGCCGCCCGCCGGCAGGGGGTCTGGTCCCCGGGTGGAGGGGCGGAGACAGCGCCGCCCGCCGGCAGGAGGTCTGATCACCGGGAGGAGATGCGAGCACCGGCTGTAGGGGACGCGGACAGCGCCTCCCGCCGTGCCGATCACCGAGAACAGAGGCGGAGAGAGCGCCACCCGCCGGCAGGAGGTCTGATGCCAGGGGCGGAGAGTGCGCCGCCCACTGGCAGGAGGACCGCGCCGCCACTCCTCCGCTCTCCGCCCCCGCCTGAGCCCGGCAGGCCGCGCGCCGCTCGTGTGGCCGCAACATGGATGTGAACGTGACGGACAGCGAATGGCGGACCATTGCTTTCCGGCAGAAGGTGGTGGCGCAGATGTGAGTGCGGAGACGCGGCGCGGTGCGCATCGTGCTCCCGGCCGGGCACTGATGGCGGAGAGAGGTGGGGGGGTGCGAGGCCTACCCGGCCTGCAAGCCGCGGGCTTTCCTGGCGACTGGTAGCCGTCAGCGTGATGGGTTGAAGCCGAGGGGGAAATCCACGCTGACGGACGGGCGAAAGTCCCGAGATAAAACGGCGGGAGCTACAGATCCCCGTTCCCATCACAACCCCCTCCCCCCGTCCCATTCACCCCCCCTTCCCATTCACTCCGTCCCCTTCACACCCGCCCCGTCCCCTTCACACCCGCCCCGTCCCCTTCACACCCGCCCCGTCCCCTTCACACCCGCCCCGTCCCCTTCACACCCGCCCCGTCCCCTTCACACCCGCCCCGCCCCCTTCATCCCACCCCATCCCCCTCCCCCATCCCACCCCATCCCCCTCCCCCTCACTAACCCGCCGGCCCCTTCACACCCCCGTTCCTTCACTCAACCCCCCGGGCCCCTCACTCAACTCCTCGGGCCCCTTCACTCAACCCCTCGGGCCCCTTCACTCAACCCCCCGCCCCCTTCACTCAACCCTCCCGTCCCCTTCACTCCCCCCCGTCCCCCCCACTCACACCCCCGTACCCCACACTCAACCCCCCAGCCCCTCACCCACCACCCGTCCCCTTCACTCACCCCCCCCCCCCCCGTCCACTTGACTCACCTCCCCCCCCCCCCGTCCCCTTCACTCACCCCCCGTCCCCCCCCACTCACCCCCATACCCCTCACGCAACCCCCCCGGCCCCTCAGCCACCACCCGCCCCCTTCAATCACACCCTCCCCGTCACCTCCCCGCACCATCCCCCCCGTCCCCTTCATCCCCCCCGTCCCCTTCATCCCCCCCGTCCCCTTCACCCCCGTCCCCTTCACTCCCCCCCCCTTCACCCCCCTCCCCCTTCAGCCCCCTCCCCCTTCACCCCCCGCCCCCATTCACCCCGTCCCCTTCACTATCTACCAATCTTTATCCACCCTGCTCCTTATATCCTCAAAGAACGAGCATATTTTTCCAAACAATTTTTTATTTGAAAGGAACCTGGGCATCCTTATTCATAAGTTGCTGATAGCTAATATTCGACTGGCTATTGAGAAGGTACTTAGTGCATTGGTATTTTATGCATTAGGATTTGTATTTAGGCATAAAGAGCAAAATTGTATAATGTTCCAGTTGGATTACTCTGTTGCCAAACCAAGTTTGACACTTTTATATAAGTTGGTAAGAGTAGTTGGAGACATGCTGGATTTCCTCAGTCTGCTGAGGAAGTAGAAGCATTAATGTGTGTTTTTAGATATAACTTCATTGTGGTTGGTTCAGGACAATATTGTTGGTCTTGGAACTTGAATCTCTCTACCATCTCCACTCTGGCACCATTGATGCTGATAGGGGTGTGTACACTATCTCGTTTTCTGAAGTTGATGACCAGCTCCTTCGTCTTGCGGACACTGAGGGGGAGGTTGTTGTCTTGACGCTGTCGCAATTAATTGGAAGATACAGCATGGGAACAGGCCTTTTGGCCCACAGAGTCCACATCAATCATTGATCACCATTCACACTAGTTCTATGTTATTCCACCTTTGACTGTGATGCAGTAGCTCTACCAGCTGGGCCACTATGCTGCCTAGCTGCACAAAGCTTTATATCTGCTTCCAGCACTCCATCTCATCATTGTTCAGGGTCTGACCCACGATAGTGGTGCCTCATCCAAACCTGCAAATGGAGTTAGAGCAGAATTTGGCTGCACAGTCATGAGTGTATAATGAGTTTCATAAAGCGCTAAGAACACATTCTTGTGGAGCCCCCTGTTGTGATTTGCATGGAAGATGGTTTGTTGCCTATTTTTACTTGCTGTGGTCTAAGGGTTAGAAGTCAAGGATTAATTCGGGGGGTGGGGGGGGGGTTGGGGCGGCGGCGATGCTGACTCCTAGGTCCAGGAATTTGAAGATGTGTTTGGTTGAGATTGTGGTGTTAAAGACAGAACTATAGTCATTAAATAGGGTTGGGACAAAGCCTGGCAAGTGTTAGCGGATAAAGATGAGATTGGATTGGCAGAAGGTTGGACAAAGGGCAGAAATGAAAAGACAAAAACTTATAAGATGATAGAAGAGGCATGAAATGTGAAGGAATATTGGTGAAAGGGGTGGGGGAATGAAAAAGGGAGAAATGGTGTGCATCTGGGTGGGACACATGAAGGAGATTTGGGAGGGGGGGGGATGAATAGAGATGTTTGTAGGTTAGGCACCTAAAATTGGAGATTTCAATGTTCATACTGTTGGGTTGTAGGCTACCCAAGTGTAATATGAGGTGCTGTTCGTTTAGTTTGCATGTGATCTCACTCTGGCAATGGAGGAGGCCCCATACAGAAAGATCACTATGGGAATGGAAAGTGGTTAGCAACCAGGAGATCCAGCAGGCCTTGGTGGACCGAGCGCACATTCAGTGAAATCGTCACCTTGTCTATGCTTGGTCTTGCTGATGTAAAGGAGGCCACATTGGGAGCACAAAATGCAGTAGATGAGGTTAGGTCTTGAAAGGATGGGGTGAAGGAGGTATAGAGACAGGTATTACATCTCCTGCAGTTGCAGAGAAAGTACTTGGGGGGGGGGGGGGGGGAGTAGTTTGGGTTGGAAGCGATGAATGAACGAATGAGTCGTGGAGGGAGCAGTCTATGGAAAGGGTTGGGGATGGGAGGATGTGACTAATGGTGGGATGATGGCAATATCAGAAATTGATGTATTGGATGCAGAGGATGATGGGATGAAAGGTGAGGACCAGGACACCTCTATCCTTGTTCTGTTGAGAGGAAGTGAGAGCTGACCCACTGATACAGAGGCAAAGAAGGTGAGGGGTCCATCTATGACAGCAGGTGGGAAACCACATTTACTAAAGAGGACATTTACTAAAGAGGACATATTGGAAGTCCTAGAGTGGAAAACATCTTGGGAACAGATGCAACGGTGAAATTGAGAGCAGGGGATGGCGTTTTTGCAAGAGGCAGGGTGGGAGGTGTAGTACGGTGGGAGACAATGGGTTATAGCAGATGTCAGTCGATAGGCTGTCCCCTGTGATGGAGACAGAGAGATCAAAAAAAGGGAGAGGGTTGTCAAAGACAGTCCAATTTGAGGGCAGGGTGGAAGATAGTGGTAAAGATAATGAATCAACAGGTTCTGTACGAGTGCAGCCCTAATGCAGTTATTATAGCGGCGAAAGAGTTGGGGGTGGTGTCAGTGTACCTTTGGAACAAGAACTTTCGACGTAACCGGGTTCTCCTTGTCCATTTCTGTATTCCCTTTATCCGCTCCAAGCTCACCCCCTCTGAACGCACATCGTTCAAATATTGTTATCAAACCCAACGGCAAGGGAAGTGTCGTCAGAGTCTGGAGGCTGACTTCCACCATGCTGAGGCCAGGTGCTATCTCCTAGACACTTCCTCATACCCCACAGGCGAACACCAGCCCACCATCTCCTAAACCGTTACTGATCTCGTCCCCTCTGATGCGATCTCCCCTCCACAGCCTCCAGCCTTTTAGTTCCCCAAACCTATACTGCCCATTTCTATCTCCTTCCCAAAATACACAAAACAACTGTCGCCAACTTCTACTGATGCACTGTGGAAAAGCATTTTATTGGGATGCATCACGGCATGTTTTGGGAACAGCTCCATCCAAGACTGCAAGAAATTACAGAGGATTGTGGACGCAGCCCAGACCATCACATAAACCAACGTCCCTTCCATTGATTCCACCTGTACTTCACGCTGCCTCGGCAAGGTCATCAGCATAATCAAGGATGAGTCTCACTCCAGTCACTCCTCTTCTACCCTCTCCCATCAGGCAAGAGGTACAGAAGTGTGAAAATGCATACCCTCAGATTCAGAGACAGTTTCTTCCCAGCTGTTATCAGCCAACTGAACCATCCTACCAACAACTAGAGAGCAGTCCTGAGGTTCTATCTACCTCATTGAAGACCCTTGGACGATCTTTAATTAGACTTTACTAGACCATATCTTGCACTAAACATTATTCTCTTTACCATGTATCTGTACACTGTGGGTGGCTCATTTGTAATCATGTATAATCTTTCTGCTGACTGGTTGGCATGCAACAAAAAGCTTTTCACTATACCTTGGTACACGTGACGATAAACGAAACTAAACATCCAAAAAATGTTGTCTTTAGTAAATGTAGTTTCCCCCTGCTGACATAGATAGATCCCTCACCCACGTCTCCTCTGTTTTCCGTAGTTCAGCTCTTGCACCCCTTTGCCCAGTATGAAACGAGGATAGAGTTACCCGATCCTCGCCTTTCATCGCATCCAACACATTATCCTCCGAAATTTCCACCATCTTCAACGTGATCCCACCAGCAGTCTCATCTTCCTACCCCCACCCTGGGGTCAAGGAAAGAGCGTTCACGCCGCGGCCCTGTTTCCACCAATCTTTCCACCACCACGCACAAGAAGCACAAGAAGCGACAAGACAGACACCATTGTATGCAGATGCAGAGAAGTGTGTTCAGCTCTGGTTGAACAACTTCTAATCTTGTGTGAGGACTCGATAAGAAGAAGAAGACCCCCACCCTATCCGATTTCTGCAGAGACTGCTCACTCCACAACTCCTTGATTCACTCATCCCTTTCCACCCAATCCACACCCTACCCAGATACTTTCCCCTGCAACCCCAGGAGATGTGAGACCTGTACCTCCTCACTCGCATCCATCCAGGGACACCAGCAGCCTTTCGGGTGAGACAAAGGTTCACATGCACCTCCTCTAATGTCACCTACTGCATTCTGCCTGCTGTTTCTCTCGGTTGCTAATCATTTTAACACCCTTTCCCAGTCCCATACTGATTTTACTTTCCTGGGACTTCCATTGCCTGAGTGAGACCACAAGCAAACTGAAGGAACAACTCTCCATATTCTGCTTGTGTAACTTTCAACCCAATGGTATGAACATTGAAATCTTCTGTTTTAGACTAACTTACAAACCTCCCTCCTCTCTCTCCCCCTCCCCCTCTTCGCTGTGCCCCACCTGCGTGCTATCCAGTCAGCGAAAGGACTATTCATGATTACAATCAAGCCATCCAGTTTATGGAGACACAGGATAAAGAGTATAATGTTTAGTGCAAGGTAAAGTCTGATTAAAGATCGCAACTCCATTAATTTTAAGATTTTTGAATAGGGATAGGTCTGGATGTTGGGGGATGGTAGTTGGGGGAAAAGCAGATTACAGTGTCATTAGTAGAGCCAGGATGTTTAGGCACTAAAAAACTCCGAAATAGGCAGGCAAAAAGGCATAATAAAATTACAAACAAGGCATGAAAAGGCATTTATTGACATAAAAAGGAATGTATTTCCACCACCAAAATATGGTTAAAAATGATAATATAAAGGTATACTACATTAAATGACCAAAGTTGCCATGGTTGCACATAATTACTAGCATTTTTTTCAAATTATCTGGTGTTAAACTATGCCGTCTGTCAGACAGAACATGCTTCAGTTGTGAAAACCTTTCTACCTCAGCTGAGGTCACTGGTGCATACCCAAAACAAGCTACAGACTCTATATTCATGTTGATATCTTGTGCATTACAACTACCTTTGAGAACTTTAGCTATGTTTTGTATTTCTTCAAGATCTTTGTTAGCTAAAATCACTCTCTCATATTTTCCGTGTATGTCTTTACCTACATCACCAGGAACCTTACGAATATCGTCAGTTACTTTGTTGAAAACGTGCAAGTTATTCACTAATGTTTCGCCACGTTTCTCAAGGGAAGTGGTAGCTTCTGGGAAGTTTGCAAAATTGGAAGCAATAAATAGATTTTGGAGAAGACTGAACCAGCGGGCAGCAGCATGAATGAATGAACGACCGACGGTAGCGCCCCCGGTTTCGCCCCGGTGGTGAAAATTTTCTTGTAATTTATACTATGTTAATACGTTAATAATAACATTAATATTAACGTGTTAACATGGAAAACGTCATTGTAATCACGGTACGACTAGAGAAAATAGCACAACCTTTTAGCAAAACGGCAAAAAAAGGCTGATTTAGGCACTAGATCGTGAAAAAGGCATTATCTTGGTGAAATCATCAAAAGAGGCATGAAAAGACACATGGCATTTATGGCAAAATCCTGGCTCTAGTCATTAGACAGGAGCTAGAGAGGGTAGATTGAGAGCAGTTGTTATTGGTTAAATCCACAGTTCTGACATGTTGGAGTCGTTTAAGGCCAGCTGATCAAAGTGCAGGATCAGCATGTTCTAGCAAGGAGGATGAATAAGGATGGCAAGGTAAGGACCACAGATGACCAATGAGGTTGTAAACTTTGTCAGGAAGAAAAAGGAGGTTCAAGAAGATTGTATCAGATGGGATTATGAGAAATATAAAGCGAGTGGGAAAGAACTCAAGCGGGCGATTAGAAGGGACAAAAGGGGCCATGAAATGTCATTGGTGAGTCAGATTAAGAAAAATCCCAAGGTTTTTGATATGTACAGTGCCCACCATGATGTTTGGGACAAAGACCCATCATTTATTTATTTGCCTCTGTACTCCACAATTTGAGATTTGTAATATAAAAAATCACATGTGGTTAAAGTGCACATTGTCAGATTTTATTAAAGGGTATTTTTAATAAATGTTGGTTGCACCATGTAGAAATTACAGCTGTGTTTATACATAGTCCCCCGATTTCAGGGCACCATAATGTTTGGGACACATGGCTTCACAGGTGTTTGGAATTGCTCAGGTGTATAAATGCCTCCTTAATGCAGGTATAAGAGAGCTCTCAGAACCTAGTCTTTCCATCACCTTTGGAACCTTTTATTGCTGTTTCTCTACATGAGGACCAACGTTGTGCCAATGAAAGTCAAAGAAGTCATTATGAGACTGAGAAACAAGAATATAACTGTTAGAGACATCAGCCAAACCTTAGGCTTATCAAAATCAACTGTTTGGAACATCATTAAGAAGAAAGAGAGCACTGGTGAGCTTACTAATCGCAAAGGAACTGGCAGGCCAAGGAAGACCTCCACAGCTGATGACAGAAGAATTCCTTCTATAATAAAGAAAAATCCCCAAACATCTGTCCGACAGATCAGAAACACTCTTCAGGAGTCTGGTGTGGATTTGTCAATGACCACTGTCCGCAGAAGACTTCATGAATGCTGCAAGTTGTAAACTACTGGTTAGCCGCAAAAATAGGATGGTCAGGTTACAGCTTGCCAAGAAGTACGTAAAAGAGCAACCACAGTTCTGGAAAAAGTTCTTGTGGACAGATAAGACGCAGATTAACTTATATCAGAGTGATGGCAAGAGCAAAGTATGAAGGAGAGAAGGAACTGCCTAAGATCCAAAGCATACCACCTCATCTGTGAAACACGGTGGTGGGGGTGTTATGGCCTGGGTATGTATGGCTGCTGAAGGTACTGGCTCACTTATCTTCATTGATGATACAACTGCTGATGGTAGTAGCATAATGAATTCTGAAGTGTATGGACACATCCTATCTGCTCAAGTTCAAACAAATGCCTCAAAACTCATTTGCTGGCAGTTCATTCTACAGAAAGACAATGATCCCAAACGTACTGCTAAAGCAACAAAGGAGTTTTTCAAAGCTAAAAAATGGTAAATTCTTGAGTGGCCAAGTCAATCACCCGATCTGAACCCAATTGAACATACCTTTTATATGCTGAAGAGAAACTTGAAGGTGATTAGCCCCCAAAACAAGCATAAACGAAAGATGGCTGCAATACAGGCAATAGACAATACACAATAGGTGCAGTAGTAGACCATTTGGTCCTTCGAGCCAGCACCGCCCATTCAATGTGATCATGGCTGATCATCCCCAATCAGTACGCTGTTCCTGCCTTCTCCCCATATCCCCTGACTCCGCTATCTTTAAGAGTCCTATCTAGCTCTCTCTTGAAAGTATCCAGAGAACCGGCCTCCACCGCCCTCTGAGGCAGAGAATTCCACAGACTCACAACTCTCTATGTGAAAAAGTGTTTCCTCATCTCTGTTCTAAATGGCTTATCCCTTATTCTTAAACTGTGGCCCCCTAGTTCTGGACTCCCCCAACATCGGGAACATTGGCCTGGCAGAGTATCAACAGAGAAGACACCCAGCAACTGGTGATGTCCATGAATCGCAGACTTCAAGCAGTCATTGGATGCAAAAATACTAAACATTACTTTCATTTACATGACATTGCTGTGTCCCAAACATTATGGTGCCCTGATATGGGGGGTCTATGTATAAACACTTCTGTAATTTCTACATGGTGAAACCAAAATGAATAAAAATGGCCTTTATTAAAATCTGTCAATGTGCACTTTATTTCTATTACAATTTCTATTACAAATCTCAAATTGTGGAGTACAGAGGCAAATAAATAAATGATGGGTCTTTGTAACAAACATTATGGAGGGCACTGTATGTTTAAAAACTAGAGGGTGACTAGGGAGACAGCTCAAGGATAAAGGAGGATATGTCTGCTTGGAGTCAGTGGGTATAGGTGAGGTGCTAAATGAATACTTTGCATGTGTATTTACTGAGGTGAAGAACTTGGAGGAGAGTGAGATGAGTGTGGAGAATACAAATATGCTAGTGCAGTTTGAGATCGAGAAGGAGGTGATGTTGAGCTGCTGAAGAGAATTAAGGTAGAAAAATACCTGGAATTGTAGGGATCCGGAAGGGAAGTAGAGAGAATCCATGGAACAATAGGCCGGTGAGCCTCGTATCAGTAGTAGGGAAACAATTGAAGAGAATTCTTCAAGATAGGATTTACTCCCATTTGGAAGAGAATGGGCTAATTAGGGATAGCCAGCATGACCCTGCTATCTCCTCCCCTTCCTATCTCTCCCTCAGCCCTCGGGCTCCTCCTCCTTTTTCCTTTCTTCTCCCCCCCCACCACCATTAGTCTGAAGAAGTGTTTCGGCCCGAAACGTTGCCTATTTCCTTCGCTCCATAGATGCTGCTGCACCCGCTGAGTTTCTCCAGCATTTTTGTGTACCTATAACTTTGCACATGGCAGGTAATGTCTTACTGACTTAATTGAGTGTTTTGTTAATGTGACGAAGGAGATTGATGAAGAGGGACATCGAGATGCAACCATACTCGGGGTTGCTCTCCCACTCCCGCATGTGTAATAAAGAGGAATTGTTACATTCTTAAAGTGACTAATGTGGTTTGTTGTCTGAAAGAACGGATAGAACTTTAACAGATTGAGTGTTTTGTTAATGTGACGAAGGAGATTGATGAAGGTAGGAGCGGTGGATGTTGTACACATTGTACACATAAAAGAGCATCTCTGGAGAACATGAATAGGTGATGTTTTTGGGTAGGGCCCTTCTTCAGACTGATTGCTGAATTATTTCAGCACTTTGTCTCCTTTTGTGTATTAAACAGCAAAGCAGTTTTTTTGTTTCTACCAAGTTTTAAGGTGATTCCGACGTGTAAATCTGACTTGCATAAAGGTTTACAAAATGTAACCCTTGCGTAAGTTGGGGAGTGTCTGCATATGAGAGGCATAATTAGGGTAGACAGTCAAAACCTTTTTCCCAGCGTGGAAATGTCCAACACTAGAGGGAATAAGGTGAGAGGGGAAAGTTTAATGAAGTGTGGTGTTTTTTTCACAGAGAGTGGTGGGGGCCTGGAAATCATTGCCAAGGTTGGTGGTGGAGGCAGATATTAGTGGCGTATAAGAGGCTTTTAAATAGGCAAACATTGTGGGCTGAAGGGCCGATTCCTCTGATGTATTGTTCGATATTTTATGTAATACTAATTTGCAAGGGCTGTTTGAGATCAAGCAGGATGTGGTGTTGGGACAAGTCAAGAGCATTATGGTGGATAAATCTCCAAGGCCTGATGGGATCTATCACACATTAAGAAGAGTAAGCAAGGACATTACGAAGGACTTTTCAACTTCTCTAGCCACAGGCGAGGTCTCACAGGACTGGAGGGTAGAAATGTTGTCCCTTTGTTATGAAGGGAAGCAGAGATAATCTAGGGAATTATAGGCTGGTGAGCCTCACATCAGTGACAGGAAAGCTATTGGAGTGGATTCTTCATGAGAATTTACACTCATTTAAGGGAATGGGCCGATTAGGGATGGTCAACAATGGCTTTGTGCACAGCAGGTCATATCTTACTAAATGTATCCATGTTTTTGAGGATGTTACGAAGGTGATCAATGGGGGTTGGGTGATGGATGTTGTCTACATGGATTTTAATAAGGCATTTGATAAAGTACCCCATGGTAGGCTGATCTAGAAGATGAAGATGCACGGATTTCATGATGACTTGGTTGTATGGATTCAGAATTGGCTTACGTATCGGAGACAGAGGGTTGTGGTGGAACTATTCTAGCTGAAGGTCTGTGACCAGTGAGTTCCTCAGGGATTCATGCTGGGACCGTTGTAGTTTGTGATGTACATAAATCACTATCGTAAATAGAAATGGGTTGGTTAGTAAGTTTGCAGACATCAGCAAGATTGCGGGATTTGTGTTGTGATTTGTGTGGGAATGCTGTGAAAGGATACAGCGGGATTTAGACCAGTTACGGAAATGGGCAGAGAAATGGCAGATGTAGTTTAATCCGAGCAAGCGTTAGGTGTTGCACTTCAGGTGGTTGAATTTAAGGGTATACGGTTGATGGCAGGATGTTTAACAGCATTAATGTACAGAGGGAGCTTGGGGTCCAGGTCCATAGCTCCCTGAAAGTGGTATAATTAGATAGTGGTAAAGAAGGCATATGGGTGGCTCACCATCATTGGTTGGGGCTGAATATAAGAATCAGGAAGTCATGATGCAGTTCTATGTATAATGTGGATAAATGTGAGGTTATCCATTTTGGTGGCAAAAACAGGAAAGCAGATTATTTTCTAAATGGTGGCCGACTAGGAAAAGGGGAGATGCAGCGAGACCTGGGTGTCATGGTACACCAGTCATTGAAAGTAGGCATGCAGGTGCAGCAGGCAGTGAAGAAAGCGAATGGTATGTTAGCTTTCATAGCAAAAGGATTTGAGTATAGGAGCAGGGAGGTTCTACTGCAGTTGTACAGGGTCTTGGTGAGACCACACCTGGAGTATTGCGTACAGTTTTGGTCTCCAAATCTGAGGAAGGACATTATTGCCATAGAGGGAGTGCAGAGAAGGTTCACCAGACTGATTCCTGGGATGTCAGGACTGTCTTATGAAGAAAGACTGGATAGACTTGGTTTATACTCTCTAGAATTTAGGAGATTGAGAGGGGATCTTATAGAAACTTACAAAATTCTTAAGGGGTTGGACAGGCTAGATGCAGGAAGATTGCTCCCGATGTTGGGGAAGTCCAGGACAAGGGGTCACAGCTTAAGGACAAGGGGGAAATCCTTTAAAACCGAGATGAGAAGAACTTTTTTCACACAGAGAGTGGTGAATCTCTGGAACTCTCTGCCACAGAGGGTAGTTGAGGCCAGTTCATTGGCTATATTTAAGAGGGAGTTAGATGTGGCCCTTGTGGCTAAAGGGATCAGAGGGTATGGAGAGAAGGCAGGTACGGGATACTGAGTTGGATGATCAGCCATGATCATATTGAATGGCGGTGCAGGCTCGAAGGGCCGAATGGCCTACTCCTGCACCTAATTTCTATGTTTCTATGTTTCTATGAGACTCTGGTTAGGCTGCAGTTGGAGTATTGTGTATAGTTGTGGTTGACACAATGCAGGAAAGATGTTGAGACTTTGGAGAGGGCACAGAAACATAGAAAATAGGTGCAGGAGTAGGCCATTCGGCCCTTCGAGCCTGCTTTCAATATGATCATGGCTGATCATCCAACTCAGTATCCTGTACCTGCTTTCTCTCCATACTGGCCTCAACTACATTCTGTGGCAGAGAATTCCAGAGATTCACCACTCTCTGTGTAAAAAATGCTTTTCTCATCTCAGTCCTAAAATATTTCCCCTTTATCCTTAAACTGTAACCCCTTGATCTGGACTTCCCCAACATCGGGAACAATCTTCCTACGTCTAGCCTGTCCAACCCCTTAAGAATTTTGTAAGTTTCTATAAGATCCCCCCTCAATCTTCTAAATTCTAGCGAGTACAAGCTGAGTCTATCCAGTCTTTCTTCATATGAAAGTCCAGACATCCCAGGAATCAGTCTGGTGAACCTTCTCTGTACTCCCTCAATGGCAAGAATGTCCTTCCTCAGATTAGGAGACCAAAACTGTAGGCAATACTCCAGGTGTGGTCTCACCAAGACCCTGTACAACTGCAGTAGAACCTCCCTGCTCCTATACTCAAATCCTTTTGCTATGAATGCTAACACACCATTTGCTTTCTTCCCTGCCTGCTGCACCTGCATGCCTACTTTCAATGACTGGTGTACCATGACACCCAGGTCTCGTTGCATCTCCCCTTTTCCTAATCGGCCACCATTCAGGTAATAAGTCTACTTTCCTGTTTTTGCCACCAAAGTGGATAACCTCACATTTATCCACATTATACTGCATCTGCCATGCATTTGCCCACTCACCCAGCTTATCCAAGTCATCTTGCAGCCTCCTAGCACCCTCCTCACTGCCCCCCAGAAGATGTTTTCCATAATGCTGCCTGGATTAGGTTGTAAGATATACAAAGAGAGGTTGGACGAACTTGGATTGTTTTCTCTGGAACGCCATATGTTGTATGTTGTCTTTGGTGTTCACATCCAAGTTTCAGCAGCATTATTGGTGGGGATGCTCTGAGAGACGCCTCATTCAGTTAACCATTAATTGTTCACCTATTGTTCAAGATAGGATGTAGAAGGCAGGAGTTCAACAATGAGATTGTTTAGCTACATCTATTGCTTTGTGATGGAGGCGGGCTACCATTCTGCTTCTGGTTGGCTAACAGTACATTGTGCAAGCCCAGTTTGGACCAAATGCCCCATTTCCCACGACCACATCCCAGATTAAACCCTGCATGAAGATCTTAATTGGGATAATATAAAGCATTGGGATTTTCCACAGTAGTTGTGCCTCCCCGACTTGCCTGTTTCCGTTTAGTATGCCGGTGCTGCTGATTGCTCTTTTTCCTGTTTGCAGAGACGAAGCTATGCGGACGGCTGGAACTCCTGCCACCAAATCCAGCAAAGACATGGAGAACCACGTCTTCCTGAAAGCAAAGACCAGGGTAAGTTAAAGTCCAAAAACTGCTGATCTCAGAAGAGTAAAATAGTACAGAAAATATTGGAACCCCTCAGCATGTCAGGCGAAGGGGCCTCGATCTAAAATGTTAACTCTGGTTCTCTTCCCACAGATCCTGTCTGACCTGCTGAGCATTTCCAGCATTTTCCATTTATATTCCTTTGTTATTTATTTGTTGGTTGTATCTTAGCTGGAAGGGGTGGCTATTAATGCCCATCCAAATAACCATGAACTGTGGGCTTGGAAGTCAATTTTAGAGGGCAGTTTGCATAGCATTACAGTGGCAGCACAGATTCACACCCTCTGTTCGATCTTGTGGGCCTGTGATGACATTCTGCAGCCAATCCCTTTCCCTTGCCCTTAATGGCTCTGTAATTTGTTATCCATTTCTTTCTTTCTGTCTACCTCCAACATTGCCCAGATATGATCGGTTCACAAACTGGAGGGCAAATTCAAATCTGTCTTATTTTCATATTTCTATATGGCATAGAAGGAGGCTATTCAGTTCATTGAGAATCTGTCAACGCTTGGAACAACCCCATCACTCCCTCTCTTTCTCCCTTATTTTTTCCTTAACCGTCCCATATTCCCACTCACGCCATCCACCAATTCAACCACTCTCCTACACACCGGGGGAAGTTTGCAATGGCCAATTAACCTGCCAATCTACAAGGAGGTGGGAGAGACAATCCTGACTTCTCTGTCTGATTGGAATTTACACTGCGAAGTTTCCCCCTGAGGCTCTGGTTTCCCTCCACATCCCAAAGACGTAGGTTGGTAAGTTAATTGCCCACTTTAAATTATGCAGGTGAGTGATAGAATCTGGGAGGAGTTGATGAGAATGTAGGGAAAATAAAAGGGATTAATTAGGATTAGGGTAAATGGTCAGCACAATGGCAGTTGGTAAGATGTTGGTTGAAAGTCAGCACAACTCTGGGCTGAAGGGCCTGTTTCTGTGATTACATGTATGGTTGAAACCCACCTTAGACTGATTCACATTTGTCCTTCTTTCTCATCCCTCCTGAACTGCCCTTGGTTCTTGTTTCGTTCCTATACCTCTGTACACCTTATAGCTCATCTCTTACTGTTTCACTTTCTATCAAGCCCCACTGTGTTGGTTACATCTTCCTCCAAAGCTTGTTGATATCCCCATGAAGATAGTCCTCTTGAGGTGGAACCTGTCCACCTTGATGCACCAGACTGACTCCAGGGATCTGAAATGGAGACACAAGAGACTGCAGATGCTGGAATGGGTTCAGATGAAATGTCTCGACCCAACATCGACTGTTCTTTTCTCTCCATGTGTACTGCCTGAACTGCTGAGTTCCTCAAGCAGCTTGTTTGTTTGGCCTCGGGTTGTTTGGACTTGGGTCTTTTTATGTTAGAATAACAAAGATTAAAGGCCAGTATGATAGAGCGACGTGAAATAAGCAATCCCTACTGCAGGGTGGATACAATCTGGATGTTATGCCTTTATTTAAGAAGGGCTGAAAGCCAGGGTACTGGCTTGGTGCACAGGAAATTGAGTTGGGCTGAAGGGCCTACTTCCGTCTATAGAACTATGAAGTTTCCTGAAGCCAAGGGACCCTCAACATCAAGCCTTTGAACCAAGACTTAGAATAAAAGGCAGGAGAAACATCATAAGAGTTTTAAAGATGGAAAATTTACTGCTGGTATCGGGGCACAATTAGTATCGTGCATCAAGATCAGATTGGATAGCCTCATGAAGTAAAGTGGAGAAATGGGAATGATCGGTAAATGTATTTGAGTTTATGTTTAATATTAACCTTATCTCATTTCATACTTCTGTTTGTTTATGGAGAGGTGGTGATCCATATGAGAGCACAGAACAGCGAATGGCAGTGAAATGGCAGGAATGTCAGCCCACAAATGTCTGTCGACCATGATCCCAATTTAAAATAATCCCATTTGCCTGCATGTAGTCCATATCCTTCCATTCCCTGTAGTATGGTTTTTTTTAATGCCTCTTGAACGTTCCTATCATATCTGTTTCCACCACTCTCCATGGCAGTGCATTCCAAATACCTATGACTCTGCAAAAAATATACTTGCTTCATAGATCTCCTTTCAACTTTCCCCCCCATCTCTCCTTAAAACTTTAGATTTGACATTTTGACTATCTATGCCTCATAATTTTACAAACCTATCAGAATGGGCATCAGACTTCGAAGCTCCAGACAAAGTAATCCAAGTTTGTCCAACCTCTCCTGAAAATGAACACTCTCTAATCCAGGCAACATCCTGGTGCCCTCTTGTTTATAGCATATGTTTAAAATGCTTTAGGATTTTTCTTAATTCTACTTGAAAAGGTCACTTTATGGCCCTTTTTTCAGTCCTGGTGATTTCATGTATAAGTTCTTTCCTGCTTCCTTTATATTCCTCAAGGGCTCTGTCCGATTTATGCATCAAACCCTCACTTATGTTTCGTTTTACTTGCTGACTAAATTTGCAATCTCTCTCTTCAACCAAGATTCATGAACTCTGACATCTTTATCTTTCTTCCTCAGGGGAACATGCTGGTTCTGAATACTGACCAGCTGGGCTTTAACCAATTCCCACATGTCAATTCCCACGCTCTCCCACTGAAACCCCGGATACCTGGCCAGGCCCATTTCCCAACAAAAGATTTAGTATATAGGATGGAACTGCAGATGCTGGTTTACACTGAAGATAGACACAAAAAGCTGGAGTAACTCAGCGAGTCTGGGAGCATCTCTAGGGAAAAGGAATAAGTGATGTTTCGGATTGAGACCCTTCTTCAGTCTGCAGAAAGGTCTCGACCCGAGACATCACCTATTCCTTTTCTCCAGAGATGCTGCCTGACCCGCTGAGTTACTCCAGCTTTTTGTGTCTATAAAATGATTAGTATGCTCCCTTCCCTTTGGACTATCAAATTCTACCTTTTAAATCTCTCACGTGTAGGAAGTCCCAGTCACTATTGGGGAAATTAAACTACAATACTCCTCTACAATGCTGCTGCTTTATTTCCATGATCTAGCTACACATTTGTTCTTCTAACTCCTACTAGCTATTGTGATGCTTGTAGTACAACCTCATCATAGTGATTGGACATTTCTTATTTTGAGCTATATCCATATTGCCTCCCTGGGTGAGCCCTCCAAAATGTCCCCTCTGTGTACAGCTGTAATATTCTCCCTGAGCACTGGTTCAACTCCCCAGCTCTTGCATCCTTCTATATTGTGTCGGAAACATCTAAACCCTGGAATATTGAGCTGATAGTCTTGCCCTTCTTGCAACCAAGTCTCTAATGTCAACGACAGAATGTTGTAAATGAACCAGAGAAAAATCTGGAAAGGAATGGGGCAATGTGAGCACTGGCACTCTTGAAAGGCAGTTTGGGAACTAACAACATTTTGTGATATATATCATCAGAACAGGCGGAGTCTTTGTCATTCTATTCTGTGTTTCAACAGGAAGAGTATCTCAGTCTGGTGGCAAGGCTTATTCTGCATTTTCGAGACATCCGTGAGTACACAAGAAATTTGCTCTCAACTTTCCTGGAGGAAGTGTGCGATTTTGGTTTAGGAAATGCTTAGAGTGGAGACATGCATTGTCTTTGCTTTTAATATTTGTAAAACTGAAGATGCATTAATAGATTTGGCCATTAGATGACAGTATATCCTGGAAGTGAAAGTGGCTGATAGAAACTAACTCTCTGAATTACCAATGTACCTGCCGCCTTGGTGGACCAAGCATGTTTAGTCAGTTTGATGCTTTCCCATGCTCTAATTTCTTACCTCCAGCAACTGGCCGTCTGCACTAGTGGGTGATTAGGTATAAATCCGGGACGCCTAACATGGGTGTAGAAGCTTTATTGCCTTTTTTTGCCTTTCTTCTGAAGATGCTGACTATTGGTGGGATGGGAGCCCTCTTAGGAATGATTTAGTGCCTTGTTCAAATAACTATCCTCTTGTGAGCTGAGTTAGTGAATGGCAGCGATGATTGAACTCTACAGATCAACGAGATTTTTAAAGAATGATGGCCAGCATTTAGCAACATGTTTCACCAGGAATCCCTGGTCCTGCTGTTACTTAGGTGCTGGGATTTGTCTTTGTTGAACAAATAGCAAAGCTTGTGGTGATTTTTGGCCAGATCTTGTTTTTGCTCAGAATGAAGGATCTGAAATTGTAATAAAGGGAAAACGTGCAATGTCTTGATCCAGTGGTAGGAATTCAAGTTTCAAACCAGAGGTTGATCACAAAATCCAGGCTGAGCTTAAACCTGATGGACTTCCAGAGATTTTATTTTTCAGATGAAATATTAATCTTTCAGTCCTAAATTCCTCTTCAAGTAAGGGCTAGTATTTAACTTACAATTTAAAACCATACCATCTGGTCTCATTGCATGAAGAATGCAAATAGCCTGCAAAGATTCACCACCGCTCTTCAACAATTAATAGATATAAGCACTTTTGTTCATGCCACGTCTCTCAGAGCCCTATATAATAAGGCAAATCACGGGCTTTATTGCACCCATATCTTTTCCAGAGATGACCAGACACAACTAAGATAAATGGAGAATTTAAAATTAGTTAAATAATCTTGAATCTACTGGTCACAGTTTAAAAAACGATGGCACTGATAGATTGTTAAACAATCCATATTGTTACTTTGGACCCATCTGCCAGATTGAGCAATTAAACAACTAAAGCGCACGCTTGAAGAACATCCCCATTATCGAAAATGGCAGGTCTCAGTTGGTGAATACCAAAGGAAGTGTATCTGTATCTGCAACCATCTCCTGCCAGAAGTGTCAGCTTCCTGCTGAGATCTGCATAGAAGGCATTTTTCAATCATTTTCATTCATTCCACGAGATGTCAAGATAGCATCCCATTTTCTGTGTTGAAGATTGCTCCAGCAATGCAATCTACTATTTCATGCAGTTACAACGTTAGCATCTATCTGGCAATCTGGAAATGTGTTTACAAAATCCAGTGTGGCTAATTATACCCAGTCTATCTATTCTCAATCATCAGCAAAATGAAGGGTTATTTATCATCCATGTGGCACCTACTCGCCAATAACCAAACGGTCACATTGCTCCAGACCTCATCATGCCTTGGTTCAGATAGACACCAAAAACTTGAGTTCCAGCAGAGAACAATTTCACTTAATATTAAGCTAGCGTGACATCCTGGTAAAACAGAAGTCATTAGTCGAAGGACAAATCAATGCATAGTTATACCCCTCGCAAGTTGGAGGTCCACCACCTCAGCTCCTGGGCATCTCTGCAGGAGTTTCTCCGTGCAGTGTCCTAGGCTAAGCTCCCTTTAGCAGCTTCATCAACGACCTTCCTCCCATCATATGTTAGAAGTGGCAATGTGCAGTCTATGCCTGCATGCAGCAAGCCCTAGACAGCATTCAGTCATGGGCTGACAACCAGAATAAGAATGTAGGAAATAGAAGCAGGAGTATGTTATTTAGCCCCTCACCACCCTCTTCACCATTCAGTGGGACCATGGCCAATCACTTTACCCCAGAGTCACTGACCCAGACTGACCCTGTAATTTTGGGTTTTCGTAATATCACCTGATGATCCCAGTCATGATTATACGGAACCCCTCAGAATTTACTGAGACAATTAAAATTCAACATCCTACAGGTGAAGAAATTATCCTTATCACAGCCTCCTTATTTTGAGTTTTTTTGTTGTCATATCGACCCTGCCTTGACTGGAAATAATTTGGCATGCTTTAATGTTCCATGGAAGGGGGGATGTCGGGAGCTGCATGGACGTAGGGGAGGTGAGGGGGAGGGAGGCTAGCGAGCGAGGGCAGGCGCCCCATCGGTGTGATTTTTGGGGTAGTTGGAGGCCAATCGGTCTCAGCAGAGGATTGGTCAGTCTTTTCAGTTGGTTTTATTGTAATATATGTCAGGAACATCATGGGGCATAGTCATTTTTATGTCAGTTCAACATAGATTTTATGTATCTTCTCCCTAATTGTTCTTGCTTTTATTATAGAGGTGCATAACACTTAATACCAAACTTATTTAGAATCATATCAATTATTGCCATAACCCTAAATGTTAGATCTGTACCCTTCAGTATATCCCAATGTTGCACGGATCTAGATGTGCTTTCTCTTGCTCCACTTCAGAGGACAAAGAATAGAATTGTACAGCATATGAACTGTTCAATGAGTCACCATTTGGTGAAAAGTTTGCACACTTATTCTTCTTTTGCTCTGAAGTTATAGTGAAGCGCAATTAATTGTTTTCCACTGTATAATTGCTTGATAATTTATGTTTTCATAGATAAGAAGACTCGAGCTGGCGGTAAGTAGTGTTTTAATTCCAAACTGATTTAAGAAAGTCAGGAGATGCGTAAATAGGTGCTTGGTAATCAGCGCAACTTGGTGAGGGCCAAAGGACATTTTTCCATGCTGTATGAGTTGAACTGTTATTTTTGAATTAAATGGCTCTCATTTTGATGTGCTTGCATTAATTTAACAGCTGAATAATTGCTGTTCCACATGTAGTTTTGGAACCCTTTGTTTTCCCACAGGAAGGGAAGATGGGGAAACTGTACACCCAGACGATCTTGGGCAAATCCAAGGAAATGAGATTTGTTGGATTAGAGAATGGAGATGATCTTATATGCGACTACGCAAATACATAGATGCTGCCAAGATTTGCCTTTGGTCGGCGATGAATAACCGCACTCATGGTGGAACTCGGGGCAGGTCAAATTAGTTGTCAGCAGGGCTCTTGTTAAGGGAGAAGTTCATTGGTCCTGTAGATACACTGGGACCCCTACTGTGAAATGTTTGTTGTGTGAGGAAAAATGTTCAACTGATGATTGCTGACTCGTCTTTTGGAAATGTGTTCACCATTTGTTGGTGATTTCTGAAAGTCATAGAAGATGAGTAGTGGAAAACATTTGATCCAGACCTCAGGCACTATGTATATGGAGTTTGTACTTCTAGCTCTGGCCATGAGGGTTTATCCAGTGTACTGACAATTTTGCAGGTTAATTGGCTACCGTAGGGTGGGTGGGAGGAGAATATGTGTGGTATTAATGGGCATTTGATTGAATACGTTACAGGGAATGGGATTGGTGAGGTTGCTCTGAGAGTCAGCAGAGACGCTATGGCTTCCTGTTTTATAAGGTAATAAAAATATGAGAATGTTGGTTGATCTCAATTGGTCGGAGTTATCTATTGGATGTGAATTAGTGGGTATTCATGAATGAATGAATGGAGAACTGGTGCTTCTTGGGTGATGGAGAACTGGTTGTTGGTGGGGTAGGGAGAGGGAGGTGGTGAAGCTATTTGCATGCAAGATTATGATGGTTTTAAGAAGGGTATATTGAAGTGTTGATGGTTGTCCTGGAGAGGAGGATGCCAGTCTTCTTTTCCCTTATACATTTTAGTTATCCATCTGACCTCTGGCACTATATCTTATCCTGTGTTATGATGCTGCTCTGTTATTTTCCCTTGTCCTTTAAAAGTTTGTTTTCCACCGGCAGCTTGGGTTCTCTCAGTTTGATTTGTGCATTTCATTGTCTTAATTTTTCAGCTATTATTCCCATCTCCAACGTCTCCTTGTGATGTCACGACCATCTGACTATTTTGCCTGATAGATATTGAACCTTCGCTGCAGCTTCAGTCTTTGGAATTCCTTCCCTCTCTATTCCTGTTTCTCTAACTAATACTGTCTCCTCTTTAATTTCTTTTTTTAGCTCTTTAATCAAGCTTCTGCTCATTTTGAGTTGTTCTTTATTGATTTGCTGTCACATTTTGTTGAAGGGTTTATTTATTTTTTGCTATACTGAAAGCTTAAATACAAATACAGCTTGCAGTTGTAGGTACAGTTCTGTACAACATTGGCTTCTCTGAAGAATGATTTGCGGAAATGCCTAAATACATAATTGTACTTTCCACTTTTCTGATTTGCGGAAATGCCGGAAATACATAATTGTACTTTCCACTTTTCTGTGTGCTTGTCATGAGTAGTGATTTGGACAAAGAAAATTTGCTTTCCTTTTGTTATTTACAGTTGGACTTCAAAGTTTGAAACGTCTTGAAAGTTTTGACCATAACTACTGCATTCCATTTCTATTATAAAAGCTCTCAATTTAAGAGAAGTGTACATCAACATTTGAGTGCTCCTTTGAGAATTCCATGTTCACATGGAAATCTCCCAGGTTCAAATGCTAACCTGGGTTCAGAGAGCCCAGGACACATTATGCGGATGTTGCCAATAGGCTCAAGGTCAGCAGGCTATATTTCGGAGTGCAAGGTATACCTTTCTCGTCCAGATAGAAAGATTGAGGGTACACAAAGAGTATGAGTTTCAAACTGTTTTCCGTTCTATAGAGATTCATGTGCACTGAAAAAAACAGTCGTAAGATTGTTTTTTCACTTGTGCTGTAATGTGGGATATGATATAAGTTATCTGATAATTGGGCAGTGGTGAGCTACTTGAACTGCTGAAGCTGAACTGAAACATTCCCATCATGTCAAATCACATTGTTGATAAACAAGTCAAAAATGGACAGGATAAGGTCACTGATTCACATTCCATTTCAAAATTGTGAACTGGATCACATTGAAAGGGTAAGTTCATGCAGAGAAAGACTTCAACTAATGTAATTAATAAACTCGAAGAATGGGTGCATCAATATTACAACATTTGTGTGGATACATGAAGTTTTGCATTTTCCTGGAAAGTAAAGTTACTTGCTGCTCAAACTGTTGACCTGAAAGACTCGGGGGTGCAGATTTGCAAATTAGAACAGAACATATTTCCACTGGTCTTGGCAAAGGAGAGTAATTTCACTTTATTCAAGCAATGGAAAGAATGCGAGTAAAACAAACACTGCTGGAGTAACTCAGCACGTGAGGCAGAAACTCAGGAGCACATGGACACATGATGTTTGGGGCTGGGACCCTTCTTCAGACTGATTTGTAATAGGGAGGAGAGATAGATGGAAAAGCGGTGGGGGGCGGGTCTGAGCCTGACAAATGATGGGTGGACAAAGTCTAGAGATGAAAAGGAAACGGATGTCAGATAAGGAGAGCAGAGGGATGAAATGTAAAGCCAGAGGGAGGGATAAAGGTGAAGGGTGGGGGGTTGAGTTGATGGAAGAAATGGTTACGTATCAGGGAAGGGTGGGCATAGGAACGAGAGGGGGAAAAGGGGGGGGGGGGTTGAATTGGTCAATTCAATTTTTGTACCTTTGGGTTGTAAGCTACCCAAGAGGAAATGAGGTGTTGTGCTTCCATTTTGTGTATGGACTCACTCTGGCAATGACGGAGGCCTAGACAGAAAGGTTGGTATGGGAATAAGAAGGGGAGTCTAAATTGTTAGCAACCGGGAGTGCCAGCAGGCCTAGCAGACCGAGCACAAGTATTAGTTGAAATGGTTGCCTAGTCTACGCTTGGTCTCACTGATGTTAAAGGAGGCCACATCTGGAGCACCGAATGCAGTAGATGAGGTTTAGGTACCTTTGAAAGTCTGTCTCTCCAGGATTGGAAAGGGACCCTAGTAGATATGACAGTGGAGCGACAAGAGTTTGAGTTTAGTTAATTGTCACGTGTACCGAGATACAATGAAAAGCTTTTGTTGCGTGCTAACCAGTCAGCGGAAAGACAATACATGATTACAATTGAGCTATCCACAACGTACAGGTACATGATAAAGGGAATAATGTGAATAACGTGGAGTGCAAAATAAAGTCCAGTAAAGTCCGATTAAAGGTAGCCCAAGAGTCTGCAATGAGGTAGGTAGTAGCTCAGAACTGCTCTCTAGTTGTTGGTGGGATGGTTCAGTTGCCTGATAACAGCTAGAAATTGTCCCTGAATCTGGAGGTGTGCATTTTCTTACTTCTATACCTTTTGCCCAATGGGAGAGGAGGAGAGGGAGTGGCCATGGTGCAAGTCATCCTTGATTATGCTGCTGGCCTTGCTGAGGCAGCGCAATGTGTAAATGAAGTCAATTGAAGGGAGGTTGGTTTGTGTGATGGTCTGTGCTGCGTCCACAATTCTCTGCAATTTCTTGCGGTCTTGGATAGAGCAGTTCCCAAACCATGCCGATAAAATGCGTATCTGTGGAAGTTGGTGAGAGTTGTTGGGGACGTGCTGAACTTCCTAAGCCTTCTAAGGAAGTAGAGGCATTGGTGTGCTTTCTTGGCCATTGCTTCAATATGTGTGGTCCAGGAGTAGATGTTGGTGATATTTACTCTTTGGAATTTGAAGCTTTCAACCATCTCTACTTCGGCACCATCAATGCAACCTAGGGTGTGTGTACCACTTCGCTTCCTGAAGCCTTGCTGACATTTAGAAAAAGGTTGTTGTCTCGACACCAGGTCACAAGGACCAGAGGGCACAGCTTCAGAATAGATGATGATCAATGATACTGTACCTAGGTACAGTGAAATGCATTGTTTTGCATATAGCCTGGTAAAAACATATAGCAGACCTCACCTAGGCAGTACACAAGTGTCGCCTCATTTTGATGTCGACAAAGTTGCGAAGGTTCACCGAGCAGTCCTATCTACTGCCTGCCACCGCCGGCAGTAGGACATACCTTGGGAATGGAGATGAGGAATTTCTTTAGTCAGAGGGTGGTGAGTCTGTGGAATTCATTGCCACAGGCGGCTGTGGAGGCCGTCATTGGGTATTTTAAGAGCGGAGATTGACAGGTTGTTGATTAGTTTAGGATATCAATGGTTACGGGGAGAAGGCAAGAGAATGGGGTTGAGAGGGAAAGATAGATCAGTCCTGATTGAAATGCAGAGTATACTCAGGCCCGAATTACCTAATTCTGCTCCTATGAATTATGAAACATCTTCCCCGAATATGGCCTGTCAAGCCATTTAAGAATTTTGCAAGTTCCAATAAGATTTCCTCTCATCCATCTGAACCTAAACTCTAAAGAATAGAGACCTAGTCTACTCAGTGTGTTCTCATAGTGCAAATCTTCCATCCTTGGAACCAGTCCAGTGAATCTTCTTTGCACTTCCTCTGTAGCAAGCACATCCTTTCTCTGGTAGGGATACCAAGACTATACACGGTCCCTGATATGAAATCACTGGGGTCATTTGAGACAGCAAAAAGACATACTCAAAATCTCTTGTAATAAATGCTAACATATATCTTCCTATCTACGTCCTTCATTATTTTATAAACATCTTGAAGATCGCCCTTCAAGGTCCTGCATTCCAGGATGGGGTTACTCGTAGGGCGGGGGAGTCTTAAATAGAGGGCATGGCTTTCAGATGAGAAGGGAGAAATTTGAAAGAGCGGCAAGTTTTTCAACAGGAACAAGCTACCAGTGGGGGGTGACCAAGGCAGGTAGAATTACAACATTTAAAAGGCCTTTCGACAGGTACCTTGAGAGGAAAGGAGTAGAGAGTTCTGAGCCTAAGGCAGGCAAATGGCTTTTGAGAAATCCTTTACCCCTTGTCTTAAACCTCTGCTAAAGGGAAAAGCTTCTTATCTGCCCTATCTGTGACTCTCATAATTTTATAGACCTCAATTTCCCTCTTGGCTTTCTCTGCTGCAAAGAAAATAAACCAAGCCAAAGAAAACATCATAGCTGAAGGTAACATTCGGATGAATACCTTCTCCAGTGCAATCACATCCTTTTTATGTGGCAACAAAACCGTACACGGTACTGAAGCTGCTGCTTAAATAATGTTTTATATAGCCTTACCATAATCTCTTTGCTGTCACATTTCTGCCCTGGCTAATGATGATGGCGCCTTAAATTATCTTTTTCTATCTGTGCCGATACCTTCAGGTATCAATGGGCATTTTTACCGAGGTCTTCTGTTCCTCACTATGTCTGAAGCTCTGACTATTCATTGTGTATATTCTAGCCTTACTAGGTCTCCCAAAATAAATTACCATATCGTTTTCAGGATTAAATTCCATCTGTTCTTTCTCTGCTCATCTGATCAAGTTATTAATGTCCTGCAGCCAAAGATCACGTCTGTCACTATCAACAACATCACAAAATGTTGCGATTTCAGCAAACTAGCTAATCTTACCTCTGAGATTCATATCCAGGTCATTAATGTATCTAACTGATAAATCAATATTTAGTCAATTGTCTCCCAACATGAGATAGAGACCCAAAAAACTGCAGATGATGGAATCCTGAGCAAAAAACAAAGTGCCGGAGGAACTTAGCAGGTCAGGCAGCATCTGTGCATGGAATGGACAGACGATGTTTTGGGATGAGACCCTTCTTCAGCCTGTTTTACTCAACATGTGATGTATTTGTTTATTCCCACTCTTTGCTTTCTGTCCAATAACCAAGTCTCAATCCATCTCAGTACATAGTTTGGAGCGATATGGACCAGTGTAGCCAGGTGAGACTAGTGTAGCCGGTGGGACATGTTGCCAGGTGTGGGCAAGTTGGGCCGAAGGGCCTATTGTCACACTGTATCACTCTATGACTCTATTATGCACATTTCAACATGCTCCAACATTGTCAATCAGCTTCCTAGGTGGGACGTTATTGAAGGCGTTCCTTGAATCTAAACACACACATCCACCAGTATCTCCATATCTATTTGACTATTCACATCCTCAAATGCAGTAATTCTGTGGGGGTGTTTTCACTTATGGATGAGTAATCATACAACTCAAGGTTAAGGCCATTGGCAAAAGAACCAGAGATGAGAATTGTTTTTGCACTGTTAACCTGGAATGGTGAGGGGAGCAGATTTAACTGTGACCAACAAAAAGGAGTTGCTTAAAGGGACAAACACTTGCAGGGTGGTGAACAAAAAAACAACTCTTTCAAAGCACTGACACAGGCGTAATGGGCCAAGGTTTTTCATCAGCACTGTGAGATTATTTCTGATATTTATCTCGGCACTTTTGTTTATAGTTCAACAGAAGTTTTACTTTTTGTTTTGTTTCCCTCCCTCCTAGATCCAATGAACGCTTTGCAGAACTTGCAAGGTGGTCCCACGGGGAGCTCGAGTGGGATGATGGTCACTCGTCCCCCCGGAGCCCCTTTGCCCGGAATGGCAGGTCTGGGACAGGTGAATCAATCAATATCACATCCTGGACAGCCTCAGCCGGGTACGTCTGGAATGGTGCCTCATATGCCTGGCTTCCCGCCAAGCACCCAGCAGCAGTGTGAGTAGGATTTGGAAGTTGCAAACTCCTGAAGTAGACACTTTCAATTTGTTATGCATGGTAGTTTCCTCACTAGACTGCGCCTCCCCCTCAACACCGACCCCATTACCTGATATCCCAATCAGTCAGTAGCTTAGTTCCCAGAGAATGTATCCCATTGATTTGAATGATGTCGGGTTGGATAAGAGCATTGGCTTGAAGGGAAGAATGGTGAGAAGGAAATAACCAAATCATTTATTTTTGTCCTACAGCAAGGTTGATAAATTACGGTGGATACATTTTAGCTCACATTTTACATTTTAGCTCCTTAGTTGAGCCGCTTATTTGCTGGACCTGAAGCATAAGTTAATCAGTAACATGTTATTGGGGATGGGGATCAAGTTAAACATGTGGTACTAATAAAAAAAAATGTCAGCACATGGGTATGTATTATGCATAACACAATGTGCTTGTATGAACCTGAAATGACTGTTCAGAATATGTTTAGAGCATCAGTGGAAAATGTTAAAAAATTTAGTAGGAGTAAATTATAGACTAAATTATAGACCTTCGTCTGGAAATGGCAGGTTCATGTTGTTGCCGATCAGATTACACAGTACCACCACCCTTCTTCCATGAATCATCACAAATACAAGGTTGTTGGAACACAGAGTTACTGGACAGAGTTGAGATTGATTACGCTATGCCCAATGCTCAAAGGTGGGAGGAACATGAGTGAAATTGGGTGTTTTCCTTCATTGTGCGCCTCTGGCACATTGTGGCAGGTCAGCTGTGCCTGACTAGTGCTGGAGGAGTCGGCTACTGAGCACATGTGAATGTGTCACCGTGGAGTTGTAGGTAGACTGCGCTTCTTATTCCAGTGACATTATAAAGTCCCAAACAGTAGATTTTACTGTTCATATCACCCCACGCCCAATATTAGTTGACAGTCTTTGGCCCATTTGGAAGCCGCCTTCTAAGCTTTACCCGACGACCCAATGTAGGTATCCTGCAGCAGATGATCAAACATTCTGCTCATCTATTTGAACCTTCCAGGCTTTTGTGGGTTTTTTTTCAGATAGTTCAGGTAGCTTTCAGGGCTATTATGAGGAAATATGAGTTTTTGCATTGTATTCCTAAAGTGTGTAGAGAACACTGAATAAAAATGTGTGGAAAGAATCTTCAATCATCTTCCCCGATGTTTTGGAATCCTACAGAAAAGTTGATCACTGTACTTATGCTGAATTTTTGAATGAATTGTCTATTCTTTCTTCATGGTCCTGTAGCTTTGTCTCCAAGTATTTATACAATTCACATATCAAAGTCTGCTTCCAGCATTATTTCACGCATTGTAATCCAGATCATAAAAAATGTAATTTTCTACCATCTGCAGTCACTTGTTTTTCCAGAAGAATTCACACCCGAAATGTCGTCTGTCCATTTCCCTCAACAGATGAAGTCTGTTCCACTGAGTTCCTCAACAGTTTTTACTTTGCGAAAGATTCCAGTATCTGCAATCTTTTGTACCTCGGTAGCTTTCTTCTGGTTCTTTTATCTTCTATCAATCATTCATTCCGCCAGTGTTATGTTTTTCTGAAGAAGGGTCTCGATCTGAAATGTCACCCATTCCTTCTCTCCAGTGATGCTGCCTGTCCCAATGAGTTACTCCAGCATTTTGAATATCTTCGGTTTAAACCAGCATCTGCAGTTCCTTCCTACACATTATATTTTTTGTTATTTATGCTAACAAAATGCTTCATGCATTTAAGCACCTCTACCAAGTCTTTATGCTTTTCAAAGGGCTTCAGTCTCTCCCATAAATGATTCCCTCATTCGTATTAACACTGGAGTAAATCTTCTGCTGTACCCTCCCCATGGCCTTGTGTTCTTTGCTAAAGTGTGGCACCTAATTTGAAACATGATATTCCGGCTAAGGCCCTAACTATTGTTTGCAATAGTTGACATGATTTCCTTGTCTAGGTTGTACTCTTTATTCTTTTTCTGTCCTTTTGGGCAGTTGCTCAGGGTTGCCTGCACACCTGCAGGCTGCTAGAAGAGGGACAAGAGGTGGTTGACGGACTGATTGGCTGGTTGTTTGAAAGGTGCTCAGTGCCTTCCTGGGCACTCTTTCATTGGAGTTGTCAAACGCCTAGGATTCTCATGTGTTTATGTGAATTATACATTTGTTGAAGATATTAGGTGTTGACTGAAAATATTAAGTGTTTTTCCTGTCCTCTGTGAAATCATTTATCTCATCTAAGTTTGGAATAAGAGTTCCTGTTTTGCAAGTTTGGTTTTGGGTATGACAGGGTCAGCTGGAATTGATGTCTGGGAGAGGATGTTGATGCTGATTCCCTTATCCTCCCAATGTATTGAACAGTTTTGCAGCAACATCATTGGTGATAGTTCAAAGCTTTAAAGTGTTTGCTATAGGCAGTCTGACTCTGAAGCATCACTGCTGCCTGACCCTCAGATGGTCAAAGGTTGTCCTGACATATTTGTGGTGCTCATGAATTTCATCATCCATTGCTGAGAGATGGCTCCCAAGCTTTGGGAAGTAGTCCACATTTTCCCCAAGGTCTTGTTATGGACCTTTAGATAGCAGTGCTGTACAATAGGGGCGAGTGGGTAGAGTGTCTTGGTCTTCTGGATTTATAGTGTAAGATCATCTTCACATGAATGAGTCATTGATTGGAGAGCGTTGTCTGCAACCGCTGTATTAGATGAGCTTTGTTCTGGAATAGACTCCCAAAGCTTGAACTGTCTGTCTGTTAAGCTGTTCAGAGGCAAGGTGCAGCATTTTGAAGGGAAATCAGGAAGAATTAAGATAAGACTGTTCGATGAACTTATTGTAACTTTGTCGGAAAAGTGGCGATGCTTTGTGTACATAGGTGAGGTCTGCAGTACGATTTCAGCGGGTTTTATGCAAAACAAAACATTTTACTGTACCTAGGTACATGTGACAATAAAATATCATTGAATCATTGCATATTAATATAAAGAGACAGCCTGGCTTGCCCCATCTTTCACTGGCGATTGATTAGTTTGTCGCTGATGCAGTTGATAGAATTGAAAACTTTTGAGGGGATAAAAAACCTTGTAAATTCGTTGTTGCTCTTCCCTGCGTTTAGCTTGCGTTCTCGCAATGTGAAGATCATGTCCACCGTGACTTGTGATGGACTGGATGTAGTCCTGGCACCTGGGAAGAGACAGTTGAGGTGGACCTATATGCCAACTCTTGCATGGGTGTCAGCAGGAAGTCACCTCTGCAATTATCAACATTAGTCTTTATCCTTCCTTGAAGGCGGTCATGATTAATGGCATCACTGAGGACCTTTGGCTGTTTGGCCCAAAGATCATGTGTCCTCTATTGATGACTAGTTTAACCGTGCTCAAAGATTTGTGCATGTATATCCACAGCGCTCTCTTCCACTTCATTTAAAAGAGATACATTATGTTCCAATTGCCTTTCCTCGGCCTTCCTGTTCAAATGCATTGCCTCACACTTCTGTGCATCACAATTGTCAGCCATGTGTCTGCCATGTTACCTCTCTGCCTTTCCTTGTTGTTAACCGTAATCTGAGTTTGTTTATTTGTCATGTTGTGTGGCAGCCATTTGTTATCCATTCCCAACTTTTCCCTTGGTTGTTCCAGATGACGCAGTTGATGACTGCATTGATGAGTCTGGAATCACATTAAACTGGATAAGGACAATAGATTCTTTTCCTTAAAGGACAGATGTTAGCCAGATGTTTTACATGGTCCAGAACTTGCATTTATTGAGACTGCATGAATTTCAAATCCCTTGTTACCATGTGTCGGAAAGAACTGTAGATGCTGGTTTAAATCGAAGGTAGACACAAAATGCTGGAGTGTGAAGAAGGGTCTTGACCCAAAACGTCACTCATTCCTTCTTTCCAGAGATGCTGCATGTCCCGCTGAGTTACTCCAGCATTTAGTGTCTTGTGACCATGTTGGGATGAAACTCGTGCCTCTGGAAATATAATCCAGGTCTTTGGAGTTTTCAAGGTCATGTCCTCTGCACTCATAGAAATGACAATCATTAAATTGTACAGTATGGAATCTGGTCATTAGATGCAGCAAGTCCACGCCGGCCAGTGGGCACCCTGTCGTTTTAACCCCATAGTCCAGCAACTAGTCCCTAGTCCTCTGTGCCTGTGATTCAAATACTTATCTAGACAGTTCAAGAATGTGTTGTATTGTATTTATTAGTTGTATAGATGCATATGGGTTAGAAACCGGAAATAATAATAAGAGGTTGGTGTGAAAAGATATTCAAGGAGGGCATGAGGAACTGAGGTTAGATAAGAGGGAAAAGCAGCAGTGGGAGTCACGTTGTTGGGATGCTGAGGCAAGAGAAAATCTATAATGAAGAAATGGTTACAGCCTGGATCTAGAGGTTAATGCTTTATTCATAAGAATAAATAGGCAATAAAAGTGCAAAATAGGCAATAATAGTGCAATACAAATGTACTGCTTGCACAAGTAAGGCACTCTTTTTGTAGCTTCAACGGATAAGTAACAGGTTACCTAATTCTCTAAACCTGCCAGACAATAACTCCCTCAAACTAGAAAGGATGTGGAGAGGTTGTTTCCACTATTGGGAGAGTCTACGATCAGAGGTCATAGCCTCAGAATAAAAGGATGTGCCTTTAGGAAGGAGATGAGGTGGAATTTCTTTAGTCAAGGGGTGGCGAATTTGTGGAATTAATTGCCACAGACGGCTGTGGAGGCCAAGTCAATGGATATTTTTAAGGCAGTGATTGATAGATTCTTTATTCATAATTCTTCTTTAATGAGACTAAAGGAAGAAAAATATCGTCTTGGAATGTATGCGGGATAGTTTTCTAAACCAACATGTAGAGGAACCAACGAGAGAGCAGGCTATTCTAGACTGGGTATTGAGTAATGAGGAAGGGTTAGTTAGCAGTCTTGTTGTGCGTGGCCCCTTGGGCAAGAGTGACCATAATATGGTTGAGTTCTTCATTAGGATGGAGAGTGACATTGTTAATTCAGAAACAAGGGTTCTGAATTTAAATAAAGGTAACTTTGAGGGTATGAAACGTGAATTGGCCAAGATTGACTGGCAATTGATTCTTAAAGGGTTGACGGTGGATATGCAATGGAAGGCATTTCAAGACTGCATGGATGAACTACAAAAATTGTTCATCCCAGTTTGGCAAAAGAATAAATCAGGGAAGGTAGTGCATCCGTGGATAACAAGGGAAATCAGGGATAGTATCAAAACAAAAGATGAAGTGTACAAATTAGCCAGAAAAAGCAGCCTACCAGAGGACTGGGAGAAATTCAGAGTCCAGCAGAGGAGGACAAAGGGCTTAATTAGGAAAGGGAAAATAGATTATGAAAGAAAACTGGCAGGGAACATAAAAACTGACTGCAAAAGTTTTTATAGATATGTGAAGAGAAAGAGATTAGTTAAAATTAGTTAAAATTAAAATTACAGACCAGTTAGTCTAACATCGGTAGTGGGGAAACTGCTAGAGTCAGTTATTAAAGATGGGATAGCAGCACATTTGGAAAGTGGTGAAATCATTGGACAAAGTCAGCATGGATTTACGAAAGGCAAATCATGTCTGACGAATCTTATAGAATTTTTCGAGGATGTAACTAGTAGCGTGGATAAGGGAGAACCAGTGGATGTGGTGTATCTGGACTTCCAGAAGGCTTTCGACAAGGTCCCACATAAGAGATTAGTATACAAACTTAAAGCACATGGCATTGGGGGTTCAGTATTGATGTGGATAGAGAACTGGCTGGCAAACAGGAAGCAAAGAGTAGGAGTAAACGGGTCCTTTTCACAATGGCAGGCAGACTAGTGAGGTACCGCAAGGCTCAGTGCTGGGACTCCAGCTATTTACAATATATATTAATGATCTGGATGAGGGAATTGAAGGCAATATCTCCAAGTTTGCGGATGACACTAAGCTGGGGGGCAGTGTTAGCTGTGAGGAGGATGCTAGGAGGCTGCAAGGTGACTTGGATAGGCTGGGTGAGTGGGCAAATGCATGGCAGATGCAGTATAATGTGGATAAATGTGAGGTATCCACTTTGGTGGCAAAAACAGGAAAGTAGACTATTATCTAAATGGTGGCCGATTAGGAAAAGGGGAGATGCAACGAGACCTGGGTGTCATAGTACACCAGTCATTGAAAGTAGCCATGCAGGTGCAGCAGGCAGTGAAGAAAGCGAATGGTATGTTAGCATTCATAGCAAAAGGATTTGAGTTTAGGAGCAGGGAGGTTCTACTGCAGTTGTACAGGGTCTTGGTGAGACCACACCTGGAGTATTGCATACAGTTTTGGTCTCCAAATCTGAGGAAAGACATTCTTGCCATAGAGGGAGTACAGAGAAGGTTCACCAGATTGATTCCTGGGATGTCAGGACTTTCATATGAAGAAAGACTGGATAGACTCGGCTTGTACTCGCTAGAATTTAGAAGATTGAGGGGGGATCTTATAGAAACTTACAAAATTCTTAAGGGGTTGGACAGGCTAGATGCAGGAAGATTGTTCCCGATGTTGGGGAAGTCCAGGACAAGGGGCACAGTTTAAGGATTAAGGGGAAATCCTTTAGGACCGAGATGAGAAAAACATTTTTCACACAGACAGTGGTGAATCTCTGGAACTCTCTGCCACAGAAGGTAGTTGAGGCCAGTTCATTGGCTATATTTAAGAGGGAGTTAGATGTGGCCTTTGGGGCTAAAGGAATCAGGGGGTATGGAGAGAAGGCAGGTACAGGATACTGAGTTGGATGATCAGCCATGATCATATTGAATGGCGGTGCAGGCTCGAAGGGCCGAATGGCCTACTCCTGCACCTATTTTCTATGTTTCTATGATGTAATTCATGTGCTCCCTTGCAGTAGTATTCATTTACTAATGGGGATTAATGGTTGGATCAGTACTGCGTCAGAGGGGTAATGTGTGTAGGAAGGAACTGCAGATGCTGGCTTATTCCGAAGATAGACACAAAATGCTGGAGTAACACAATGGGTCAGGCAGCATCTCTGGAGATTTTTTGTTGTTATTTGTACCTTTTCATACCTCTAGTTTCCCTATCCCCTGACTCTCAGTCTGAAGAAGGATCTTGACCTGAAACATCACCTCTTCATTTTCTCCAGAGATGCTGTCTGACCTGCTGAGTTACTCCAGCATTTTGTGTCTATCTAAAGGGTAATGTATTGTGAGCCCACAATTCCACATTCCACAGTGACTTCTGTATCACTACAGTTCTAGGATTTTGTATGGTGCAGATGAGGTCTTAAGATTGAGGTAATAATTTTTATAATTTTTTTGGTGAACCACATTGATTACCATTTGCTTCTCAGGGGTTTACAGCAGAATGGCTTGCTGTCACTTGAAATAATAATTAAATTGTACTCAGGCCTGGAAGGTAACCTGTGATCATGTTGAGTGCAGTGTGTGTGGCACTGTGCTCTTTTGAAGCTCAACTGAAATTTGTGCCTTATAGGATTCCTAACTTTTGATTGATCTGTACAAACTGTTCCTTCCTGTGAGTAACGTGAGGCACACTTTGCCTCGTTGAAGCAGTGGGCCAGATCCTGAGTCAGTCTTGCACTTTGAACAAGAAGAACAAAGTTAATGATGTTCTCGTTTACAATCCAATCCCCCAGCCCAGTTACAGATGCAGCAGATTGCTCAGCAGCAGCAGCAGCAGCAGCAACAGCAGCAACAGTTCCAGGCGCAACAGGCTGTGCAACAGCAACAACAACAGCAACAACAACAGCAGCAGCAGCAGCAGCAGCAGCAGCAGCAACAACAGTTCCAGGCACAGCAGCAGATAATGAAACTGCAGATGCAGCAGCAACAACAGGTACTTCCCTGTCCATAACCCAGTTTACAGCACATGGCCTTCCATGCCATGATGCTTCCAAATGCTCATCAGAATCATGAAATATTGCATGTGTAACTTCAAACACCCTATGACTAAAAGATATTCTCTTTGAGTCTCCTCCAGATCTACTGCCCATACCATAGAGTTGAATGTAGTTTTAAAGCATCATAGTTACTGCTGTAGAGAAAGTGCAAATTTAAAAAAAGTGCAGTTTGAGAGATTAGGTTTTGAGAGGACCATTCAGTGGTCTGATAACAGTGGAGAAGGAGCTGTTACTGAATCTGGTGGTACGTGGTTTCAAGCTTTTGTATCTTCACCTGACGGGAAGGGGTGCAGAGGGAATGACTGGGGTGGAAATGGTTCTTGATTATGTTGGCTGCTTTCCCTGGGCCACGCAAAATGTAGATGGAGCCCGTGGGAGAGAGACTGGTTTATGTAATGAACTGGGGTTCATTCACAACACTTTGCAATTTCTTGTGGTCTTGGGCAAAGCTGTTGCTAAACAATGTAATGATGCATCCCAATAGGATGCTTTCTATGTTGCATCTATAGACGTTGGTAAGAGTCGTTGGAGACATGCTGAACCTCTCTGGTCGTCTGAGGAAATAGAGACATGGTGTGTCTTCTTGGCCTGTACTCCCTAGAGTTTAGTAGGATAAGGGGTGATCTCATTGAAACTGACCGACTAATAAAAGACCTAGATAGAGTGGATATGGAGAGGATATTTCCAGTGTGTGGGAGTGTCTAGGTGCAGCCTCAGAATAAAAGGATGTATCTTTAAAATGGGGCGAAGGAGAAAATTCTTTAGCCATAGAACGGTGAACCTGTGGAATTCATTGCCACAGACGCAGGTGGAGGCTAACTCATTGGGTAGTTTAAGATGGAGTTTGAGGTTCTTAAATAGTAAGGGTGTCAAAGGTTTAGGGCAGGAGAATGAGGTTGAGAATGAAAAATAGATCAGAGCAGACTCGATGGACCAAATGGCCTAATTCTGAGTCTAAATGGCCTAATAGCTTCAGAGTCAAGAGTGTTTGATTGTCGTATGTCCCAGATAGAGCAATGACATTCTTACTGCTATTGCAGCAGCACAACAGAATGTAAGCATAGTACACTGTAAACTATATAATAAACAAGAGAAAAAATGTGTTCGGTCCAGGACAAATTGTTGGTGATGTTTACACCTAGGAACTTGAAACTCTCGACCATCACCACGTAGGCACCATTGATGTTGAGCTTGTACAATACTTTGTTTCCAGAAGTCAATAACTAGCTACTTTGTCTTGCTGACATTGAGGGAGAGGTTGTTGTCTTGACACCATGTTACTGGGCTCTCTATCTCCTTGCTGTACTCCGTCTTGTCATTGTTCAAAATCTGGCCCACTACGGTGGTGTTATCTGTAGACTATTTCATAGTTAGGGCAGCATTTGGCTGCATATTTATGAATAAACACAGAGTATAGTAAGGAGCTGATGGGGGTGCTACAGTTAATTCACAGCTTTCATCTCTACCAGTGGTGGGCAAGGCATGGTAGTGATAGGAACAGGACTATCATTGTATGGCATTGGATCTGGCACTGGTGGGTATAATCATGTCACCATGGCATTTGGAACCGATCTGGTGGATGCTGCACTGGCAATAATGAAGTAGGGTTGGTGTGAGGAATTTCTTGAGCTCATGTCACAGTGTAAAATCCTCTGTTCACACAGAGATTGATGCAACAACAGCTCCAGCAACATCAACAGATCCAGCTCCAGCAGCTCCAGCAGTTGCAGTCTCAGTCTCAACCCCAGTCACAAATGGCACCACAATCCCAACCACAGCCCATGGTTGCACAGGTACCTGGCCAGGCGGGCCAGGTTTCCATGTCATCGTCCTTGACGCAGCAGCAGCTACCACCGATCAAGATTCAGGCCCCACAACAGGTAGTCATCCTCGTGTTATTAACTGGGTATCGTCATGCTGCGGACTGTGACGTTGGCATCAGGTACTGAGCTACGGGGTAGCTCTGGAGTGGAATAACTGGCATCTCTTACCTCAGTGGTGATGCAGAAAGATTTTCATTTAGTGTCAGAAGATCAGCTGTTCTGATGTACAGTTCAGGTGGAGCTTTCTTGTGTGTTAGTCTCAGCTTTACCTATGGAGTGAAAAATCCTGGGATATTACAGGACAGGAGGTCATTGGTCTACTGTATCTGTTCCTGCCCTTGAAAGCTCCCTCCAAATAGCTCTCTTATGCTTCCAATCTTTCATTTTTATTAATTTTTTAAAATCTACTTTTTTGAAACTTTTATCTGAATCTGATTCCACCACCCTTTCAAAAGATTAATGTCAGATCACAGCAGGTCTCTAAAATATTTATCTTGTTCTTCAAGAAATTGCAGATTCATTTCCCCTACCACTGTAAACAGTTTAATCCATTTACCAAAGCCTGTTAACCCCAGTAATGTAGATCTGTTCTGTTGCAATGGCCTTTCCCCTTTTCTGTTGCAAGGTGAACAATCTTGGGTTCTCTACTTAAAGCCAGAGCTCTACCCAAATATGCTGCATTAACTTAGTATAAAACATACTTAAGGCATACATAATGAGTGAGTCAGGAAGTAGCTGATGATTTTATTTTGATCAGAATAGTGTGATCGTGACTCTTACATTTGAATCCAACATAACCGATCATGGTCGCTGAGGCCCTGCATATTGCCAGAGGATCCTGCAGCTGTGAATAACCCTGCCCATTGAATTGGCTTCATCGAGCCTCAATGTTTCAATGGCTTGTGCCATAATTATGCAAATATGGTATTCAACATGCAATATGATCTCACCACAAAGTTATTCCAGAACATGCATATTTCAATTTTAATTTAATTTCTATTCCTTGATTAGCTGGCTTTAGCTGGGAAATTCACAGCAGCGGAATTAACAGTTCAACGTTGTCAATGATCTTGGAATTAAGCAATGCTTAAGGGGTTTACACAAGGAACTGGAGATGCTGGAATCTGAAGAAGGGTCCCGACCCAAAACATCACCTATCCATGTCCTCCTGAGATGCTGTGTGACCTCCTGAGTTACTCCAGCACTTTATATTTTGCATAAGAGCTATCTGGTCCATTGCTCTTGTGTCCTGGCTCGTAGGAGAAATTCTATTCTGCTGTCTTCCCTTGTGAGACCTGTAACTGTATTTGGTACCCTTATTGAAGGTTTTATGGGATCTGACTAAAAGTGTATTACAGATTACATTTTGTCAAGTAAAAAGGCTAAGTATCATCTTGTATCTAGTTTTTACCTTAAATCGTGTTTTTATGAATTTATTACGACACAACGAGGGCTTTTAGCCGGTCGTGCCTAAACATTCCCCCAATAGAGCATTTCCCATCTGTCCCATTCCCCACCTATCACTTCTTTGTAGTCTAGTAACTCAATCTCTCATGGGCATGTTAACTCCCCTTTGATTCTTTGGTTATTATCCAGCATTAAAGACAATTTGTAGCGGGCAATTAACCCACCATCACATTTTGCGATGTGGAAGGAAACTGAAGCACCTGGCAAGCCTCCTCTGGTTAAATGATCCTTCTTGGTGTTACTTCCTCCTGTACATTGATACTGCACTGATTGACAGTTTAGTTCTGAAAATGTTTCAAAGAACAGAAGTACATCAGTGGAAGTGAGCAAAGCTTCAGTACAAATCCAATTAATTGCCACACCTTTTATGCTTTTGTTTCAGGTCCGTGCGCAGTTTCCTCAGGGGCAGACGGTCCAGGCCCAAGCACAGGCTCAAGCTCAAGCTCAGGCACAAGCTCAGGCCCAGGCCCAGGCTCAAGCCCAGGCTCAAGCCCAGGCCCAAGCTCAGGCTCAAGCCCAGGCTCAAGCTCAGGCCCAAGCCCACGCCCAAGCTCAGGCCCAAGCTCAGGCTCAGGCCCAAGCTCAGGCTCAGGCCCAAGCTCAGGCTCAGGCCCAGGCTCAGGCCCAAGCTCAGGCCCAGGCTCAGGCTCAGGCTCAAGCTCAGGCTCAGGCACAAGCCCAGGCCCAGGCCCAAGCACAAATGGGAGCAGGAGGGCAGGTAAGGAAAGTGTGAGTGTCTGTCGTCCTGCCTCAATGCATGAATTGATCAGGGTGTGGTGGGATTTCTGGTGTATTACTTTGTTTCTGCAGGTTTCTTTTCCCGGCTGTTAATTGCACGTTTTTGTAAAGCACCTGCTTCTGAATAATAAATCAGCCCTGCCTCCAATTCTTTTCTCCCCCAAATGTGGGTATTTGCAGCCATAGGAGAAAATGGATATCTGTCATCAATGTATTTAATACTTGCTGGTTAGCTTGCTTTAGCAATGATAAAGGCATGGTTCAGATATCATGTGTTTCACATTTTAGGTGGTCTACTTTCTGATGCAGGTCTATTGCTATTCTACTGATGTTCTTTCCTGAACCAGGGTACAGATCTTCCCCGACTTCCTGCTGAAATCAGTGCTGATGTGTTGCGTGTCCCCAAACAGACTTTGGTTTCCAGAGCTAAATTCACCATCACCTCCTGGCTTCTTCCCCTGCTGTTCCGGTGAATGCTTATGGAGTCCACCAGGGCAGCTCCATCTTGTGTAGGTACTCGGCTCTTGAGCTGGGAAATCTGCCCATGGTCCTGCTTCGGACTCAACCTGGCACAAAATGGCCACCCCAGTCAATGACTGGTGGCATCGGTTCCTGGGTTAAAAGTAATGTAATATGGTTTTATTATTTGTTTGAGTTAGTTTCAATGATTTTACATGATTTTTAGTATGTAGTCATGCTGTTTAGATAATTCAGTTTAAAGAAGTTTAACATTTTTCATTTTTAACAATATGTTTATCTACATTGCATCATTGGTGGCTTGTGCAAAGGGGCTCTGACAAGGGTTTGAGAACTCAAGTCGAGGGCCTCAGTGATGTCTGCCTGTACTGAGAGTCTCTGACCTGGGGGTGGAAACATTAGTGGCTGCCTGTACTGAGAGACTCTGACCTGGGGGTGGAAACATTGGTGGCTGCCTGTACTGAGAGTGTCTGACCTAGGGATGGAGCCTCAGTGATGTCTGCCTGTGGGTGGACCTTGTAATGAGACTGACTGAACTTAACATTGGCCACACTGGAACAATAACTAGGCACAGGGTTAGATGGTCAGCAGTTTCGCAAGATCTGCCCTGTTAACTTGTTGTTTCTGATTTAGTTTGCAGACTCGCCAGATTCAGAACTGGCCCAGGTGTGGTGATGGAGTCAGTGTAAGAGGTGGAATCCGAGATAGCTTTTGCTGGCAAAACATTTATTTCACCTTAGCAAGCAAGCTGTGAAGGCAGGGAAAACAAAGGTTCAGTAAAAATCAGAAATTGCAGATGCTGGAAGCTAAAACACAAACAGTAATGTCTGAAGAATTCAGTTAGTCAAGCAGCATCTGGGGACAGAGAAACTGTTCAACATTTCATATGGAAGACACTTTCTCAGTTCTGATGAAGGGTATTTGACCTGAGCCATTAACTGGTATCTCTTTCCACAGATGCTGCTTGACTGGGTCAACTCTTCCTGCTTTTCTGTTTGTGTTTCAGATTTTGAAAACTTGGAACAAAAACACATGCTCAGCACATCAGGCAGCATCTGTGGAAAGAGAAACGGTTATCGTTTAAGATCGGATTTAATTCATCACAACTGATAATGATAAGGAGCTAAAGAAGAATATTAAATTGTAGAGATGGTGACCATAGGGAATTTCTGGACAGTTACAGAGTGCCAAAGCAGTTTTGCAAGTAGCAGGTCAGGGTGATATAATGAAGATGGAAACATGTGCTGGTGGATGATACAGCAGAAATGGCCAGTTCTGATACAAAAAAAAAGTGTTGGTTTTTTTTTTAGTTGATGAATTTGTATTGATTCTGGAGGGCTACAAAGTGCCCAGAAGGAAGATGAGGTCCTGTTTCTCAAGCTGCCATTGGATGCTATTGTACCAGTACAGGAAGTCACAGACAGAGGTACACAAAAATGCTGGAGAAACTCAGCGGGTGCAGCAGCATCTATGGAGCGAAGGAAATAGGCAACGTTTCGGGCCGAAACCCTTCTTCAGACTGATAGGGGGTGGGGAGAAGAAAGGAAAAAAGGCGGAGGAGGAGCCCGAGGGCTGGGGGATGGGAGGAGACAACCAGAGGGCTGATGAAGGGGAGGGGACAGCAAGGGCTAGCAGAGTTGGGAGGATTCAATGTTCATGCCCCCAGGATGTAGACTGCCCAAGCGGAATATGAGGTGCATTTCCTCCAATTTCCGGTGTTGCTCGCTGTGGCCATGGAGGAGACCCAGGACAGAGAGGTCAGATACGGAATGGGAGGGGGAGTTGAAGTGCTGAGCCACTTCAACTCCCCTGAGCTGAAGTGCTCTGTCACAGACAGAGGTCAGGTTGGGAATGACATGGAGAATTAAAGTGTCAGACAACAGGAAAATCAGTCACGCAGACTGAGTCCACGTGCGCCACCAAGTGATTGCCCATTCTGCGTTTGCTTTCTCCAATGTAGAGGAGACTGCCTTGTTAGCACTGAATGCAGTAGAAGATGTGCAAATTAACTGCTGCGGACTATTAGGGTCCCTGGATGGTGAGAAGGGAAGCACTGAAAGGGCAGGTGTTGCGTCTCCTGCTGTTGCACAGAAAAGTACTGTAAGATGGGGTTGGGGACAGAAGAGCAGACCAGGGAGTCACAAAGTAAATGATTCCTTCTAAGTGCTGAAAGCGGTAGAGCAAGGACAATGTGTCTGGTCGCTGAGTCTTGTTGGAGAGGTATTTTACTTGCACATGTAGACCGATCTGGTCTACTTTTACTGTTTGTTTTGCATCTCAGCAGTTAATGCTTATCTGGCTGAAAGAAACACGTTGACATGTGTAGTCTGAATAGTCACGCCGGTGATTAGGCAGACATTACAACAAAGAGACAGGCCCTTTAGCCCAACAAATCATTGTATACCTTTCACATGAACTGCAGTTGAAGTCCATGTGCTTAACCTGTGCACGTGTGCCCTTCACTCCTGTCAACCTGATAGCCAATCTGTTTTGAATGTTTGCATGATGGCCGGTTCATCTGCCAATACATTCCATAGCTTCAACTCTGCATCAATAAAAACATAGTTTAAATTCTCTGTGCAGTGGGGGAAAGTGCTAGAATCTGGTGTTAACGCTGTGGTAACAGAGCATTTAGAATTCTGATTTTTGGAGCATTGGAATCTCTTCTGAGGCCGAGGTGACTTGTACAAGAAGGACGGGTTGCACCCGAACTGGAGGGGACCAATATCCTGTAGGGAGGTTTGCCAGTCCTACTCTGGAAGGTTTAAACTAAAGTGGCAGGTGGTTGGAAGGTCAGCAAATAGAAGGGCTGATGGGAAGCCAGAGGTTAAAGTCAGTAAGTCTCAAAGGAAGGCCAGGCAGGGTTAAGCAAAATGGTGTAAATGATGGTCTAAAATGTGCTTATTTCATCACGTAGTATCATGGATAGAACAGATGAACTTAGAGCATGAATCACTGCTAGCCACTCTGATCTTGTGGCCATTATGGAGACTTTGTCGCTGAAGGGACAGGGCTGGCAGCTCAACATTCTAGGGTTTTGATGTCGCAGACGGAATAGGGAAGGAGGTAGAGGGTGAAGATTTGACTGTACTAATCAGAGAGAATGTCATGGTGGCACTCAGAGGGGACATACTGAAGCAAATAAAACTCAAAAAAAGAAAGGTGCAAAAACTCTGATCGGATTATACTGCAGGTCTCCCAATAGCCAGTAGGAGATAGAGGAACAGATATATAGATAGATTATAGAAAGATGCAAAAGCAATAGGGTTTTCATAGTGGGCAAATTTAACTTCCCCAATATGGACTGGAACTTATTCAGTGCAAAAGGCTCAGACGGGGCAGAATTTGTTAGGTGGATCCAAGAGGGTTTCCCGAATAGTATGTGGATAGTCCAACTCGAAGAGGGGCCATACTGGAGCTTGTACTTGGAAACAAGCCAGGATACTTTAGTTAGGAGCAAGGATAAGCTTGGACCTTGGGGAAAGGCACTAAATTGGGGCAATGCAGAATACAGCATTATTAGGCAAGAGCTATGGGGAATAAACTGGGAGCAGTTGTTATTGGCATTTGACATTTGGGGGTCATTTAAAGGACAGCTGACCAGAGATGGCATGTTCCAATAAAGAGGAAAGAAAATGATGGCAAGGTAAGAGAATTTTGGATGACCAAAGAAGTTGTAAATTTGATGAAGAAGTAAAAAGGAAGCATATGTAAGCCTTAGATAAAATCAGACAGGGCTTTTGAGGAATATGAAGTAAGCAGGAAAGAACTCAAGCGGGTAATTAGAAGGGACACAAGGGGCCATTGGGGAGTTGGATTAAAGAAAATCCCAAGTCTCTTTATACTTACATTAAAAACAACCAGGGAGAAGGTACAGTGCCCTCCATAATGTTTGGGACAAAGACCCATAATTTCTTTATTTGCCTCTGTACTCCACAATTTGAGATTTGTAATAGAAAAAACCCACATGTGGGTAAAGTGCACATTGTCAGATTTTATTAAAAGCCATTTTAATGCATTTTGGTTTCATCATGTAGAAATTACAGCTGTGTTTATACATAGTCCCCCCCCCCCCCCCAATTTAAGTTCTTGCCTTCCATCTTCTCCCTACGTCTGCTCAGCCCCAGATTTAATTGTTCCTGTGTAATTACCACTACCTTCTAATGTAATGACATTGCCATTCATACCTTCCTCTCACCTTTCTCAGCATTTCCCCCATAACTCCCCCCCCCCTTCATTCTGCCATCTTCTCCAATAGCCACACTCCTCCTCATAGTTCTTGCTCATGCAACTACCAGAGATCATCCTTTACCTCTTCACTTTGTTTCTTCCCGGAATCCAAACATTTTCACCAGCATTACTGCAATTAATGCTCACTGTGTGGAAACTGTTTTGGAGAACTTCTCTATTCAGTCTAGAAAGGTGATGCTGAGTTTACAGTTACCTATTGCTTTAATTTCCTGTCCCATTCCCACTTTATGTTGGGTCATAGTCATACATCATGGAAACTGGCCCTTCGGACAAACCCACCCACGCCGTACAAGATGCCCTATCGAGGGTAATCCTGTTTGCTTGCGCCTGATTCGTGTCCCTCTAAACCTTTCCTATCTATGTGCCTGTCCAAATTGTGATCAATGGTTATCAATCTGAAATGTAACTCTGTTCCTCTCCATAGATGCTGCATGATCTTCTGAGAGTTAAAATCTTCTAATTTTAGCCCAGTTAATTGATGTTTGGCTTAATTATTGGATTCGTTTTTCAGTCCTTTGCTTGGAAGGACATAGGACAGATTGCATATTTTTTAAGGAAGAATGTGTGTAACTAACAAATGAATTTTCTGAGGGCAAAGAAGGGCTAACAAGAGTAGTTCATTTTCTGTTGTCCACGCGCATTTTTCTAAGGCTTTCGACAAGATCCCATCTGGCAGGCAGGTCAAAAATTACTCTCATGTGAATCCAAGTGAGTGACAAATTGTATCTTAAAATTACAGTGACAGAGGGTAAAGGGCTATGTATGGTTTGCAGGTATTTTTGCAGCTGCAAGGCTAAATCCAGTGGGGCTCTGCAGGGTTCAGTATTCTGACCCTTGCTATTTGTTAATGCTTAATGATTTAATTATATAAGTGGCAAACAGAATTTGATGTGGAGAGGAGCGTGGTGATGCATCTGGGGAGGTGAAATGTTAAGGGCATCTACAAAAAAAGGGAGGATTCAGACATGGATAAATAAATTGGAGGATATGTCTACCCAAAATAACAGGAGATGCCAAAAAGCAGTTTGAAATCATATGAAATTATTTTCCAGCCGAGCATAAAATACAAGAGCAGGGAGGTTATAGGTAAAGAACACTTGCTGAACCTCAGCTTGAGCTCCACATATTGATACTCAGCACACATAGGTCTAAAATAATTGATAGAAGGGTTAGAGTGGAGATGATGAAAATGATTCCACTCCAACATTGGTGGGTCTGGAACTAACTGCCTGAAGCATTGGTGGAAGGAGAACCCCTCATCGCGTGTAAACAGTACTTGGCTATATATTTGAAGAATGGAGGCCTGCAGGGCTACAGCTTGGGTTGGATGAGGCTGGTAGCTTGTTTCAATCTAAAAGAAACACAATTGGGTGAATGATCTATTGGTATAATACATTTTCTGTGATTCTCTAAAACCAATGTCTGCAGTACTACACTGGGCAGTTTTTCATCTCCCTGGTCCGGGAGCAGTAGATAGAATTTTATATGTTCTCGCTGAAGTTCAAGTTGCACTGGAAGAGGGCAGGGATTGGCAACTCACTAATGCTAGACTTTGATGGCAGTGGCAAGAGATTATCCATCTCACAACACCTGGGGTTGGTGTGAAGTACAACATTTGGAAACACTTTTGAAAAGGTTTATTGGAACATAGAAATAATGTAACGGATAGGGCTGGAGCTTTGTGGAAATAATAGTTCCCTTAGATACTAAGATCAGGAACAGAATATCAAACTGAACACGTCCATTTTGGAAATCGTGCCATAAAGTATTTTTAGAGTGTTATTTATACATTTAGGAGAGTACATTGGCTGGATGAGCAGTTGCCATGGCAATGGGATGCCAGACATTGGTACTGGTTATGCACTTGGGCATATTGGGCAATTTTAAAAGTAGTTAGCGGGGAGGAAAAAAAGGTAACCTAGACACTTAGCCAATGGGGAAGAATGTGGAGACCAACTTGCTGTTCAACATTGGATGATATTCCTCATGCTTAACAGATCTGGTGGACACCGCAAAGATGTGGTTAGACACAAGGATAGGGAGTGCATGATAATGCTGACTAGAGCTGTTGGCCAGGTTGGTGGACAGACTTATCTCCTGTCCTTAAAGTATGTGTTATGACGTGTATAATATCATAGAATGGTTGCAGCACAAAAGGAGTCCATTCAACCCATTGTTTCATGCCAGCTCAATAAAAGAGTGTAAACTAAGTTTTCCCAATCAGTTTCTATCCAGCTCTAGCCTGTTGCATGTTGCAATGCTTCCATTTTAATTGCCTCTCATTTCCCTTTGCTGGCTGTTTGTGTTTCTGTGAACTAATTGAACCATTGGATCATCTGTCTTGCAGTCACTGCTCGAGTTGCCTCTTTTGTTTGAGTATTGCTGAATATAAACTTTATTTTTGAAAGCACACACGTCCTTTATTAAAAAAATAAGGAGCAGGTGGGAAAAGAAGACGTTTTGATTTCTGTTTCACCATCTAAATTGTTTCCACCTGCAAGGTGCTGTATTTTATAACATCAATTTTCTTTAAGTGTCAGGAGTGAAAATTGGCCAGAAAAACAAGAGTACTCCGCAGCCTTGAAAGAAAAGAAAATTGGAAGAGAGCAAGTTTTGAGAAACATGCTTTTTGTATTTCACTCTGTTGCAATTTGTTTTATAACTTTTCCCCTTCCTCCGTTCCATTTCTGTTCTGTGGTATAATGGTCACTGGAAGAACAAAATCTCACAGAGGGATGAAAGATCAAGCCATGGCAAGGGGTGCAGCACGGAGGTAAAACAGGCCGATTACCTCTGTGCCGAGCCATTGCGTGGGTTCAGCTCCATCATCCTCAAGGCAACAAGCATTGATGTCAAAATGTCATCCCTCTGAAAGATTTTGAATGAATGTTAGGGGAAGGAAAGTCAGGTTTTTGAGCTGGGAAACCTACTGCACACGAGAACAAACTCAAGCATGTGGAATAGCTCATTGGACCACCAATGTATGGGAGACCACCAATGAAACCAGGTTCCAACAAGCATCATTATTCCTAGGGAGAGGTGGAAGAAGTACGTGCTGCAGACGTTAACATTATTCCTCAGTTCAGTGATGTCCCATGGCGGACATCAATAACAATGATTGATCAACCTGATCATTGGGCATGTGATCACCATTCTCATCCACATTTCGTACTCATGCAAAACTTTTTTGTGCATTTGTTGCTAAAATGTTCAGGTGAAAACAGTGTCTGTTTGAATCTTTTAGTCATTGAACATTTACTTTGGTTAAGCATGGTGCTAGATTTTTTTATTCAGTAAATGTATGCATGGTACATTTATATATGCCCAACAGTTGATTAAAAAAAAATCCATTAAAATTAGACCAATATAACTTAAATGGTGCTGCAGTAACTACATTTGAGATCATCCACCTATTTCTAATGTGTAGCAACATTGTAGAAGTTAACAAATGTGTGAGATAGTGAGGTTTAATCTGGATCCTTTTCCATCTCCCAGCAAAAGTAGATATAAATTGAGCCACATTTTTTCTTGGATTTAAACAAGTCTGTGAATTGATTCCATTGGGAACAGAAATGTGAATCTCTTTATTGCTTCCATTAGATACTGGGTGTGTTCAAATCAGCTTTGCTTTTCCCTATCAGATATGCCACACAACAGAAATGCTTAATGTAACAGAAGTTAGTGACAGCTGCAAGCTGCCCTGCATTGAAGACTTTGAGCCCACAGAGGACGTGTGTGCTTCCTTTTGGTCCTTGCAGCACTGCATTCTTGTTTTGCGATTATTTGTCTGTTGTCCCTCTGTCCTCAAAGATGATGTCTTCTATGACCCGCATTGTGCGACCACGGTTCCCACCTGCCTCTGTTGCATCGTCCACGCCTCAAAACTCCATTCCTCTGGGAGGACAGCAAATGGCACAGGTATTTAACTGCACTGCAGGCTGGTCTGTAGGTTGACTAGTGGGGAGAGCTTGCTTTTTGTGCATTAGGTTTGGATTCTTTTAAACTAAAGGTTTGACTGAACTGTTGTGAAATTCCTTTTGGTTGTCTCAATATTTTTAATTCATCATGTTCCTGTGTGCCAAACAGGTGCTGTTGCTCTCTAAGATTAGGGCCAAAACAAACTGTATCCTTTCATTGAATTTGGTAATTCCTCCCCTGACACAGACGTGTGTGGGATCAGAAAGGTCCTGTTTTATCCAATTTAAAATGTGTGGAGATTCTCAGAGAGAGGAATAACTCAAAAGAGAATGGAAATAAAGAATGTTAGGCAGACTCTTTATCTGGTTGAAAGCAACAAAATATGGTTTGGACAAATCTTGGTAAAGATTTGAATATTTTATGGATCATGTTAGAGTGTGATTGAAGACAACCTCCATGATCTCATTTCTGCCATGTGGGAATGAGACCATACTACACTTTGCTAATGTAACCCCACTTTTTAAGAAAGGAGAGAGAAAACAGGGAATTATTGACCAGTTGGCCTGACATCAGTAATGGGGAAGCTGCTTGAGTCGATTATTAAAGATGTAATGGCAGCGTATTTGGAAGGCAGTGACAGGATTGGTCAAAATCAGCATGGATTTATGAAGGGGAAACTATGCTTGACTAATCTTCTGGAATTTTTTGAGGATGTAACAAGTAGAATGGGTAAGGGAGAGCCAGTGGATGTTGTGTATCTGGACTTTCAAAAAGCTTTTGACAAGGTCCCACACAAGAGATTAATGTGCAAAATTAGAGCACATGGTATTGGGGGTAGGGAATTGACATGGATAGAGAACTGGTTGGCAGTTACTAGTGGGGTGCCGCAAGGCTTGGTGCTGGGACCCCAGTTATTTACAATATATATTAACGATTTAGACTAAGGAATTAAATGTAACATCTCAAAGTTTGCGAATGACACAAAGCTGGATGGCAGTGTGAGCTGCGAGGAGGATGCTATGAAGCTGCAGCTTGACTTGGATAGGTTGGGTGAGTGGGTATACACATGGCAGATGCAGTATAATGTGGATAAATGTGAGGTTATCCACTTTGGTGGCAAGAACAAGAAGGCAGATTATTATCTGATTGGTGTCAGATTAGGAAATAGGGAGGTGCAACGAGACCTAGTATCCTTGTACATCAGTCACTGAAAGTAAGCATGCATGTTCAGCAAGCAGTGAAGAAAACAAATGGCAAGTTGGCCTTCATAGCGAGAGGATTTGAGCATAGGAGCATGGAGGTACTACTGCAGGTAGACAAAAGTGCTGGAGAAACTCAGCGGGTGCAGCAGCATCTATGGAGCGAAGGAAATAGGCAACGTTTCGGGCCGAAACCCTTCTTCAGACTCTCCACTCTGCAACTACTGCAGTTGTACAGGGTCCTGGTGAGACTGCACCTGGAGTATTGTGTGCAGTTTTGGTCTCCTAATTTGAGGAAGGACATTCTTGCGATTTTGGAGGTTCACCAAGTTAATTCCTGGGATTGCGGGACTGACATATGATGAAAGGATTGATGGACTGGGCTTATATTCACTGGAATTTAGAGGGATGAGAGGGGATCTTATAGAAACATATACAATTCTTAAGGTACTGGACAGGCTAGATGCAGGAAAAATGTTCCCGATGTTGGGGTAGTCAAGAACAAGCGGTCACAGTTTAAGAATAAGGGGTAGGCCATTTAGGACTGAGATGAGGAAAAACTTTTTCAGCCAGAGAGTTGTGAATCTGTGGAATTCTCTGCCACAGTAGGCAGTGGAGGCCAATTCACTGGATGTATTCAAGAGAGAGTTAGATATAGCTTTTACGGCTAACGGAATCGAGGAATATGGGGAAAAAGCAGGAACAGGGTACTGGATGATCAGCCATGATTATATTGAATGGCCTACTCCTGCACCTACTTTCTATGTTTTTATTTATAGGTCGATTCAGATGACCTACATTGTTTTCATCTCATCTCCACTTAAAAAGCAGACTTTCACATTTTGAGATAATTTTGTTGACAGAAGCTAGGCATAGATGATACTTGAGATCCATGTACCAGGAGATTGCAGGCTGTAATTCAGTAATCCACTGTTTAGCTTTACTACACCTGAGTAGAGAGGGGAATTTAACTACATTTCCTGTTCTATTATCATAGACCCACCCACTTTCCAATCCCCAGTTTGTAGAGTTTACATCTGCAGGGATCAGAATTATGTGGATTGTGACTCCATGGATGAATAGCTTCAGGGACTTAGTGGTCGTTTGGGAAGATGGATAAGGAAAGTGGTTGTGGGAGGGGTCTAGAGAGTGGGAGTCAGGGTCAGACCTGACTATATGCCAGTAAGGGAGAGAAAAGAGCGGTAGTTTTGAGAATGTGGTGAGTTGTTTACGTGCATCTTAAGGAATATCTCCACATCTGTCAATAATCCACATTGTTCACACATTGGCTTGATCAAAATGTTCCAGGGTTAAATGTAATATTTTTTTGAAAATTAAACTAAATTTCAAAAAGGGTATTATAAATAATTAACTGAATTTAAGAAATGAGTGTTTGAATGAAGTGGACTAAACCCCATCAGGTTTCCATAACTGATGGTAGTGTGGGGTTTGAGATCTTGGATTTCTCTATTGTGTTCATTTTTGTTTCTTTGAAGTCTGGCCCATATTGAAGTGTAAAGCAGCTTCAGATTAGTGTGCAGTTTGTTTTATCAATGTCTTTAGGTTATTAAAAACAAATTAATACACAATGGGCAAAAATCTGCCTAAACGTAGTCAGTGATTGCACCAGTCACTGGTTGCCCCAGGCTATCAACTTGTGGAACCCTTATATAAATACTCATTTCTTTTAATCATATTTCCATTTAGCATAGCCTTTCATTTGAAGCATTTAAAAGTTACAAACTGCATGAGTCCCATTAGGTTCCTCTTGATTACAATATTATTAGGCAGGAGCTTGGGGAGATTAAATAGAGAGCAGTTGTTATTAGGTAAGTAGACATCCGACATGTGGGAATTGTTTGAAGACTAGCTAATCAGAGTTCAGGACTATCACTTTCCACTGAGGAGGAACAATAAGGATGGCAAGGCAAGAAAACTTGGATGACCTAAGAAGTTGCAAATTTGGTTAAAAAGAAAAAGGAAGCACATGTAAGGCTTTGGATGATGAAATTACACTGGGCCCCTAACAAATATAAAATAAGCAGGAAAGAACTCGAACAGGCAATTAGAAAGGCCAAAAGGGCATTGGTGAGCCAGATTAAAGAAAACCCCTAAGCTTGGAGTCAGAGGATGTAGACGAGTTACTAAATGAGTACTTTGCATCTGTTTTCACCATGGAGAAGGACATAAAGGGTATGAGATTGGTGCAGAATATACTAATATACTAGGGCAGTTTGAGATCAAGAAGGACCTGCCGTTGGATCTTTTCAAAAGCATTAACGCGAATAAAAATCCCCAGATCCTGATGCGATCTATCCTAGATTATTGAGAAAGGCAAGAGGGTGATTGCAAAGATCTTGATGAACATCTTTGTATCCTTTCAAACCACCGGCGAGGAACCAGAAGACTAGGAAGTGCCTGATGCTGTTCCTTTGTTTAAAAAGGGAAGTAGAGAGAATTTAGGAAATTATAGGCTGGTGAGCCTCACTTCAGTGGTTGGGATGCTGTAGGAAAGGATTCTTCAGGTGAAGGCAGATATGATCGTGGGATTTAAGAGTTAGATAGACACCCGGATATGCAGGCAATGGAGTGATATGGATCATGTGCAGGCAGTGGAGATTAACTCGGCATTGTGTTTGGCACAGTCAATGTGGGCCAAAGGCCCTGTTACTCTGCAGCATTATTCTATGTAGAGCAACTGTACATGGTTCATGTCTCTGCTGCTCACAAGACTTTATCGTGCAACATTATTGGTGCTGCCGGTGTATTCCATGAGAATTCAGAAGCATTCTTTACTGCAACATCAATGTTTCCCGGGTGACATTGAGCAGGCGGCTCCCAAATTTTATGGCTGGCTTATTCCTGCAACTTGTTAAAAGCTCATCAGTATATTGAGATTCTCTATTGTTGTGGTCTGAGAACAATTTGCCAATACACTGCTCAATTGCCAGTGGATACTTTGCTTGAATAAATTTCATTATAAAAACATGAAATTGAACAGTAGGGTCAGGACAAATAGAATAAGGCAGCACAGGATCCCACCCCGGTGTGGGTCTTTCAACCCCCACCCCCTCTGAGAAAACATCTACAAACGTATGCAAAAGTGGCCATTATTTTTAATTTAATGTGAAAAGTAGGTGCTTTACAACATGCTTCATGTGTTTAAGACATTTAATAGTGAGGGAATGAACTGGCTAACATTGTCCAAATCACCTTTAATATTTGTATCTGTACGTCTCTCTTGATAGACATTTTAGAGGGTAATTGTATGAACGTTCCATACTCAATAACGCAATACTCTGCAGCTGAGCCGATGGCCTGAGGTAACATTTACATAGGAAATGGAATGCACTGTGTCCTCCATGTGTTACCCTCCAGGCAGGTTTCTAGGTTCTTGTTACAACATGCTTCCAGTATATAGTTTAATGAAGGTTTGTTTCACCCATGTGGCTCACACATTGAATTGCATGCAAGTACAACATAAGTAACATCAGTTGAAATTAATTTTCATTTAATTTGCTTTAAAGTTATCTTGAATCAGAGAAGCGATTAATGTTGGATTGTTCAGTGAGCCCTGCCAGAGTCCTGTTGCATTGTCATTGTCTGCAATCACATATATCTACAATCAAACTCTTGACAGATTTCCACCCCATTCCATTCTAGCTCGGCCTGTAGGACTGGCCAGTGTCTTATATTAAATGTTTTGATGCAATTTGAAGCCACTTTACCCAAGACTCGTTGCATCAACCTACCCACCAGCTGTTCCTGTCTCAACAGCAGCCAGCTCATGGATTCAGGAATTCTTTACTGATCAGTCATCACTATCCCTAATATGAGAGCAATTGGAATCCATTGGGTTAATGAGCTGGATGAGTGAACAGCCACACCACAAATCTACCCCAGTATTCTTTTCTTGAAGATTTATTTAGAGGAAGACCAATCACTATAGACAAGTTTGTCAAAAGGGAACAAGTTGGATATTGAGGTTTGCTCTCTTTAATCAAAAATTCAAATGTCCTTTTTTCTATATCTGGAGAACGTAGTTAGGTGACAGTTTGGATCAGGAACCTTCTCAGACTCAATAAAATTTTGTTAGCCATATCAATAATTTTTGCCAATTACACCCATTGTTCCAGAAGGTGAGGAGGTGGGCTGGCATTAAGCCTGCGATTTGTAATTTTTTTTGAGGAATAGTTGGGCTGCACGGTGCTGTATTTACTAACATCTATCATATAATAGCTGTTCTTTCTGTGACCAGGTAGATTTCCCCATGGTTCTCTGGTTTCTTTCCACATCCTAAAGATAAACAGGTTGGTAGGTTAACTGGCTAGTGACCAGTTACACTGGTGTGTATGGTAGAATGTGGAGTGAGACACGCAAGAGACTGCATATACTGAGCAAAACACAAAGTGCTTGATGAACCCAGCGGGTTAGGCAGCATCTGGGGAGGGAATGGACAGACAATGTTTCAAGTGGGTCCCTTTAGACTGGGTAGAATAAGGAAGGAGTTTATGAAAATGAGGGGGGAAATATTTTAATATAGAATTAGTGTAAATTGGTGGTCAGTGTGAACTGTGTGTGCCCAAGGGCCTGTTTCCCTGCTGTATCTCTCTTAGACTCTAAAACTAACTGGAAGGACTTAATGCTAGATCATTTGATAGAACTAGGAGTAAGGGATATTTCCCCTGGGCAAGTCATTTCTGCAATTGGGTTTGCACTTTTAAATGTGGGCCAGCATTTATCAGTGAGAAGTAGCAAGATTAATGACTGGCAATGCTGAACCAGGACTATGTGGATGGGTGCATTTGATCATTAATACTCTGTTTCTTGTATACAGTCTACCCTCCTTATTACGGATCACTTTATAACGGATTTCAGTCAAAGTTGACGGAGCATTCCCACCGTAATAAGACACCACTAGAGTCATAGGTAGAATCATAGTCATACAGCATGGAAACAGGCCCTTAACCCCAACTTGCCCACATTGGCCAACATGTTCCTGCTATATTAGTCCCACTTGCCTGCGTTTGCCAAATATCCCTCCCAACCTGTTCTATCCATGTACCTGTCTAACTGTTATAACTAAACGCTGGGATAGTCCCTGCCTCAACTACCTCCTCTAGCAGCTCGTTCCATACACCCACAACCCTTTGTGTGAAAGGTCTAGGTCTTTTCGAACACAGGCTGTTAGTTACACTGCTGGAGGGTTATTGGAATTGACAAGCAATTGCTTCGATCCACACGTGTAATGATGAAGGACACAATGTGCTGGAGCAACTCAGTGGGTCAGGCAACATCTAAAGAGAAGGTACACAAAAATGCTGGAGAAACTCAGCGGGTGCAGCAGCATCTATGGAGTGAAGGAAATAGGCAACCTTTCGGGCTGAAACCCTTCTTCCGGTAGGTCTTCCTAGGTCGTGAAACTCCAATGAGCCAATCAAAATGGCCGGAATTCTTCCGGCAATCTCCTTCCGGCCATTTTGATTGGCTCATTGGAGTTTCACGACCTAGGAAGACCTACCGGAAGAAGGGTTTCGGCCTGAAACGTTGCCTATTTCCTTCGCTCCATAGATGCTGCTGCACCCGCTGAGTTTCTCCAGCATTTTTGTGTACCTTCGATTTCCCAGCATCTGCAGTTCCTTCTTTAACAACATCTAAGAGCTTGGATAGATAACGATTTGGTTGAGACCCACCTCTGCATTGCGCCACACTCCTGACTGCCGCCCGGCCAATCCTGCAGTGACGCCAGGAGACAACAGCAACGTTCGCCTCCCCACTGTCTCTAGAACAGGGACCACCGAAGCTACTGCTGATCCACACCACCACCCTAGCCGCTTCCGACCTTCACCGCCATGCTGGACTGCCGGCCCCCACCGCCTCCCCAGTTGGTTCCAGGCCAGACCTACTGCTGTCACCGCCAGCGCACACTGCTTCCTCGGCTGCTTCCAGGCAGCGCCTGCCTCCACCACCTCCAACCCTTACCTGCACTCCGGCCGCCATGACTGCTGATCCTCCCCTCTCCCCAGGCCGCTAGCAGGCTGGAGCTGTAAACTCATCTGGATTCCAGTTCCAGACCGAAAGTCTGAAGAAGGGTCTCGACCCGAAACGTCACCTATCTCCAGAGATACTGTCTGACCTGCTAAGTTACTCCAGCACTATGTGTCCTTTTGTGTATTAACTCGATTCTGCAGTTCTTTGTTTCTACTATTTGTGCAATGATAATCTATTACTTGGTAATTCGTATTTCGGTTATAGCAGACAATCGGCAATAATGAACGCCATTTACCTCTCCCCCTACAGTCCGTTATAATCAGGGTTTACTATAATTTGAATATGTGGTTTTAAGAGATTATAGATTGAGAGTTACGGACATGTTGACTGAAGACTAAAAAACCACCATGATTTTGCAAAGGGACTGTCATGTCTGATGGAACTGACTATAATTTTTGGAAGAAATTACTATAATATGATAGTTGTTGGTAAATGTATGTCTAATATTCATAAAGATTTCAGGAGATATTTGATAAAATCCCACATAGATTCTTTTAATCAGTGTTGAAGGCAAGATTTTTTTCAGTGCCAGAAGGCATAATACATATCTAAGTGCAGGTTCTTTAATTATTAGAATGTAACATTGGGGTCTTCATATTTATGAGGTCTGATTTATTAGCTTTATTTATTGATGTCAGATAATGGAATAAAAACCATTTCGAGTTCACAGCTGACACAAAGGTAGATGCCTTTATAAGCAAAAATTTGTAATGTATTTAAAAGAGATGAGGTCCTTCACTTTGAGATTCAGAGGAATAAAGTTACTTTCTGGTTGTTCAAACATAATAACTATTCTGATCCAAAGAGAGTTGATGATCACAGAAATCAAATGGAGTCATACAGCATGGAAACAAGCCATTTGACCTAACTTGCCCATGCCAACTATGATGCCCCATCTACACTACTCCCACCTACCCACATTTGGCCCATATCCCCAAAAACATTTCCTATCCATGTGCCTGTCCAGATATCTTTTAAATGTTGCTATAGTGCCTGTCTTAACTCTTCTGACAGCTCGTTCCATGTGAAAAAGTTGCACCTCAAGTTCAAATGTGCACCATTGTTTTGTGGCATTCCTAAAATCTCTTGGGATGGTTTGCTCTTTACAAACAAAAAGAGAGTGGAAAGATAGATCATCCATGATTGAATGGCGGGGTAGACTGATGGGCCGAATGGCCTGATTCTTCTCCTATAACTTATGAACTTAGCATAGAAGTTGAGGTCATGTTGCAGTTGTATAAGACGTGGGTGAGGACGTTCAGGTGGGTTTGATATGGTTAACTGATAACTTACAGCTATCCGAGGCTACGTGCTTCAACTCTTGTTGAGCATTGCTTAGAAGAGACTTTTCTAATCTGTGTTTGACATTACTTGGTTTTGACTCTACAGTACTAATATGGCACCTTTACATCCTTAGGAAGTCGCACAGACAATAGTTTTGGATTGTAAACAAAGCAGTGCATCTGTTGTCTATGTGTGGGGAAAGAGGGGCTGAAAAAGTTTCCTTGTGATCTATTTTTAATTAACTTATTCCAAAATGATTCAAAACAATGACTTCGATGATGGGAATCGGGAATGACTTGGAATCTGAACAAATTATAATTGAGTTAGGGAAACAATGTAGTTTTACCCTAGCAACAGATAAATAGTGGTGATGTAATGATAGTCTATCAGAACTTTCACTCGCTTTTGGGCGGCATCCTCCAATTTTTTGCGTCTTGAGTAGCCGGGGAGGGGGGGGGGTGAGGCAGAGGCGATTTTATACTGTGGATATTCATTGTCTAATTTACTTATGTCTAATAATCTGCAGGTTAACAATACGATTGCCATGATACCGTCTCCTGTCCAGCAGCCGATGCTCCCACCCCCACAGCCTCAGCCGTCTCCCCAGCCTCCTTCATCCCAGCAGAGCTCTGTGAGGTAAGCAAAGCAAATTATTCAATCTAACAACACCATCTTTCCCGAGATGGGAGCTTCTGGCAGCAATTCTTGATATCCTGGGGTGAGGAATGGTGAGCAGGGTGTGAGATTTATTAAAATGCATTCTATCTAGTTTTACCTCTCAGTGGTCAGATTTAATACAATAGATTTAGATTTAATACAGTTAGATTTAATACAATAGGAGGTAATGTTATTTGTTAACTGGATGATCTGTGAGCACATCATAAGGCAGACCATGCTACTTATGTTCATCTGTGGAACAGCACTGTTTGATAGAATCCCCCTGTTCCAGTTGTAGGTGTTCGAAACTGTTCTGGTGCACGTCATTTTAAAGATCACAAAAGTTCTAACAGTAATTCCTGTTGCATGTCGTTTGGGGATTAATGCCACTGCCAAAGTAGTGGCCAAGAAAGTATGCAAGCTTGCTCTTTGACCTATCCTTTTAAAGTTGTATGAGGGATATCAATATGCAGGTAGACTGGAAAATCTGGTTGGTACTGGATCCCAAGAGAACTAATTTGTAAAGTGTCTACAAGCTGGTTTCTTAGAGCAGTATGTAGTCGAGCCTACTAGGCAGTTCTGGATTTGGTATTGTGTAACAAACCAGATGTGATGAGGGAGCCTAAGGTAAAGGAACCACTAGGAGGTATTGACTATGATATGGTAAAATTGAGCCTGCGGTTTGAGAGTGAGAAGATGAAATCGGATGTTTCGGTATTACTGTTGAGTAAAGGTGACTACAGAGGCATGAGGGCTAAAGTTGATTGGTAAGGGACTTGAGCAGGAATGATGGTGGAGCAGCAATGGCAGGAATTTCTGGGAATAATTCAGAAGATGCAGGATATTTTTGTCCTAAAGAGGAAGAAAGATTCTAAGGGGAGAATGATGCTACCATGGCTGACAAGGGAAGTCAAAGGAAGCATAAAACTAAAAGAGAAATCATATAATATTGCAAAGATTAGTGTAAGCTAGAGCTTTATGAAGCTTTTCAAAACCAATGGAATAAAGAAATGGCAGATGAATTGAATACGTCTTTTGCGTTGGTCATCACAGTGGAAGACACCAGCAACATGCCTGAAATTCAAGAGAGTCAGGGCGCCGAAGTTAGTGGAGTAGTTAAGGAGAAGGTGCTTGGAAAGCAGCAGGTCTCAAGGTGGATAAAGTCACCTGGACCAGATGGACTGCATCCCAGAGTTCTGAAAGAGGTGGCTTTGGAGATTGTGGAGGCATTAGTGGTGATCTTTTAAGAATCACTAGAGCTTGGAGTGGTTCCAGAGGGTTGGAAAATTGCAAATGTAACTCCACTGTTCAAGAAGGGAGTGAAGCAAAAGAGAGTCGATGGATGTTGTTTACCTGGATTTTCAGAAGGTCTTTGATAAGGTGCCGCATGTGAGGCTGCTAAAAAAGATAAAAGCCCATGGTATTAGAGGGAAGATACTAGCATGGATAGAAGGTTGCCTGAATGGCAGGAGGCAAAGAGTGGGGTCCATCTGGTTGGTCGCCAGTGACTAGTGGTGTTCCGCAGGTGTTGGTGCTGAGGTCGCTACTCTTCACCTTGTATATCAGTGATTGGGATAAGGGAATTTAAGGTTTATGGATGATACGAAGATAGGTGGAGGGGCAGGTAGTGTAGAGTAAGCAGGGACTCTACAGAAGGACTTGGACAGTTTGGGAGAGTGGGCAAAGAGTGGCAGATGGAATACAGAATAGCAAATTGTGGAGTCATGCAACTTGGTAAGGGTCCTCCACCGATCTTCCGGGACTTGTTTTCCAGGGCCTTGCCGTATTAACAATTTTGCCTGACCCACAGAGGTCATGTAATAATGATACATCGCAAAATCGCCCTTGGAGGTTGGCAATGGGGACGGATCAGTCCGCTCCAGTTGGGCTGCAGGCGGGAGTACCAGAGCCCCAGCCGCAGGGGGGCAATCGTGACCCGCCGACCGGATGTCCGGCAGAAGAAGTCCCGATGAGGACGAGGTCGGCCGCCTCACCCATCCTTGGCACCACATCTATGGGAGGACTTGCGATGGGGAGGGATTTCAAGTGTGCTCTCATATTTTTGTTTGGAATTAAAGGAGATGCTGGACCACGAGTTGCCGGGAAAATCGGTGGTGGACCTGTATAAGGAATATAGGCGTAGGCTATTTTCTAAATAGGGATAGGATTAAGAAATCCTACTCCTATGACTTATGAACTTATGAACCAATTTAGAAAATCACGTAACTGAAGACACAAATAAGTTCATAAATTCATAAATGATAGGAGCAGAATTAGGCCATTCGCCTACTCCGCCATTAAAATCATGGCAAATCTATCTTTCCCTCTCAACTCCATTCGCCTGCTTTTTCCCCATTACCCTTGACACCCTTACTAAACAAGAATCTATCAATATCCGCCTTAAAAAATGCCCAAATGACGGCCTCCACAACTTTCTGTGGCAATGAATTTTACAGATTCACTACCCTCTGACTAAATAAATTCCTCCTCATCTCCTTTCTAAAGATACGTCCCTTTTATTCTGAGGTCATGCCGTCTGGTCCCAGACTCTCCCACTAGTGGAAGCATCCTCGTAAACCTCTTGACCCTCTCCAGCACATGGGGCCCAAAATTGCTCACAATACTGCAAATGCAGTCTGACCAGTGTCTTATAAAGCCTCAGCATTACATCCCTGTTTTAGGGAAAGAAAGATTCTGGACCAGGGCCAGCAAGAGATATGATTTGGGAACAGAGGTTTTCTAGAGGAAATGTGCTATCCTAATGGAACTGTCATGTATGAAGAGTGTGTTTGGTGGTGAGTGAGTGTTCTGGACTGCTTTTATATTGTTTCACTCTTTCATCTTTCATCTGCAGTCTCTTCCTCCTTTCCCATCTCTTACACCCCCCCCCCCCCTTTCCCTCTTTAGAAGTGACATGTTGCAGACGAGACATTAATTCTGCTACCATATCATGGAAAGTGTAGTCTCCGCTATCTGCATGCCTATCATTAATACAGTAGAATGGGGCCATTGACTTCAAGAAACAAACAGGGAGACTGACATGAACATGAAAAACAGATGCTTCCTGCACAACAACCATTTGCCAAGAGGTTTAATGGCAGTTAACTGCCAGACTCATTCATTTTATTCAGTAACACTATTAAATGTTGATTTTACTCTTGTACTTCCTACAAGGCTCAGAATTTTGATGTACTATTTGCTGGGTTATAAAGTTCTAGGAAACCTTCACTGACTGTCTAAAACTATGTCTAAAATCTGATCATCTGTTGCAGTTCTGGTCCAGCTCCCTCCCCAAGTGCTTTCCTACCAAGTCCATCCGCACAGACAACACAGAGCCCAGCTGCCGCACGGACACCACAGAACTTCAGCGTCCCTTCCCCAGGCCCTCTCAACACTCCAGGTATGGTGTTTGCTGGTTCCCAGTTCATGGAAGAGGGATAATAATTGTCTTAAATGCCCTCATCCCCTCTATTCTATATCCTCCCTTAACTATAGGGAAGCTGCTGCATAGAGTTGGTGAGAATGGATTTGCTGTGGAATGGCAAGAGTTCTCCAAGCTGTGTAACACTGTTTTCTTCTGAAATTTTGTCATAGCTTTAAAATTCTGATGATATTGACCACTTCACCTCTGATGTCTCCATGTCATTGACACTGGAGTTGTGGGTGAACCAAAGCACATCCCCACTGGGTGATCATGGCAAAGACAGTGACTGGATAAAGCCAGGGGTAGAACTGACGAACATGAGCATGGGACTGAAAGGAGAATTCCGAGTGCCTGCAGAGATGGTCTTCAAACTGGGACAGAACATTGTCCTGATTTCTATTGCTTTCCAATTTGGTTCCTCTGATGTGGTGCAGATTGTGCCTTCGTTAGGCTTACTCCTTTAGAGTCTTGATTTTATGAATGTTGATACCCCAATAATATTGATGGTCTATTCAACCTCCAAGGCATGTCCGTTGAGACTCTTCTTTCTTCTCAACCACAACTACACCATTTCCTGGCATGTAAAGCCATGCAGAGACACTGTGTTCCCTCTATTGATTCCCAGATAGCTATTAACTCAGCAGCACTTCAAGGTTTAATATTATCTAAATGGTGGCCGATTAGGAAAAGGGGAGATGCAACGAGACCTGGGGGTCATGGTACACCAGTCATTGAAAGTAGGCATGCAGGTGCAGCAGGCAGTGAAGAAAGCGAATGGTATGTTAGCATTCATAGCAAAAGGATTTGAGTATAGGAGCAGGGAGGTTCTACTGCAGTTGTACATGGTCTTGGTGAGACCACACCTGGAGTATTGCGTACAGTTTTGGTCTCCAAATCTGAGGAAAGACATTCTTGCCATAGAGGGAGTACAGAGAAGGTTCACCAGATTGATTCCTGGGATGCCAGGACTTTCATATGAAGAAAGACTGGATAGACTCGGCTTGTACTCGCTAGAATTTAGAAGATTGAGGGGGGGTCTTATAGAAACTTACAAAAATTCTTACGGGGTTGGACAGGCTAGATGCAGGAAGATTGTTCCCGATGTTGGGGAAGTCCAGGACAAGGGGTCACAGTTTAAGGATTAAGGGAAATCCTTTAGGACCGAGATGAGAAAAACATTTTTCACACAGAGAGTGGTGAATCTCTGGAACTCTCTGCCATAGAAGGTAGTTGAGGCCAGTTCATTGGCTATATTTAAGAGGGAGTTAGATGTGGCCCTTGTGGCTAAAGGGATCAGGGGGTATGGAGAGAAGGCAGGTACAGGATACTGAGTTGGATGATCAGCCATGATCATATTGAATGGCGGTGCAGGCTCGAAGGGCCGAATGGCCTACTCCTGCACCTATTTTCTATGTTTGTGCCACACACATTGATGCTTTTACTATAGGACCAGTATTCTGAAAAAAACATTTTGAAAGTTAATGGAAGCCACTGTGCAAGTGCCCACTTGTTCCTGATTGGGTTACTTAGGAAAATCTAGAATATTGAAGTAGAATAAAAGTAAAACTGTAGCAGAATGTTGTGTGATCTTTAAAGTGCAGATGCTTCATATGAAGATGGCTACTAAGTTCCAATAAGGGGGAAGGGGTCCCTGGATGACAAAGTAGAGAAAGAAAATAGTGAAAGAGAAAAGGAAGGTATGTGTCAAGAATCATGTGACAGAGAGTACAAGAGGCTGAGAGGGAAGTGGTAAAACCCACTGAAAGAGTGAGAGTAGGGGAAGGAAATAGCAGCTAACCATCAGACCTAAAGTGATGGTCTGGAATCCAATAGTCAGGGTAGGCTGATTAGAAATAGTTAATCGTGATCTTTGTATAGAGGCAGTAGGCTCAGCTGGAATGTTCCATGTGTACTGTGATCTTTATTCTCTTTTGAAGTTGTATACACTTTTTGATGTCTTCCCGAAGCTGACACTCATTCTACACTGGAGCTGAGTTCAGGTCTGAGATTCTATATACTACAGGAGGCAGCTGGCTTAAATACCAACACTGATCTACTCCCTGTACCAATGTACTCTCCACACCAGGACACTTGCTCTCAATGGTGAATGAACAATTGTGAAGCTTTCAGAGTCCAGTTGTATATTTAATGTGTATCAGAAACATTCCTCTACAGTGAAGATGTTGCTGTGTTTTGATGCCGCTTCTTCTAATGGTTTACAAAGAGTGTGCATTTTAAGCGGAGTGACTTCCTTTGGTGTTACAGTGAACCCAGGCTCAGTTCCAAGCCCAGCTGGTCGGACACAGACTGAGGAACAGCAGTACCTGGACAAACTGAAGCAGCTGTCCAAGTATATCGACCCTTGAGGCGGATGATCAATAAAATAGACAAAAATGAGGTGAGTCTGATGGTGAACCTTTCATCCTTCCCCAGTTCCGTGAATTGGACCTCTAACTTTAGGTCATCAGTTGGCAAACCACCTTCAATAATTCTGCTCTTGAAATGGAGATCAGCTTACACGGGAACCCTCACCTCAGTGCAGTATTATGTGGGAAGCATAACATGCTGAATGTTTACTTAATTTCTCATGATATAGGAGATCATTCATCCCAGAGAGTCCATTCCAGCTCCAATAGAGCAGTCCCATGAGTACTATTCGTCCCTCATTTTCCCGTAGACTTACAATATATTCTCTCAAATTAATTCCCTCTTCAATTCTTTGGGCATTTACCCATACCAAGGGATAATTTACAGTTGCCGACCAAGCCACCAGCAGGGATGTGGAAGGAAAGGGGAAGGCTGAGTAGAAACCTTGGCATGACAGAGAGAAGCAGCAAGTTTCACACAGATAGAACCCAAGTCACTGAAGCTGTGGGGCAGCTCTTGTTGGTTTCAGATTTCCATCATCTGCATTACTTTGATTGTGGGTTTTATGGAAGTGTTCGTTGATGGGAAGTAACTAGGAAAACTGACGGGTTTATTGAGATGGCCCAAGATGGTGGACTGGAGATGGCGTTAATAACTTACTATTGCCCAAGTTGGGAACAGCGAACAGAGTTTGAACGTTTCAAGAATGAGCATGAGATTATCAGAAGGAGCACGTTATGAAGCTCTTTCAGCTTATTTCACCATTCAGCAAGGTCGTGAGTGATCCTGTGCCTCATCCACCTTCCTGTCATCCCCACCTTTGCTGATTCCGTCATGTCCAAGCATGTCATGAACGAGAGCCTGCTCATGCCTTAGTGATGAGCAATCAACCTCTGTAGCAGAGAGGTATAAAGATTTACAACACCCTAGGTAAAGATATTTCTCTTTATCTCAGTTGTAAATGTCCTCTTAATGTGAGTCTTTATCCCCTAATCCTAGAATAAAAACAATATTCTAGAAATATGCATTGGGTTAAGTAACACCTGTAGGGGAGAAATAGTTAATATTAAATGGTACTCTATTATCACATGTACTTAAGTAGAGTGCATTTTGGTTTATCATATAGTTCAGTGACAACCCTACTATACATTAGGCACAATCATACTAAGTAAAAGGGTGTAAAACAGTAGACCATGCTGATTCTATACACAAGAGTCAGCACGTTTCAGTGGGCCATCTTGAATCCTTCTAAGTCCAAAATTTAAAAATAATGTTAGAGTCTTAATGGCCATAAAGGCCTGTTGTCCTAGTGACAACACTAGGTTGGAGTTGCAGGGGTCGTCCTGGCCAGGCGATGAGATGATTCCTCTACTGCAGCTCCACCGCTCCGTACCTCTGCAGGCCGCGTCAGTTCCGCTTATTCTGTCACTTGGATCGGCACGGCATCCCATCCAATGTAGCTCCAGGCTGTTTCAGGGCTCCAGCGGCCAACTCCGCCTCAACCTCAGCCCATGAACGCGTTGTCCCTCGCCTCCAATGGACATCGTTTAGCCTCTGTTCCCACAGCTGACCAAGAGTGCCTCCGAGGGTGCGGAGGTAAGCCTGCAATCCGTTCACCGGCATTGTTCTTTTTTCCCCGTCCACCACCACCACCAACTTTGGTCCTTCAAGATGGTAGTCTTGGGGCCGTCTAATCTGAGGGGGGAAACGGCTTTCAAATCTACCCTGTCAATCCCTTGTATGTCTCACTGAGATAACTTTTTTCCTCTAAACCCAGTGAATGAAGGCCAGACTTATATAGTAGGACAGCCTCTTGTTCCATTGATCAGTCTCCATGCTTTTATTGAGCCATCTTCATGCTACACTTGTTTTTATAATGACCATGCCGTTGTTTGTGTGATTACAAAGATAAAAGCTCTAACAGGTTAATTCTTCCATATATGACAGACAGAAAGAAAGATCTAAGTAAAATGAAGAGTCTTCTGGACATCCTCACGGACCCTAACAAAAGGTATGAGCTCCACTGCATTGATATGCAGAGATTATGTGCTTGAGTCTATAGATTTTTTTCCCTATCCTTGGGTCTCAGTGGATAAAGACCGTCGTGTCTATCAAGTGTGTCCACCATTCATTACATTGTGACTGATGTGTACCTTGCTAATTTGCTCCATAAGTTCTCAATTCGCTATTTTTAACAAAATATATCTCGGTTATCAAAAGTTCTAGCTATTGAGGCATCTGGGTATTTTGGAGTCAGCATTCCGTTAGTACTTGCACCATCCCAGTCAGAGGTTCCGGAGGGCTACCTATGTTGTTGCCATTCTAGAAAGCAGAGTGGAATACCATAGGGATCACTGCATGGATGCTTGAAGCTAGCAGCTCCTCTTGGTTTTGCTTGGGAATTGCTCTGAGTGTGCAAGCAATTGTAACCAAGTAAAACAGGATATTGTTATGCTATTATACTTATGGAATTGTTCCACTTGTTGAGGAAGTTGTAATTTAAGTATGATTTATCATTTTATGTGCTGTCTATGTGCCTGTGATGCTGCTGCAAGCAAGATTTTCATTGTACCTGTACAGTGGTATGCATATGACAATAAACTCCACTTGACTAGAATTTACAAGCGGAGTTATCTGGAGCTGAAGGAAGATTCCTATTGTGGGAACAAAATGACAGTGGAAATGAGAAAAACAAAGGGAGAGTTAGTTTTGGTCACCTTGCTATGGGAAGGATGTTGTTAACATGGAAAGAATGCAGAGAAGATTTATAAGGATGTGGCCAGGACTTGAGGGACTGAGCTATACGAAGAGGCTGGGGAGGCTCAAACTTCATTCCTTGTGGTTTTGGAGGCTGAGGGGTGATCTTATGAGGGGAATAGATAGGATGAATGCACAGAATCCTTTACCCAGAATGGGCATAAAGAACCAGAGGACTAAAAAATAAATTATGAACCTGAAAGGAAACTTTTTCTTATATGGATAGCTGTCAGAGGAGGTGGTGAAGTAAATAATATAACAACATTTAAAAGGCATTTGGGCAGATACGTGGATTGGAAAAGTTTGGAGGGATATGGGCCTAATGCTTCTTGATCGGCATGGACAAATTGGGCTGAAGGATCTGTTCCCTGCTGTATGACTATGATTCTATAATAGAAGCAAGAGAAGGCCTCCAGGTCCTTCATGCCTAACCCACCATTCAATGTGTTCATGGCTGTTTTATGCTGGCCTTAACTGTACTTCTGTGCCATTTCCTTGATCTATCTAATATAAAAGGTTCTTACTTTGCAGCTGCCTGCATAAAAGTGAGGAAAATGATATGTTTAATGGAGATGAGTGTGAAATATTTGGTGTATGAACATAGTAATAGAGGAAGAGGTTCAGCATGTTTAATGTGGATTAATTGCCAGGCCTAAGTGAACTATTTTCCAGGCTGTTTAAATATCAATGGAGAAAACTCTGAGAACTGCCTTCTTCCACTGTGGTAGTAGTACTATTCAAATAATACCATAAAATAGTAATGGGATAATTCAATTAATTACAGGCAGTTAATTCAACATTGGTGGGGAAATTATTAGAATCAATTCTGAGGGAGGGTGTAAATTTCATTCGAAAGGTGCATATTCATCAAAGATGACATTAGTTTGTTATGGAAAAGCCTTAACTGGTTAATTAACATGGGGGGGGGGGGGTTAGGGGAGAAGGGGTTCAAGAAGTTTAATTTTTTGTAACTCACACACTATCAGCAGGTTTGATGTAAATTAAAGATATGTTATATAAAGGGTCCTTGAAGATCAATAAAAACTCAATGGGCTGAAGGGCCTGTTTCCATTCTGATGACTGACACTAAAGGTTTGATTCTTCTGATGTATGCAACCTCCAGGGAGCTTTCAAAATCTGCTTTATTTTAAAAGGTGTTCTTTGGCAACTCTTCAAAAGTGTGAAATTGCGTTGGAAAAATTGAAGAATGACATGGCAGTGGTGAGTTTTGATTTAATTTCAGGTGTTGGGTATTAGAAACATAGAAAATGGGTGTAGGAGCCCTTGAACCAGCACCACCATTCAATGTGATCATGGCTGATCTAAAATCTGTAATCCATTCCTGCTTTTTCCCCATATCCCTTGATTCCTTTAGCCCACAAGAGCTAAATCTAAATCTCTTGAAAACATCCAGTGACTTGGCCTCCACTGCCTTCTGTGGCAGAGAATTCCAGATTCACAACTCTCTGGGTGAAAAGTTTTTTCCTCATCTCAGTCCTAAATGGCTTACCCCTTATTCTTAGCTGTGACCCCTGGTTCTGGACTCCCCCAACACTGGGAACATTTTTCCTGCATCCAGCCTGTCCAATCCTTTAAGAATTTTATATGTTTCTATGAGATCTCCTCTCATCCTTCTAAATTCCAGTGAATACAAACCCAGTCTACCCATTCTTTCATCATATGTCAGTCCCTCCATCCCGGGACTGATGCTCCTGTTCAGTTACCTTGGCATACTGAATGGGCACTCACACAGGCCCCAGCTATGCCTGCCTTTTCCGATTGGAAAGATTTAGAGGGATAGGGGCATAATACTGACAAATGGAATTAGTGTAGACAGGCATTTTGTTTGGCATGGATGAGTTGGGCCGCAGTGCTTGTTTCCGTGCTCTAATATCTCCATGAATCTATGAAGTGATTTTTTTTGTCTCTCACGATCTGTAAGGGTTTGGAGAATTCTTCAAAGGTGTTGGAATCAGAATCTTTGAATATTTAAATAAATCTTTGACAAGTACAGTTTACTGCGGGTAGATGGGGACGTTGAAATTTCTCTCTGATCAGCTATAATCTTATTGAATAACTTGCTGAGTGGCTGACTCCTATTCCGTATTTGTATTTCTGGTTCTTCTTCTTGCGTATGGCGTGCACAGCCTAAAGTTGTAGGACAATCTTCCATCCCGTATTTCTGGTATCAATCCTGAAGTCTGGGGCATACGTTCAGTCTTGTCCATGGCTCCATGGCCATTTCAGCTGCACACGAGGGAAATGAGGAAGGTAGATGATGCCACAGTATTACAGGAGATCCATTAGTGAAGGAAATGGCCATGTGTTTCTGTGGCCACAGAGCTGATTCCAGGATGGTTTGTTTGTGGCCTTATCAAGTTTATTAATCACGTCAGCAGAGCTCGCTGCTGCTCATCTCTCATAAACTCTCTTTGCCCATTTTATTTTTCACCTCCCTTATGAGCTTTCATCCTGCTTCCTCATTTCTGCCCATCACACATCCCCCACCTTTATAGTTTTGATTACTTGTTATGTCTGACGTGAGGTTTAGTTTCGATTGCTCTATCGTTCGGCTGGAGTGGAAAATTTGACTATGGCTTAAAGCCCGGCAATCACCATGTCACCATTCTTGGCACATTAAAGCTGCCTCTTATCAATTATACTGGATTACTCTTCGCCCCTTATCATAGCCAGTCAGAGTTTCTAGAAAATCCTTTCTCCCATATCACTCCTCCAGCCATGTCTATGTTAAGCTAATGTTTCTGCCATAGGTATTGAAGTTCCCTTTAATATTCATCTGAGCTGGTACTGTCTAAACAGGATGTCAATAAATTCATTTTTTACAACAATCTGTATATTTGTGGTTATAGGGACTAGTTTATTTTTAATTCTGGATTTCTTTATTCTTTCATTGCTTGAATTTAAATTCCTCAGTTGCCGTAGTGAGATTTGAACCTGTAACATTGGATCAGTAGTTCACTAGTCTAGAACCCTTGACTGCTCATCTAGTTAGTTAACTACAGTAAGTACTCAGCCGTCTTCATTATACTGTGATCAAAATCCTCCCCCTCCTGCTCCAATTTCAAGCTGCTTGTAATGTCCCTCAGTGCGGCACCAGGAGGCACGACACCACTCGGGTCTATCGACCCTGGTACAGAGGGCAAATCCATCCCATGCTGTTTCTTATCTTCCTCCCCACTCTAAACAGCCACTTTGTTTCTTTACATGCGACATCCTGTTGGTAACTCTGCATTCTAATCCAGCAGTTCTTAATAAGTGCGGCTGAGCTCTTAAGACAACTGTCCAGGTATTCTTTCTCCCGAGTATGCCGGTGTTTTCTCAGTTTCCATTTCACTGACTGAGCTGGAGAGGCATGTGCTGTAGTCTCCTCGGAGGAGCCTTGGTGCCCAAAGACTCCCTTATTTTCAGCACTGACACACAATGCCATGATCTTATCTGAATAGCGCACTAATTTAGGCAATAGACAATAGGTGCAGGAGTAGGCCATTTGGTCCTTCGAGCGAGCACCGCCATTCAATGTGATCATGGCTGATCATCCCCAATCAGTACCCCGTTCCTGCCTTCTCCCCATATCCCCTGACTCCGCTATCTTTAAGAGCCCAATCTAGCTCTCTCTTGAAAGTATCCAGAGAACCAGCCTCCACCGCCCTCTGAGGCAGAGAATTCCACAGACTCACAACTCTCTTTGAGAAAAAGCGTTTCCTCGTCTCCGTTCTAAATGGCTTACCCCTTATTCTTAAACTGTGGTCCCTGGTTCTGGACTTCCCCCAACATCGGGAACATGTTTCCTGCCTCTAGTGTGTCCAAACCCTTAATAATCTTATATGTTTCAATAAGATCACCTCTCATCCTTCTAAACTCCAGAGTATACAAGCTCAGCTGCTCCATTCTCTCAGCATATGACAGTCCCACCATCCTGGGAATTAACCTTTTACTCAGCACTCCCTCAATCACAAGGATGTCCTTCCTCAAATAAGGGACCAAAACTGCACATGATACTCCAGGTGTGGTCTCACTAGGGCCCTATACAACTGCAGAAGGACCTCTTTGCTCCTATACTCAACTCCTCTTGTTATAAAGGCCAACATGCCATTCGCTTTCTTCACTGCCTGCTGTACCTGCATGCTTACTTTCATAGACTGATGAACAAGGACCCCCCAGATCCCGTTGTACTTCCCCTTTTACCAACTTGTGTGATGTACTACAAAAACTGTTAAATATGTTAAATATTGAACACATCAAGATTACACAAACTGCTGCATATTGAGCCAAATAAATAAAAACAGCTTTGCTGCACCATATTAGCACAGGTCAAATTGGCAATTTCACACCTGTTTACGAAAACACTGTTTTTAAGACCATTCTGCAGCCATTTTTTATCTGTAGACCTTTACATTCATTCTGCAAAGAGAGAATTATTCCCATTTCTAAAGTCAAATAAATTATCTTAAGGTGATCAAAGGGTTGATAGGATGATGGAATGGTCTGAGGTAGTTTAGGGTCAAGTGAGGCAAAGGTGCTTTATTGATGGCCACCTTAACATAGTGGCCTAGTTTCATACCAAGGTGTGATATTTCTGTTGAAACGGAAACTTCATCTTCCTCAGATCGTAACATCCCTTATTTGTTTCCTCATTTGTATTGGCATTTCTGTGCATGAGGAGAAAAATGTGATGGTTAATAAAATTTATTTTCCACCTCAGCCTACACCTCCACCTCCACCAATGTCGATCACCAAGCAGCAGTACCTGTGCCAGCCCCTCCTGGATGCAGTCCTGGCTAACATACGCTCCCCGGTCTTCAACCATTCCTTACAGCGAACCTTCGGACCTGCTATGACTGCCATCCACGGACCACCGATCACGTATGTAATATCTCAGCAACACCTTACCTCGCCATTCCAGTGAGTTTCATATTAATACAAAGATTGAATCTAGCAAGATACTTGCCTTTGTGAATAGCTTGCACAACTTTTCAATTGTCTTTATGCATGTAGGTTTTATGCAGTTCCTAAAAGAAGAGAGTGGGGAGTTTAGGAAAGGATTTCCAGATATGAGAACTTGGCCAGTTGAAGGCACACCCATAAAGCTGGAATGATTAAAATTGGGAATGTGCAAAAGTCTGGAATGGGAGGAACGTTGGAAGGTTCTGAGGTTGGAAGTGATTGCAGAAGGGAGAGGTAGTAGGCCTACTTCTCTCTCGGAGTCTATGCCTTTCCCTTCCTGCTTCTTAAAACATTTCACGAGGTTGTTGGTTCTGCTTCTTGATCCCCCTACCCTGGGTAAATGTCTCTGTGCATTCACCATATCTATTCCCCTCATGATTTTATGCACCTCTATTAGAATAGCACCACCACAGCCTACTGGGCTCCAAGGAACAGTCCTAGCCTGCCCAACCTCTCCCTGTAGCTCTGGCCCTCAAGTCCTGGCACCATCCTTGTAACATATTGTGTGGAAGGTGCGATAATTCTTACTGCTCAGTGCTTGGTGCCAGTTGGGGAATAACACCAAATAGTGTTCATTATTCCCAGTTGATGGAAAGGAGAGGTGTCTGTAGCAAAGGTAAACAATAGGCTGGGTCTCAAATTACATTTGGGCAGATGCAGGACATAGCATGTCACATGTTACACAGCTGTGGTCCGTGTAGTAACTGTGCATGTAATGTATTACACGGTTATGTGTTGTGTAGTAATCGTGTCAGGGACCAAGATAACATGGCTAACATTGTGTGTGGATTTATCTTGCAAAAAAAAGTGCATTCCAGATATGTGTTCCTCTACATCAAAACATGGAAAATGTTAGACATCTTGCTCAGCTAAAGACTGGTGATATCTTCCACACAGGGCGCCTCTGATCACCCCACGGAAGCGCAGGCACGAAGATGATGAGAGACAAACCATTCCCAATGTCTTACAGGGGGAGGTCGCACGGCTCAATCCTAAATTCCTGGTGAACTTGGACCCTTCCCATTGCAGTAACAATGGAACAGTCCACCTCATATGCAAGTTGGGTGAGTGAACTTGGCTTCAATACCAATGACAATGTTTTCATGATGTCTAACCTGAGGTTTGAGATTTGAGCTAGTCACCTAAATGTAGTGTTGATGAGGATAGGGTGTGACAGACAATGTTACCACATGACTCCTCCAGGACTGGCTGGTTGGAGATGTGAAAATCTGTTGATTATGGAGAAGAAAGGTTTGACAGGATATGGACCAAATGCAGGCAAATGGGACTAGCTCACTATGCCAACGTGATCGGCATGGACAAGGTGAGCTGGAGGGCCTGTTTCCCACGACTTGAACTAATATTGATTTTATCTGTTTTGTCAGATGATAAGAGTCTCCCCAGTGTCCCCCCACTGCAACTCAGTGTCCCAGCTGACTACCCAGACCAGAGCCCACAGTGGACGGATGACTCTCAGCAGTATGGTAAGTTTACAAATGAAGGGTTAGGTTGTTTCTTTTCATACTCTGTTACAAAATGGAGTTGTCTGGAGAGACTGTTGATTACCAACATGGAGGCATAAACAATCCTTTATGGATGTACAATTATGGGTCTCCTGTAGTGTGGTTGTAGTGTAATTATTTTACACACATGCTAATTTGTAGCCGACATACTCAAGGAACAAATAGGAAAAAGGGTCTGAGGATTGGCAGGTCACTGCCTTAAGCCTGCTCTGCCATTCAATCTGATCATGACTGGCCCAGTCTTAGCCTCATTGCCATTTTCCTGCTCCATCCGCATATCCCTTGTAGTTCAAATGTCTGTCACTGCCTTGAATTATTCCTCCCTTTTCAGGGGTGGAGAACTTCAAAGAGAGAAATTCCTCTTCATCTCTGCCTTAAATGGGTGACTCCTCATTGTGAAACAGTTCCCTTGCTCTACATACCCCCACCAGGGGAAATATTTCCTCAGTGTTCACCCTATCTATGGCCCTCAGAATCTTGTGATTCATTAAGATCACCTCTCATTCTTCTGAACCAATGAGTCTTGGCTTAACTTGCTCAATAATTCTTCATTTGCAAAGCTCTTCATTTCAGCAGTCATCCTGGTGAACCTTCTCTGCCCTGCCTTGAAAGCAAGCACATCCTTCCCTAAATACAGAAACCAAAACTCTACTCAGAATTCCAGATGCGGTCACCAGGGCCTTGCATAGTTGCATCAAAACTCCATCCTCCTTACAAAGAAGGCCAACATTCTATTAGCGTTCCTAAGGCTTGGAATGTTGGCTAATGGCTTGCTGTACCCACATGCTGACTTTTCGTACTTCATGCATAGGGACACACAGTTCCCTTTGTAATTTTGACTTTCGCTCTACTTCCCATTAATTGCCCACTTTCATCCTGTAAGTAACTAAATGTCTCATCTGTTTTATATTTCTACAGAAGTTCTTACTTCCTGTTTCATTATTTGCCAGCTTACTCCTATACTCTATATCAGAGGCAGGCATTTAGCCCTCAAGGTTCTGCCATTCAGTGAGATCATTGCTGATCAGTGAATAACTTCAAATATTCCTAAATAGAAATCAATTACACTAATTTGTATGATGTGTGTCAATGTATTTGGCTGAACAAAATACAAGTTGTCCTACAACTTTAGGCAGTGCTGAACAAATGTCAATTGTCGGAAATTTGAATTAAGGTGCGGTGGAAACGTTTTTAGACTGTATACCCACAAATTAGGTTGGTAGAAGACCAAACTTGCACGCATTATACAAAAAGATACTAGGGACTACAACTAATTTTAGGGGGAATATCAGATTGCCAAACTGTGCCAAACAAACCCAAAATGTGGGACACAGTTATTTCTATGTGAAAATATCTGTCCTGTGCAGAATCAATGGGGTTCCCCTATTTCCAGTGTGAAATATTTAACCAACAATGGTTGAGTCCTAGGCCAGGAAAGGCAGCATGGACAAAGCCTTGGTTAAATGCCAGCCATAGTTAGTTGGCGAAGTCTGTGGCATAGCTTAATCTGTTCTTGAAGTCTGACATTTACTCCTGCAGGACTGGAGATGGGAGGAAGTTTGCTAAAAGACTTGCCTCAGAAGGAGCTCACACATAAACAATAAATCGGTAGCTCCATCTAGCGTCCACAGGGGAAGCCACAGCCTGCAAAAATTATTCTCTGGACCCTACCAATGCTGAATAAATCCAGAACAGTATCTGTTATGAGACTACCTCTCCACACCCCACAGACATTGGTAAAAACCAAGTTCCTTCATTCACCACTTTATTCAAGATATCCAAGGAGGCCAGGGTTTCGGCCCGAAACGTTGCCTGTTTCCTTCGCTCCATAGATGCTGCTGCACCCGCTGAGTTTCTCCAGCATTTTTGTGTACCACCCACATGCAGAGTCCAGGTGACTTAAAAATCACAATCCCTACAGTGATATAAATCCTAGTTATATCCTAAACGTAATTATAGGTGACCTGTATCGTCCCATTCTAAGGCTACACATCACAGACAAATATTTTCTTGACTAATCTACTAACATTTAACTATTACATTAAGCTGAAAAGAGTGCAGAGAAGATTTACCAGAATGTTGCCTGTACTTGAGGGGTTGAGTGCAAGAGGCTGAGGGGTTATCTTGCATATAAAACCATGAAGGGAATAGATAAGTTGAATGCACAGTGACTTTTACCCAGGGTAGGGGAATCAAAAACAAGAGGACATATGTTTGTGAGAGGGGCAAAATACGAACCTGAGGGGCAACCTTTTTTACCCGGAGCGCGGTGGGTTTATGGAATGGGCTGCCAGAAAAGGTAGTTGAGGCAGATAGTATAACAGCATTTAAAAGATACCTGGACAAGTGCATGGATAGGAAAGGTTTGGAGGGATATGGGTCAAATACAGGCAAACGGAACTAGCTTAGAAGAGGCGTCTTGGTTGGCATGGACAAGTTGGGCCGAAGGACCTGTTTCCGTGCTATATGACTATGACTTTTACTCTTTTCCTTACCCAAGATGGGACCAATTTCTCAGACTGCTGTCCATTCATAATAAAATATCCCTTTGATTTAACCAGTCAGATTCCCATCCCTCCAAAGGGGATCCTCCCAGCCCCATCACATGCAGCATGTGAGGCATAGGCATGTTATCAGTAGCTACATTTCCTCATGGCTGACCACAAAGCTGTCACCTCTCCCCACAATCCTGCAGACGTGACTTGCTTTTGGAACATGCCTTTGTCTCCTTTATCTCTTTGTACACTGCAGGTATCACAGCCTACTCATTTGGAAGCAGCAGGCTGATTAAATCTTCCTTGCATATCTACAGCTGTTTGTTGTTATTTGTGCTACTGCAGCCATACTGCTGGTCCAGTTACAGAAACCAGATTTGACTTGTTTAGCGGGGTAGGAACATCTGTTAGCATGTTTTACCAGCAGCATTAAGTCCCGAGTGCCGTAAAGACATAACCTCCCATAGCACCCCAGTGGCCAGAATTTTGCAGTGCATGACCAGCCCTTCTGGCTGACAAAATAAACTGAAACCTGCCTCACATCCTCAGGAACCACTGAGGGGAGATCGTCCCACCAGCCTTTATGTTTTAAATAAAATATAGACAACCCAACTGGGATGATAACCAAATATTGGGATTGGAGAGGGAGGAATTCATGTAAATTGTACAAAGAAAGGGCATATGAGGAAGGAGCACTGGACCTGGGGAATGAAGTGGGGGAAATGGTTTACTTCCAGTGAGAGGCAATTGGGGAACAGTGATAATAACATTGGGTGTAGAACTAAAGGAAAATATATTATTGAGCATTAAAGAAATGCTTGGAAAAAGACTACCATCAGTGAATTAAGGAGGAATTTGACCCAAGTTAAAGGAAGACCTGAATTTTAAAAGTTGTACACGTAGCAGTATCTGATGGGAGGAAAAAATGAGTACTGCCGCCTCTTCAGCTATTTTCTACCACTTGGCTGCAGTGGGATTTACAAGTGAAAGATCAAAACAACCAAGCTTTTAAAGTAGCATTGGTTGCTGGTGGAGCTAATGAAGGTTTAATATTGGAGTGTGCGGGTGTGTGATTTGTAGCACTGCAAACCTCTCGCAGCCTGCACTATGACCCAACTAACGCTCGCTTTCCATTCCCTTGCAGAGGCCAACCCATTCCTGCAGTTGGTTCACCGTGCCATGACGTCCAAGCTTCTGCAGCTGCCAGATAAGCACTCTGTCACTGCACTCCTCAACACCTGGGCACAGAGTGTGAAGCAGGCATGCCTGTCTGCAGCATGACCCCTTTCGGCAAGGTGCCTGCACCTTTCCACCTGGAATCTATCTGTAACCAAACAGCCTTTTCATGGATTCATGAAAACAGGAAGTTAGATGTATGGAGAAGGACTTACACCATTTCGCTCTCTTCCTGGTCACCTTAAAATACACAGAACTTTTCCATTGCTTTTTCTGGATATAAAGATATGTATCAAGAATTCAAAACATTATTTACAATCCTTGTTTCTCTTTCAGATGATGTTTTTTGCCCAAAGGGATGTTAGTATCCCATATGTTCCTTGGGTAAGCGTGTTTTTAATAATGTATCAGTGAAGTTACCACTGGAGTAAATTGTTTTCCACAGAATTGTTTGATTTTATTTACACAGGGTTTCACTGCTTAGCGTGACAACCACCTATGCAGCAAACTGGCCATACTCTGAGAGTCAGCTAAAAGTGATTGCAGCCCCACTTTATCTAATGTAGTGAAGGCGCTTTATCTTGTGGGTGACCATTAAACTGCCAAAAGAAGCAGTTAATACTGGAAATACTCAGCAATGTAGGCAGCACCTGGGAGATGTTTGAAGTTGGTGATCAGATGTGGGACCAGCTGTGATTAACAAGCCTCACCCTCTCTGAGATGGCATCCCAGCACTTAGTTTTTCTTAGCTGAGTTTAGTTTAGGTACAACATGGAAACAGGCCCTTCACCCCACCAAGTCCATGCCGCCCAGTGATCACCCATACACTGGTTCTATCCTACAAACTCGGGACAATTTACAGAAGCCAATTAACATACAAAAATGCACATGTTTGGAGTGTGAGAGGACACGGAGCACCTGGAGGAAACCCACACGGTCACAGGGAGAACATGCAAATTCCGTACTGTCAGTGTCAGGATCGAACCCAGGTCTCTGGCGCAGTCGGGCAGCAAACCTGTGCCACTGTCACCACACTATTACATACATTCCCTTGCTGTCCCCAACCCTCTCTCTTTGCAGCTTAAAACATTTCCCTACTTCGAAAGAAACTATCATTGACATGAAATGCTAATGGTTTCTCTCTGCTGCCTCCATGCTGAATGTTTACAGCAGTTTATTCTCATTTCAGATTTTAAGCATTTGCAATGTTTTTATTTTTTAATTAAACTAAAATGAATTAAGTTAGAATGATATTTGAAATAGATTTCTGCAGGCGTGTCGGGCAAACTTCCTCCTGCAGCCGACATCACTGAAAAGATTGCATGGTTCTTGTCTCACTATTTGTGTTCGGTGTTGATGGTGCTACCTAACAATGGATGCATCTTATCTCTACACATGTGGTGTTGGAGATGTTCGAGATTTGGAGTCTTTATGACTTTCCTTATGGAACAATATTCTGAGTGAAAGGAAGCTCCTGTAGCAGCGGCTCCCTATCTCGCACACTGCCACCTCATCATCTCCACTGGTCTTGGAGTATCTCATCTGAGACACTTTGGCCTGTACTATGCTTAAAAATCCTGACAAATGGGTAGAAAGCATGAGCATTTTCACACCTGACCAGTTGATAAAAACTGGCATCAGGTAGACTGTGAAGCACTCAGATAGAATAGAAAGAGGATTCGTAGAAATATGGTGTCTGGAAAATGTCACATGAAAATTACTTCTTAGGACAGCCACGCAATAAAATTCTTTGATCTCCAACAAATTCTGCAGTAAGGGGGGAGGGATGAAGAAAACGCTTGTCATGGAGACAAATAGCTCTTAAAGCCCTGTCCCACTGTACGAGTTCATTCAAGTGCTCTTCCGAGTTTGGAGCTCGGGGACGTCTCTTAGAGGCTCGTAACGGTAACGGCAGGTACTCAGGAAACGCGGTAAGCTCGGGAAGACTCATGAAGGTTTTTCAACATGTTCACGAGAGCCCCGAGTACCCCCCGAGCGGCCATTACCGTAAATCTCCGAGTTCGAATCAGGGCAAACTCGGGAGAACTCTTGAATGAACTCGTGCAGTGGGACAGGGCTTTTAGAAAGTTCCTCTCAACCAAATAAAACCTCCAAAGCACTTTGTTCAGATTGAGGATGTAGAATTTCCTATTTTGCCAATTACTGACAACCCACCAGACACTGACACAGGTTGCTGAATAACTGGTCAGCAACCAATGTACGTACGTAATGGCCATAAAAAGACCCAGCACAGTATGCGGTCATGTACTTTGGTAGGAGGGATAAATGCGTAGACTATTTTCTAAATGGGGAGAGGATCAAAAAAAGGAGGTGCAAAAGGTCTTGGGAGCACTGGTGCAGGATTCACAAAAGGTTAATTTGCACGTTGAATTGGTCGTAAGGAAGGCAAATAAATGCATTCATTTCAAGAGGACTAGAATATAAAATCAGGGATGTAATGCTGAGGCTTTATAAGACACTGGTCAGTCCCGCATTTGAAGTATTGTGAGCAGTTTTGGGCCCTATATCTGAGGAGGGATGTGCTGGCATTGGAGAGGGTCCAGAGGAGGTTTACAAGAATGATCCTGGGGATGATTGGTTTAACGGATAATGGGCGTTTGACAGCACTGCGTCTGTACTCGCTGGAATTTAGAAGGATGAGGGGGATCTCATGAAACATCTAATAGTGAAAGGCCTGGATAGAGTGGATGTAGAAAAGATGTTTCCACTAGTGGGGGAGTCTAAGACCAGATGGCACAGCCTCAGAATAAAAGGATGTAGCTTTAGAAAGAAGATGAGGAGGAATTTCTTTAGTCAGAGGGTGGTAAATCTTTGGTGTTCATTGCCACAATTCTTTCACACAAAAGGTTCTTTTGCCACCATCTCCAAGTTAAGCACAATTGGTATTTGAGGTGTCCCTAGTGTTTTACTCATTAATAGACTGCAATCCAGCCTGTGATTAATTCATAGTTCATGTTATCCAAATGCCAAAGATTTAAGGTTCACGATATACAAAGGGCCCAAAAATTGCTGTAAGGTCTAAAAAGGATTTGTAGAATTGTGAAGTATAGAACTGAATAGAACAGCCTTTTGCTTCTGTATTAGATAATTTGTCATAGAATCATTCAGCACAGAAACATGCCCTTTAGCCCAAATAGATCAAGTCGTCCAAGATGTCCATCTAAACTAGTCCCATTTGCCCAAGTTTGATCCATATCCCACAACCTTTCCTATCCATGTACCACAGTATCCAACTGTTATTTAAATAGAAACATAGGTGTAGGAGTAGGCCATTCGGCCCTTTGAGCCAGCACCACCATTCAATATGATCATGGTTAATGGCGATTAACCATTTCTGCTGGCAGCTCATTCCAAGCAGACGATTACAAATTAAATGTCTATGGCAAGTTGGATTAAAGAAGATCGGAAAGCTTTTTCATAGAGTTATACTGCTCAGAAATAGGCCCACCTTGCCCATGCTGACCAAATTGCCCCATCTACGCTAGGCCTATTTGCCCTGGTTTGGCCTATATCACTCTAAACCTTTTCTATTCATGTACCTGTCCAAATGTCTTTTAAATGTTATTGTACCTGCTTCAACTACTTCCTCTGACAACTCACCACCCTCTGTGTGGAAAAAGTTGTTCCTCAGGTTCCTATTAATTTGTTTCCGTCACCTTAAACCTATGTCTTCTTGTTTTTGATTCCCCTACCCTGGGTAACTGCATTCTGCCTATCTATTTCTATTATGATTTTATACAGCTCTATAAGATCACTCTGCAGTCTCCTGCATTTCCAGAATAAAATCGTAGCCTGCCCAACCTCCCTTTATAGCTCTGCCCTCAAATTTTGACAACATCCTCGTAAATCTTCTCTGCCCTCTTTCCAGTTTAGCGACATCTTTCCTAGCAGGGTGATCAAAACTGAATAATAATCCAAATATGGCCTTACCAATGTCTTGGACAGCTGTAATATAACTTCCCAACTTGTCTACTCAATACCTTGACTGACGAAGGTCTATGTACCGAAGGCCGCCTTGACCACCCTATCTACCTGGGATGCCTCTTTCAGTGTACTATGTGCCTGCACTCTAGATCTCTCAGCTCTACACCATTCCTCAGGGCCCTGCTATTCACAATAAAGATCATGCCCTGCTTTGATTTCCTAAAATGCATTAAACACCATTAACCATTCCTCAGCCCACTTTCCCTGCTGAACATGGTCCTACTGTAATTCTTGATAAACATATCTTAAAAACAAGAGGGTAACTAGGGAGAAGGTAGGTCAATTCAAGGCTAAAAGAGGGAGTTTATGCTTGGAGTTGGAGGATGTATTCACCAAGGAAAAGGACACGGAGGACAGTATGATCAATGTGGAGAATGCAAATATGCAAGGGCAATTTGTGATCAAGAAGGAAATTGTATTGGGACTCCTGAAGAGCGTTAAAGTGGGTCCATCCCCTGATCCTGGATCTAGCCCAGGTTATAACATGAGGAGATTGCAGGGGTCTTGACAAAGATCTTTGCATCTTCTCCAGTCACAGCCAATGTCTGTGAGGACTGGAAAGTAGCCACTCTTGTTCCTTTGCTTAAGGGAAGTAGACATAATCAAGGGATTTATAGGCTGGTGAGCCTCAATGGTAGGGAAGCTATTGGAGAGGATTCTTCAGAATAGAATTTACTCCCATTTGGAAGAGAATGAGCTAATTAGGGACAGTTAGCATGGCTTTGTGCTTGGCAAGTCATGACTTACTAATGATCAAGTTTGTTGAGAGGATGAAGGTGATCGATGAGGGTAGAGCGTTGAATATTGTTTACATGCATTTTGAAAAGTCATTTGATAGGCTGATCCAGAAGATTAAGACGCATAGGATTTGCAGTGATTTAATCATATGGGATCAGAACCCATAGCAGACCGAGGGTTGCGGTTGAAGCGTTTTTCTGGCTGCAGTTTTGGGCCCGATATCTGAGGAAATAATGAATAATGAAAGGCGTAGAGTGGATGTGGAGAGGATGTTTCAAGTAGTGGAAGATTGTAGGGCAAGAGGGCACAGCCTCAGAGTAAAATGGAGATCAGGAGGAATTTCTTTAGCCAGTGGGTGGTGAATCTGAAATTTATTGCCACAAACAGCAGTGAAAGGTGAGTAATTGTTTATTTTTAAAGCAGAGATTAATAGGTTCTTGATTAGTATGGGTGTCAAAGGGTACGGGGAGATGACAGGAGAACGGGGTTGAGAGGGAAAAACAGATCAGCCATGGTCGAATGGCAGAGCATCCCCGATGGGCCAAATGGCCTACTTCTACGATGTCTTGCAGTCTAATGGAGATCTGTGACATGGGATGTTCTGCAGGGAGATGTGCTGGGACCTCTGTTGTTTCTGATATAAATGAATGTCATATAAATGGCTTAGATATAAATGTAGATGGCTAATTAGTAAGTTTGCAGATGATACCGAGATTGTTCGAATTACGGAGAGCGAGGAAGGCTGTCAAAATGTCAAATTATACGGCAGGATATGCATCAGCTCCAAATCACAGCAGGACTTGGAAACATATCAAACTTCAACGTCACAGGATCAAATCTGGAATTTCCTATTCAACATTACCCTGGGAGCATCTTCACCATTGAGTTTTGAAAGAGAATTTTAGGATGCAGGCGAGTATCTGAAATTAATGCAAAATTACGAAATGCGTGTTTATCCTAACCAACAGACTGCCTGGAAGCAGGTTATCAAGGATGGTGGTGAAGAGATAATGCTGGATGCTGTCAATGGATGTGTTAACCTTGGGCAGCGCAGGCATGAGGTAGGCAGCATAGCCATGGGAGGGACATCATGGGCATGAGGGGGATAATGCACTCATAGGGCAATGTAGTCATGGGAGGGGTTGTGCGGCCATGAGAGGGATAGCTGCTGCTGCCTCCCTCATCTCAGGGCTGGGTATGAGAGGGGCAGTTGCAGAATGGCGAGCGACAGCAGTTTGGGCCACATGGATCCTATCCCTTGCTGCTCACGGCCATGCTGATGAAGAACAGCCAGCAGGGCCTGCCCTTCTCCCGAGAAACTGCAGGGGGCAGTACTGCCACCCCTGTGATGTCAAGGCGGATGGTGCCATTCAGACCGCCGGCGGGGGGGGGGGGGGCTGAGGACGCCTCCCCGTCCCCCTGTGCGGCAGGTGGTGGCTGCCCGTTGCCCATGGCAACGCCCAGTGTAACCAGGGGAACAGCTGTCGCCCTGGCGACGGGCGGCGCCGCCCACAGCAGCGGCTCAGCCAGCAGCCACCCACCCACCCGCCGCAGCCCAGCAGCAGCCACAGCCGCCCGCCGGTGAGTGACCCCGACCCCAGGCCTGGCCCCGCCGACCTGCAGCAGCAGCAGCAGCAGCAGCGGCCGCTCGCCGGTGAGTGACCCTGACCCCGACCCCAGGCCCGGCCCCGCCGACCTGCAGCATCCCGCCCGCCGGTGAGTGGCCTGTGGCCCCGGACCCCTCACGTAGCCCCGCAGCAGCCCGTCCGGCGGTGAGTGGCTCCCGGACCTCCGGCCTCCCGCCGCCGCCATCCCCATGCCTAGCGCCCTCCTCCCGGAACCTATACACCACCCGCGGCAGAGTGCGATGTAATCCGACGGCCAGGGCCCCGAACTGCCCTTCAGTCGCCTCTCCGGGCCCCTGTCCCAACTCAGGCTCTCGCTCACCTCCGGTTACCCTGTCGTCCCGCCGCCCCCGTCAACCCCTCCCCTCAACAATTGGGTTTAATGAGGTTGCGGGGAATCTGGGGTCAGCGGTACAGCACAGAAGCAGGCCCTTCCTGACAAAACGTCTTCAGCGTGTGTGTGTGAACGGAAAGAGCTCCAATTGGCATCCAGTGTTGAGTGGTACACCTCAGGGTACAGTACTTGGCCCACATCTGTTTTTGCTTTACATAAACGACATCCATGAAAAAGTCGCAAGCACGACCAGACTATTCGCTGATGATTGTTTGCTGTACCGTCCAATTAAGTCAGCTGATGATGATGATGAAGATGCTCTCCAAAAGGACCTCGATACAATGGTTGAGTGGTCACAACAAGGGCATGCAGTTCAACCCTTCCAAATGTGAAACCATGTGTGTCACCAGAAAGAGGAATCCAGGCGAAACATCCTACAATATACTTGGTACCACCCTTGAAGAATCCAAACAAACCAAGTATCTTGGCATCAAATTGCAGAATGATCTGTGCTGGAATGGTCAGACTCATCATGCAACGGTGAAAGCAACAGGTGTCCTAAATTTTCTGAGGCGCAACTTTCATCATTGTTCAACTTCTGTCAAGGTGAAGCTATACTTCACCCTCGTTAGACCTCATTTGGACTACGCAGTTGCAGCATGGGACCCATACACAAATAAAAACATTTCTTCAATCGAACGTGTCCAAAGACAGGCAGCTCGATTTGTTACTAACACCTATGAGAGAGAAGCGAGTGTTACCAAACTTCTGAATTCTCTGAGGTGGAACCCTCTCCAAGACAGACGTGAAGCTCACCGTTTGACCTGTTTTTACAAAATGTTAAATGGTCAGCTCGATATAGATTACAAGACCTACACCAAACCCAAACCAACTAGGAGCAGACGAGGGCATTCGATCCAATTTGTGATTCCAGCTACCAAAACAGATGTGTACAGCAATTCGTTCTTCCCCCGCACAATTAAAGCATGGAATAATCTCCACCCTACTTTAGTTACCCAACCAGATGCAACTAAATTTAAGATAGCCCTTTCTTCCCAAAAACCCTTTCTGGCTTAAGTCCTCCCTCCACCACCTCCACTTTAAATTCCATTTGGAATATTTTGGAGGACCAAGAAACCAAGAACCTTCGGTCCACCACGGCCCTGTTGCACCGATCGGGACTGATCCTATTTACCCGCATTGGTCGCTAGCCTTTTCTGCATTCGTGATTCAAGTGCGTGTTTCTATACCTTGTATGTTTTGTGACACTATCCCCTCAGTTAGCGGGTTTCAGATTCCACCCACCACCCTCTGTGTGGGAACAAATCTGCCCCAGATCCTCCCTAAACTCACACTCTCACCTTAAACATATGTCCTCTTAGACCTACCATGGGTAAAACGTTTCTACTATGTGCTCTGTCTACCTGCTAATAAATTTATATAGACACAAAAAGCTCGAGTAACTCGAGCCAAAACGCTACTCATTCCTTCTCTCCAGAGATGCTGCCTGTCCCACTGAGTTACCTCAGCTTTTTGTGTCTATCTTTGGTTTAAACCAGCATCTGCAGTTCCTTCTTACACATAAATTTATATACCTCTGTCATGTCACCCCACAGCTCTAGAGGATATAAACCCATTCTATTCAAGACCAAAATTTCACACAGCGAGGGTGGCACAAGGGTGCAGCAGGAGAGTTGCTGCCTTACAATGCAAGAGACCCAGTTCGATCCTGACTATGGGTGCTGTCTGCACAGAGTTTGTATGTTCTCCCTGTGACCACATGGGTGTTCTGGTTTCCTCCCACACTCCAAAGATGTACAGATTTGTATGTTAATTGGCTTCGATAAAATTGTAAATTGTCCCTAATGTGTAAGATAGTGCTAGTTTTCTATGTGATTGGCAGTCGGTGTGGACTTGGTGGGCCAAAGAGCCTGTTTCCTCACTGTCTCTAAAGTCTAAAGTGTGGCATCACCAGTGTACAACTAAGTTGCAACATCATGTCCCCGTTCTTAGATTCTCTCCACCGCTGATGGAAGCACCTTATCCACAAGTGCTGCCACTTTTCAGGATGTTTACACTTGTTTCCCAATGTCCCTCCGTTCGTCATCACTCCCAAGGGACCTACCACTTATTCAATGTCTCCCAAATGGCATCACCTCGCACTTGTCAGGATTACATTTCATCTGTTAACACCCTGCCCATGGACATGCTCCTCACCATCCTCAACACCGCCTATTTTTGTATCATCTATAAACTTACTAATTGTTCATCCTACATTCCCATCACAGTTATTAACATGTATGTCAAACATATCGAATTGCCCATACTACTGGTCACAGTCTCCCAATAAAAGAACCAATCCTCTATCCTCACACTCTACATCCTGTCACCAAGGCAATTATGGATCCAACTTGCTAGTCTTCCCTGGACCATGGGCTCAGCCTACCATGCTGGACCTTGTCAAAGGCCTTACTGACATCCATACAATCTTTATTCTTAAAAAAGGGTTGCAACCCAAAATGTTGCTTATTCATGGCTCCAGAGATGCTGCTTGACTTGCTCATTTACTCCAGCATTTTGTGTTTTCTTTTGAAAACCAGCATCTGCAGTTCCTTGTGTTCACAGAATCTTGGATGTTCTTAGATGAGTGTCCCTGCCAATGATCAAAGACTTATTGGCTTGTAATTACCTGGCTTATCCCAGCTACCCTTCTTGAACAAAGGAACAACATTTGATCTGTCATTGAGTGTTTGGCAGAGACCCAGTCCTAGAAGAGGGATTTGCACGCATCCGTGTATGAAACCTTCACTGTAGCTGAGCATGACGAAATAGTGGGCAGTAAAGTGTGCTTCTGTAAACCGAATCTGTTGTGTAAAAGCAGAAACTTACATTAGATCTATGTCAAACACCAGTTCAAGCATCACGGAATTACTTGAGTGAAGAGTGTTTAATTGTCATATGTACTGGTAGAAAAAAATGAAATTCTTACTTGCAGTAACTCAACTGACCTATTGACACAATAATACACAAATATATAATAATAAAATAAATTAATAACCATTATACAAGGTGACCATAATAGTGGAAATCAGTAGTACATAGTGCAGTAAACACAGTCCATAGAAGATTGATTCGATTGCTTCAGGAACTTGGTTAGGAGGGGGGGGGGGGTGGGGAAGAGTGGGGACATTAAAAATTTGCAGCAAACAAATGCAAGGGGAGAATGAGAAACACATTTTACTCAGTATGCTGCTGATTCTATGAATTTGAACTCACTAACTGTAAAAGTGAATCCATCAGTGTCTTCAAAAGCAATTGAAAATCAAAAAACCTGCTGAAATCTGCACTAAAACCAGGAAATGCTGAAATCACACAATAGGTCAGGCTACAGTTGTGGAGAAAGAAACAGGTTCAAGTTTTAAGTCATTGACCCTTGGCCAGAAATGTTAACACTTTTGACCTTTGACAAATTCGCCTGAACAATTAAGGGTTGCCTGAGATGATTGGCTCCAGGGTCGACGTACGTTGTTAGACTCGAGAGGCTGGTCTTGTACTGGAACCGAGAAGATTAAGAGGAGATTTGATTGGGGTGGGAAACAAGATGTAGATAGTGTAAGTAGAAGGAAACTTTGCATTCATTTATAATTAATAATAAATCCAGCAATGAAAGCCATCTTTGGCCTGCTGAGCCACAGCTGGTTGTATCTTCCTATTCAATGGATCCCACGCTTCTCCTCTATCAACTAACCCAAATACCTTCTACGCATTGGGAATGCTGGGTGAAAATTCCTTGAAGCGAACCCTGAATTTGTATATCAGTCACTTTGTTATGGTTTCAAAATGTCATCTTTAAACTGATTCTCCCTTAGAATTTCTCTTTTTAAATCCTTAAAACAAGTTATTGGACTTTGACCTAAAATCTCCTTTGATCCTCATCTGTAAAGCAATCTGGAATATTTTACTACTTGGGAGATGCTACATAAATGTTGCTGTCGTTGCCTGCTTCCTTTCCAGACAGTGCCGCCCCCATTTGTTAAATAGCTGCAATCTCTGTCTCAAAATATTGCTGACACGGTGATATTCCAAAGTTTTGAACGTTAGTTAGTTATAGTTTCTAATGGGGTTTATATGTGAACATCAATGAAATATTTTACCTATTCAATCATTTTTATCTCTCCTGCAGTGATCTGATTGGAGAAATTCTCAGAAGAGTGGTTAGTCAAACTGAACCAGCAATGTGGCAAAGCAGTTGCAGCTGGACCAAATGTGTTTACAACTGGAGGGCTGTTCTGCGAAGATAAGGCAATTGGGATGCAACTTTGGAATTAGCAGGCTGAGCCACAGAGAGAGTTTTCTTCCGTGAAGTTTGATCTACATCAGGGATTTAACTAAGTGTTTCAAAGCTGTGCTCTGTAGCATCCCGTGCATGTTTTATTTATTGGGAAGGACAAGAAACTGACTTTATTAGTGACAAGCATCTTCAATAAGTTGCTGCATTATCAATAACAACACAAGAGCGAACTTCTCAACTCACTGACCCACTTAGACGACCAGATTTGTGTTTGTATTCTCTATTGTTTGATGATCTGGAGAGGAAAAAAAAATCTTTGGAGCTGGGTGAAAATTGCACCACTGCCACGTAAGGTGAATCAATGGAAGCACTTTCTGCTGGAGACATGTCGAGCACCAGCCTGCCCCCTTGCGAAACCTGCCCCAGTGGTCTCGTGTCGGAAATCTTGACAGAACCCGGTACCCGCGCTCCTTCCCCCAGGGGAATGTTAACCCCATCCCTCTGACTCCTGCCGTGAAGACAAAGACAAATAAAACAGAGGCCCCTCAACAGCCCAGCCGTGTGTACGAACAGCAGGAGGTGGATCCAGACCTGAGGGTGACCACACTGGAAAAGAATCTCAAGTTCCTCCAGGAGCAGCACTCTGAAACTCTGGGCAAGCTGCACAAGGAAATTGAACTGCTCAAGCAGGCAAATCAAGGTGTGTAAGTGGAAGTTGTGAGGGAGGGGAGAAATATAAATTGACTTTGAAGAAAGAAAAATCTTGAATTCACATCTTTAATGGCCTCTGCCCAGGAATTTCGCAATTTTGCTGACCACAGACACTGGCTACAGTGCCAGATTCCATTCACAAAGCCCCGTTAAATGTTAGGAGAACCTGGAGAGATGCCAGGTCTGTGTTGCGAGCAGCGGCTATTGTAAGTGGGAATTGAAATGCTGCAAGCACTGGAGTCACCGTTCCCGACCTGATTGGTGATTGATGAGGGTAGGGCAGTGGTTGTTGTCTGCATGGACTTTAGTAAAGATGATAAAGTCCCTCATGGTAGGCTGGTGCAGAAAATTAAAATGCATGAGATTCACGGTGACTTGATAGTTTGGATGAACTGGTTTACCCATTGTGGTGGAAGGATGGTTTTCTGTCTGGAGGTCTGACCATTGGTATTCCGTACGGATCTATGCTGGGACCAGTAATGGAAATGGGGGGGTACGCAGGGGGACGGCGTTACCCTACTTTTCAGTTTCCAGTTTATGTCCAATTTCTGTACGAGAAAGGATTCAGAGTTGTTAAATACGGATTAAAAAAAAAATGACCATGGATAATCGTTACAACGAGTCACCGCTGCACCGGCCATGAGACGAAAACTATTTGTTAACTGCCACTGTTAGCACTTGTTAACAGCCAGTAGTTAACACGTAGTTATACAATGTGTCATCAATACATCGATCCACATTCCTCAGAAATAATTGTATTTTGATCAAGTATTAATGATGCTGCATTCCTTTGAATAAAATTCATGGGAGAATTTCTTAAAACTCACTGTCATTGAGGGCTCTGGACCGCGAGCACGGGCTTCTTCCTGATGTGCAGGTAAAGTAATTCACCCACGTAATTTTATTATTTTCTCTCTCTCTCTCTCTCCCTCCCACCATCCCTCGTTCTCTCTCCCACTCTCGCTGTGTCTCTCTGTCTTTCGCTCTCTCCCTCCCTCCCTCTCTCTCGTGCTCTCTCTCTCGCTCTCTCACTTCCTCTCTCTCACCCTCTCGCCTCGGCATTCCCGGAATCATTTGGCATTTTGCGGGGACGGCTGCATCTGCGGTTCCTTCCTGTTGGGGGGGGAAGGGGAGCCCTGGCCCGTGGCGGCTCCTGGTCTGTTCCCTCCGCGGGTGCTGCCTGGCCCGCTGAGTTCCTCCAGCACTCTGTGTTTTTTGTTTTGCGCTAGAGTTGAAGGTGGACACGGGAGGCTGGGGTGGCTCAGCGAGACGGATGGCGGCTCTGGGGAGTGGGTGGCGTTTCGGATCGAGACCCTTCTTCAGACAATTACAAGTACTCTCACCGACGAGAGTTCAGTTCAGTCTGAGAAGGGTCTTCTCTCCAGAGTCGCTGCCTGTCCTGCAGAGTTACACTGGCTTTATGTCTATCTTCAATTTCAGAGTTAAATAAAAAACACAGTGCTGGAGGAACTCAGCGGGCTAGGCGGCATCTGTGGAGGGAATGGATTAGGAGTTGTTTCGGGCCAGGGTTCTTCAATAAGAAGGAACTGCAGATCAAAGATACTAGAGCGGATACTGGTATCTTTGCTGCAGATCAGGCATGATATTCATCCGATTTAAATCGGAATTTCCATTTTTATTGTTTTCCTATTTGTCAATTTTTTGTGCCCGATTATTTGGCGGCCAATCAACCACTGTCTCTAAGGGGGTTGCGTCCAATCACCGACCAGCTTCCCTTAAAATTCCCGTCCAATCAACAAATAGGTCTCCTCCCGTCCAATCAGCCACTGTCTCCAAAGGCATTGTGTCCAATCACATAATGCGCTGGTCACTCGGCGGTCAATCAGACACAGTCTCCGAGGGGCGTTGTGACCAATCAACGACCTACTTCCCTCACCAAAGCAGACGATGGCTGCAGCCAACACAGAGAGAGAGAGAGAGATGCAAGAAAACAGCTATGACATATACACAATAAACTGTATTACAAATACACAATAAACAAGTTATGCATTCTTGTACTCTTACAAGGGTATGACCACATTAAAAAAAAATCCCCCCCCTTTCTTCCCAACCTCAGCCTCTCAGACCTTGGCGTACCCCTAGTTCCTAAAACCCATTTCCATCACTGGCTGGGACCTGTTTGTGATATATAGAAATAGTTTGGTTGTAAATGGTTGGCATTGTGGACAACATCAACATTAGTGGAGTTGTGGAGGGTGTTGAATGCTGAAAGGGTACAGTGGATATAGATCAAAGATTTCACATATAGATCAGTTTCACGTATGGGCAGAAAATGGCAGATGGAATTTAATCTGAGCAAGTGTGAGGTGTTACACTTTGGAGGTCAAGTGTAAGGGGAAAGGGTACAGTTAATGGCAAGGCCCTTAACAGCATTGATGTTAGCAGCTTATGGTGTGTTTGCTTGCCTCAAACGCAAGAAGTAGTTGAGACATTGAGTATTAGAGTTAGGAAGTCATGTTGCAGCTTTCTAAAACTTTGATTGGGTCACATTTGGGGAATTGTATGCAATTTTGGTTGCTCATTTACAGGAATAATGTGCAGACTTTTGAGAGGATTCAGAAGAGGTTTACCAGAATTATGTCTGAATTAGAGGGTATTAGCTGTAAGGAGAAGTTGGAAACATTGGATTGTTTTCCCTTGAGTGTCGGAAGTTGAGGGGATAGAACTAAATAAAATAATGAGTGGCTTAGGTAGAGTAGATGGTTCATCTCCTTTCCCCAGAGTAGAGATAGCAAAGACTAGAGGGCATAGGTTTTGGGTCAGAGGGGGATAGTTTAAAGAGTATTTGCGGGACAAGTTTTTCCACAGATTTAACATGCTGCTAGGACTGATAGTGGAAGCAGATATGATAGTGGCTTTTAGATAGGCACATGTATATGCAGAGAATGGAGCAACATGAATTAGGTTCAGGCTGAGATTAGTTTGACTTGGCATTATGTTCGGCATAGACACTATGGCCTGGAGTGCCTGTTTGTGTGTACTGTTCTGTTTTATGTATCCTAGTGTTGCACAATGACAGACCCGCCCCCACCAGTGCCAGACACCAATCTTGCACAGTGACAAACCTATCCCCACCAGTTCTATCCCCACTATTATACAGTGACAGACCTATTCCCATGAGCAAGGTATCCCAGCGTTATACAATACATGAATTGATCCTAGCACTACTGTACCCCAGTGTTATACAGTGAGAAATCTTTCCCCACCAGTACTGTATTCCAGTGTTACACAGACGGACCTGTCACCACCAGTACTGTACCCCACTGTTATATAGTAAGAGATACGCCCCCACCAGTACTATATCCAAATGTTATACAGAGATAGACATGTGCCTACCAGTACTGTATTCCAGTGTTATAAGGTGAAAGTGGTCCCCACTAGTACTGTATCCTAGTTTTATACAGTACACACACTCCTTTCACACGCTGGAGCCCCAGTTCCTGTGCTCTCTTTCACATACCAGGGCCCTGGTTCCATGCTCCCTTTCACTCACAGGATCCCCAGTTTCCATGGTCCCCTTAGATTTATCACTGGAACATTTTTTTTACTGTGTTACATTAACAAAGTATTTATAGAGAATAATATCCAATTATATGTAATATCAGCGGCTCCAGCATCACAACGTTCTGGGTGTGCCAGATATTGGAGATGTACTAAATGAGAGAACTCTGATGGGCCTGACTGTGGTTTACTTTGAATAGAGTCTGGGTCTCAATCGTGCCCTCACCCTGCAATTGACTAAAGTGTGATGATGCCAACAGTGTAATTACATTGTCACCACTGAACTGTTGGTGCCACTATGCCTTCATAATTAATCCAGCAGCCTTCAAACTGTAGCTTGTTTCTTTTAAGGTAGCTTGAGACCACTTCCAGGCCTCTAACTATGGGTGCTTCATCCTAGTTTTGAGCAACTCAAACTAGGCTGAGTTCAATTATCCACTAAAGTGCACCAACATGAAATTTTACACATTCTCCATCCCACTTTCAGTTGATGGTGCAAGCATCTCTAAGTTAGAAAGCCTCGGGGACAAGTTCCATACCAGGGCATCGGAGATGTCCTCATTCTTTAGGGAACGGAGGTTCCCCTCTTCCATTATAGATGAGGCACTCACTAGGGTCTCCTCGATATCCCGCAGCTTCGCTCTTACTCCCCCTCCCCCCACTCGTAACAAGGACAGAGTCCCCCTTGTCCTCACCTTCCACCCCATCAGCCGCCGCATGCAGCATATAATCCTCCCAACATTTTCGCCGCCTCCAAAGGGTCCCACTACTGGCAGCATCTTCCCATCTCCACCCCTTTCTGCTTTCCGCAGAGACCGTTCCCTCCGTAAATCCCTGGTCAACTCGTCCCTTCCCACCCAAACCACCCTCTCCCCAGGTACCTTCCCCTGCAACCGCAGGAGATGCAATACCTGCCCCTTTACCTCCCCCTTCGACTCCATCCAAGGACCCAAACAGTCTTTCTAGGTGACGCAGAGGTTCACTTGCACCTCCTCCAACCTCATCTACTGCATCCGCTGTTCCAGGTGTCTACCTCTACATTGGCGAGACCAAACACAGGCTCGGCGATCATTTCACTGAACACCTCCGCTCAGTCTGCATTAACCAAGCTGATCTCCCAGTGGCCCAGCACTTCAATTCCCTCTCCCATTCCCAATCTGACCTTTTTGTCGTGGGCCTCCTCCATTGTCAGAGTGAGGCCCAGCGCAAATTGGAGGAACAGCAACTCATATTTTGCTTGGGTAGTTTACACCCCAGCAGTATGAACATTGACTTCTCTAACTTCAGATAGCCCTTGCTTTCTCTCTCCCCTCCCCCTTCCCAGTTCTCCCTCTAGTCTTACTGTCTTCGCCTACATTCTTTCTCTGTCCTGCCTCCTCCCGACATCAGTCTGAAGAAGGGTCTCGACCCAAAACGTCGCCAATTCCTTCTCTCCATAGATGCTGCCTCACCCTCTGAGTTACTCCAGCATTTTGTGTCTACCTTCCATCCCATAGAATTGAGTATGAATTTAGACTGGCCCTTCAGTAGTGAAGGCCCTTTAGTGGAGGTGCTGCAGTGTGATGTTATCTTTTGGTTGAAATATTAAACCAAAACTTTACCAGCCTCTCGTGTGGGCATGATGGATCCGACAGCACTAGTTCGCAGAAAAGCAAGGGACTCCTCTCAGCGTCCCAGCAAGTATTTATCCCACAACCAATGTCAGTTTAAAGAAAAAACTTTCTTGCAGCGAATTGGGCTTTGTTGTGTGAAAACTGCCTGCTGCCGCTCTGACCCTACCACATTGACTATAATTTAAAAGCACTACATTGCACTCCATTGTCTATTAAGTATTTGGGGATATCCAATGTCCTGGGAAGGCATCACAATACAAACACTTTCCAATATCGTAGTGACAGCAGATAGCACAGATTAATGGCGTATTGCAAACTCAGCAACTTTCTCAAAAAGATTCAGTCCCTGGTAGCACACTGCATCTTGTGGCTCTTTGCTGTTTATTTCAATATTTATTCAGTGTTACTTCTTATTTTATAACAGATCTCAATTTTAAGATGATAATGAACCAGAGGCCAACTCATCAAGGTAAGGATTTCATCAGTTTTTAATCTTCTGCTGAAAGTTTTACAAAAATATCGCAACGGAAAGATCATTTTATTTTCTGAATCCCAAAAGAGGCTGTCGGTAAGTCTTGGAATCACAGCACAAAAACAGGCCCTTGAGATCACCGAATCCATGCCGACCATTAGTGTAAAACTATCACATACTAATCCCGTCACATTCTCCTCACTTAACCTACAACTTCCCCCAGGTTTTACCTGCACACAAATTCACAGTAGGCAATTAACCTACCAATAGCACATCTTTGGAGTCTGTGTGGAAACCTGAGCATACAGGAGAAAGCCATGTAGACACAGAGAGAACATGTAAACTTCACACAGACAGCACCCGAGGTCAGGATTGTTCAGATCCTGGAGCTAAGAGAAAGCAGTTCTTCCTGCAGCACCATTGTGCTGGCATTAAAAGGCAACCTGCTGTCCAGCGTAAAGGCAGACAGAATAGAAGTCCCAGGTTTGAATCTAGATCCATATTCGATACAGACCTCGGGTGCTGTCTGTGGAATTTGCATGTTTTCCCTGTGACCATGTGGGTTTCCTCGAGGAGATCCGGTTTCCTCCCACATCCCAAAGACGTATGGGTTTGTAGGTTAAGTAGCCTCTGAATTGCCCAGAGTGTGTAGGGAGTAGATGAGAGAGTGGTATAACATAGAACTAGTGTGAACGGGTGATCGATGGTTGACATGGACCTGGTGGGCTAAAGGGCCTGTTTCCACGCTGTACTTCTAAACTAAACTAAAAAAACAAAAAAGTTAACTGATTCAGCTTAGACAGGGTATAATAACAAGGAATTACTGTTGGTTTATACCAAAGATAGACACTAAATAATGGAGTAACTCAGCGGGTCAGGCAGCATCTCTGGAGAAAATGGATAGGTCAGTCTTCAGGTTGGGATCCATCCTCAGGCTGATTGTAATAGGGAGAGCAGAAAAAGAACGAAGTGAAAACAGGCAAGACAAATTACGGGGTACCCTGATAGGCAGATTGTTGGACAAATGTTAGAAGTAAAAACAGGTGTCAGCCCAAGAGAGATCGTAGTTGCGAACTGTGAAGATAGTTAACAGACTTTACTCCTGATATTCTAGATGAAAATGATTCTCGGGTTTGAAGAAAGTGTGAATATTGAAGTTTTAGAATTAGGGTGGGTGTGAAGGATTAGATGCATTGAAGAATAGCCGAGGTCCAGTTTAGAGGGAACTCAGAAGCGAAAGTAAACAAGTGCAGAGCACCGAAAGAATATAACAGATCTTAGAGAATACCTAGATGAGAGGAAAGCTGAAGTAACCACCAGAATGAATATTAATTGGTTAAGGCAAAACATTCTAGGCTGGAAAATAATGTATAGAATGGTGTTTGGATTTGGTTTAGGTATATGTGTAACTGGTCTAGATCTGTCGTATAATGTTGCCTTACTTCATAATTCATAACCTCAAACTTTTGAAGGAGATTAGTATTTTCATATTTTTAAATGCATCCCTTTATAAACAAACGCATAATTATGGGCTGAAGATTCCGTTATGTTTAACTGGGAATTGTCAAAGGCGAACGTGCTTTGAGAGAAAAGTACATTCATTTAAAATTTATTGGACCAGAACAAGTTACCAGAAGCAAGCTTGAGGACTGAATATCTATTAAAGTGGTTTCTGTGGGAGCTCTGATCCAGGGGAAGAGCTAAACTATCTATTTTCCTGTGGAGAGCCTAAGCTTTCTGTGGAAAGTTTTAGTATCCTGCACCTAATCCTACACATGGCACTTGACAAAGTTCCATTCTCAAGGCTAATGATCAGAGGTTACACTGGAGGATTAAGAATAGGAACGGGGAATTGGCCAAGTAGAAATGCCATGCTTTTCAGAAGCATCATTATGGGGTTGTCAAATGGGATACTCTAGGTTTTTTCAATTGGGAACTCTTCAAGCTCTTGAACACTTCTGTAAATAACAGAACTGCATTCAGAAACACCATGTATTGTGATTGCATTTTCAGATCCCAAACCAGGAGAGCAAGTGGAAATGGAGGAGGGAGCTCTGAAATTACAGTTGAACAAAACATGTAAGTTGCTTGTACAATGGTTGATTACATTGAAACCAGTCAAGTGTGAAGTGCTGTATGTTAGAATGACATTAACCTAGTAACAACCTAGGAGGACTGGTGAACTAACAGTTGCTATGGCTACTCCATATTCCACGTCCAATCAACTGACCAAAGTCATTGAGGAGAGGTGAGAGGAAGCTACAATTCACTTGTGCAGGGCTCGAGTCACACATGCGGCATCTGCCGATGATCCCCAAGGCACTAGCAATTGAAAGTCTCAAATAGTCAACCAGTACATAAATTGGCTATTCACCCCACTACATCCATGTCCATTTGCCCAAATTAGGACTGTCATCTGTCTTGCCTCTATAAGTGTCTGTCTAAACGTCTCTTAAATGTATTGATCGTATCAGATTCCACGACTTCACCTGGCATTGTGTTCCAGATATCTTCCACTCTCGGTAAGCAATACTAAAATAGGCACAGTGGCACAATGGTAGAGTTGCTGTCTTGCAGCGCCGGAGACCCTGGTCCAATCTCGACTATGGTTGCTGTCTGTACAGAGTTTGTACGGCCACCTTGTGACCATTTCAGTGCTGTTTGACTCCGTACCTCTAAGTAAATTGTAGAAATGAATCCATACTGGATGTCCAAAACTTCTCTAAATAAAAGCAGAATTTTGGAGATACCTAACAGAAGGGGAAAAATAGCATGAATAATTTAGGGCATTGACTTTTACCCAAAATTGGGAATTTGTCAGGCTGTATTTAAAATGTTGATTGGACAACAAGAAATGGAGTGTGGGCGATGCTCCTGGGCACCCAGTTGTATATACGTCTGAATTAGGCTTAGCTTTCAGGAACACAAACTGACAATTTGTTGCCTGCAAACATTTGGCAAGGAGAAGGAGTAATGTAAAAGGCTTCAGGAAGATGGGTTTTTGCTGGGCAGAGAAAGCATGGGTTTTTGATGGGTTTTGGGAGAAAATACAGGGCATGGAAATGTATATTTAATGGAAAGGTGGTAAGGCAGATATCGTTGTTTCTTTGAAAGAAAATTGGATAAATATCTGATGCAGGGTACTTCAATGGTCAATGTTTTTTTTGTTGTCACGTGTAGCAGCCAGAGTGAAATACATTTTTTGCATTCAGCTCAGCAAGACTATCCCGGTCAGTGCAGTATGCACAACAGCCCACTGAGTCCATATACAAGAGGTGCCATTCTTGCAGTACTAGGAGGAATGAGCATAAGTGTTTTTATTTTTGCAAAAAGTCACAATAGGCTAATTGACCCGCTTGTTTTCCCTTCCAGCGGGAAGCTCATCATGCACCGGTCCAATGACCTCACTCACAGACGCTGTGCCGTTGACTGTCAGAGATCACTCTTCAGGTAATGGTTCGAAGGATTGTTTTCTCCTATAATTGCTGAGCTGCAACTTTCATGTACCTGGAGCCCTCTGCTACCAGTTGGTTTATGAGCACATGAGAGGAAACACTTGCATGCTTGAATGTCGGCACAAGATAAACCATGGCAGGGCTTGCAATTCAACCTTATGTCCACAAGCTTGATTTTCAGCTAGGTAATGGTCGGAGCCAAATAGTTTTTCCATTTATCTAGGGTTGGCTTGATGCAGTAAAGTGCTTCTTTTCACTTTTATTCCTCGGCTAGTGTCATCAAAGCATGTGCACAGGTCACTAGTCCTTTGTTTCCTGTACCCCATCCTTAAAGAAGCTCATAATTCTTCTCCTTTTTGACCTGCATTTGCTCTCAAATGTAAAACAATTATCCTTGTGTTAAACACTTCCCCATCTCTGTCATCAAACATCTACCTCCCCACCCCAGATCCATTGCCAGAGTGCCCTTCAGTCCTGGGCCTCCTCCAATTCTTTCCTTAATTCCTATTCCTCCTTCAAGCCAGTGTTCTGGAACATGTTCAAAAACAATAAAAGGCCTGAATAGAGTGGATGTGGAGAGTGCGTTCCGTGATCCGAATCATGGGCTTAATGAAACACAAAAATCTCATTGCATGAACTTGAGGCTGTAATTTTTTTAAATTAAAGTGAGATTTTAATTTCAATCAATTTGCATGTTTAGCAGAATTCTTTGCTACACATTTGACTGGTAAATGTGAATGTGACAAGTTTACCATCTTGGCTTCCATCCAAATGGACAATACCTGTTACTCAGTCTTGCATTTATGGATGTACTTATATTGTCAAATTTCTGATTTCATGGATATACAATAATGCCTCCTAATGATTTGAACTTCCACACATGCCTCCACAGAGCTCTTCAATCTCTTCAGTTATATTTTGCAGGAAATCAATGGTCAAACTGACCTTGAATCCTCTCATTGTGTGCAATGATATAACAAATGAATGTACTATGATTCCCTCATTGGCAGAATGCCCTACTTTACTGAATGGAACTTCTGAATGTTTTCCTGCATTTTAACTTTCTCCGCACCCACTGTTGACGCTATTGTTCTTGAATCTAGTTTGCAAAATTATTGTTTTTTTCACTATTTCTGAATCGTTGTGTTTGCAACCTGAAAGCTGGATTTTCATCAGAAATTCACAGCGTCATGGCCTGATCTGTCAGACACAATACATATTGAATGTATTGTGGGAGGCACAGTGGCAGAGCTGCTACCTCACAGTGCCAGAGACCCATGTCCGATTCTGACCTTGTGTGATGTCTGTGGCGTTTGCATGTTTTCCCTGTGACCGTGTGGTTTTCCTCTGGGTGATCCAGTTTCCTCCCACAGAAAGTGGGATAATGTAAATGTAGGTGGTTGGCATAGACTCAGTGGGCCAAAGAGCCTGTTTTCAAGCTGCATCCCTAAACTAACCTAAATGTTTACTGACTGATGAGATCAGCTAATTGTTTTTATTGGAAATAAACAGAACTAAAAAATAGCTGGTTAGCATTTCAGCCATTTTCATTTCAATTTGATTTGAAAAATAAATGTTGTATGTAATTTACTTATTGCATGGAAACACAACAGTTTCTCATTTACTTTCCTTTGAAAATAGACCCAATAGTTTTTTGCTACAATGTGCATGGCAGTAACTCAATCTTGCACGAGAGGTTTTACAGGAGCTCCATATTCCTTGGCTTGAGCTAACAAGCTGTAAATGTTTTAGTTAATTTTAGTTGAGTTAGTTTACTTTCCTTTGTCCTTCTGGTGCCAGTGCAGTTAACTAGGAGGTTGACCTCTGAGGCATCCAAGAATCTCGAAGCTGATTTCATCATCTCCTTGTTGCAGGCAAGAAGCATTCTCAGAGATGTGCCCAGCGCCGTGCTATGCTGCCAGAAGATGGGCTCAAAGAGCAGAGGGCAGCACCAAAAGAGTCCCAGAAGCAGAGCTGCACCCGGCGGAAGCTCTTCACAGAGGCAGCTAACAAGAGGTACAGAAGGAGGTCCCATACTCCGTTGTTTCATCAGTCCCTCAGTAACACTTTCCTCATTTAGCTATGGGTCTGGGGTGGGCTGCACTGAGACTGATGGAATCCCAGTCCTCAGCACAGCACGTAGAGAATGGCAGGATGTTGAAATAACAGCATGGTTAAGCACCACTCGCATGGCATGGTGGGCTAAACTATGTTCTGTCTATTGTAGGAGCAATGGGCCGGCAGTCTCTCAGCAGACTAGCGCTGCACCACCTGTGCGGACTCTTCATCCAGAACTGGACAAGGCAGAGATGCTCATCACATCTCTCACACCTCTTCTAATCCAGATTAATCCTTCAGAGTCACCTCGGGCTCCAACACTGCAGGAATGTGCAATCATTGTCCGACACTTGCATAACACCAGTAGCCTGCAGTCTCAGGAGGTAAGAGTGCTGTGTTCAGCAGCAATGCACCATCAACTCACAGGACTTTGTATCTCAGTAAGGGTCAAACATTAACACCAGCCACAATTAAAAGCACATGGGTAAATGAATTTACAAACTTTATTTTCTTTTAAATGTACCTGACCTCATGGACTCTCCTGAAAAAATCTCTACACGAGAATGAACCTTGCCATGTTTGATCGTACTCCTCCCACCATGCTGGATATTAGACCCAATCTCTCTATCTTCAGGCTGGCTCAGGTTTAGCTTGGACATCCTCTGGGGTGTTATAGTGGTCCTTTACTGATGTATTTCATCAGAGCATTAGATCTAATCATTCACAAGTTAAATCTCCACAAACAGACCTTCTACTTCTAAGCTTGGTATGTCATGTCTACATATGAACGATGCATTTCTGTGTGAGTCACTGCCTTGTCTAGTTATCTCTCATCAAAAGGTGATGCCAGACTGCCGCTTGATCTCTGCAGTCCGTATGGTGAAAGTACTAAGTTGCCATGTTTCGACTTGGTGACAGTGAAGAACTAGTGATATATTTTCACGAGAGGATAGTGCATGAGTTGTAGGCGTCTGTGCATGGGCCGGTCAGTATGTGCTTGTTGCCTTTCTCCCATGCAGTGGAAACCCGGGTTTGGGAGACTCTTGTCAATGATGCAAGTTGCTGTCGTGCATTTTGTGAATGATGTACATGGTAACTGGCATAGGGCAGTGGGAAAAAGCTCCACATTCCGCTTGTTGGGTAGGTGCCAAGCAAACAGACTGCTTTGTCAGGGTTTTTCGAGAGTCCTTACCATAGCAACTAAAGAGTATTCCACCAAACTTCTGATATTGGTGGCAAAAACAGGAAGGCAGATTATTATCTGACTGATGTCAAGTTGGGAAAAGGGGAAGTAGTACAATGAGATCTGGGGGTCCTTGTTCATCAACTGAAAGTAAGCATGCAGGTATAGTGAAGAAAGCGAATGGCATGTGGCCCTTCATAACAAGAGGCGTTTAGTATAGGAGCAAAGAGGTCCTTCTACAGTTGTACTGGGCCCTAGTGAGACCACACCTGGAGTATTGTGTGCAGTTTTGGTCTCCAAATTTGAGGAAGGACAGTCTTGCTATTGAGGGAGTGCAGCGTAGGTTTACGAGGTTAATTCCTGGGATGACAGGACTGTCATATGTTTGATAGAATGGAACAGCTGGGCTTGTATACTCTGGAATTTAGAAGGATGAGAGGGGATCTTATTAAGGGTTTGGACACGCTAGAGGCAGGAAACATGTTCCCGATGTTGGGAGAGTCCAGAACCAGGGGCCACAGTTTAAGAATAAGGGGTGAGCCATTTAGAACGGAGATGAGGAAAAACCTTTTCACACAGAGGGTTGTAAATCTGTGGAATTCTCTGCCTCAGAAGGCAGTGGAGGCTAATTCTATGAATGCTTTCAAGAGAGAGTTAGATAGAGCTCTTAAAGATAGCGGAGTCAGGGGATATGGCGAGAAGGCAGGAACGGGGTACTGATTGTGGATGATCAGCCATGATTATATTGAATGGCTGGCTCGAAGGGTCAAATGGCCTACTCCTGCACCTATTGTCTATTGATATGCCTTGTAGATGGTGGGAAGACTTGGGCCTTGGTGCTCAATGATACCCCCTTCACCCATACCGATAGTTGATGGTGGGGACTCACAGAAGGTGATGTCAGTGAGTGTCATTCCAGTAAGCTGGAAGAGTCATTATCTGACGTGTGTATCACCAAGGTTCTTTACTTTCTATCTGGTCACAGACTTGGTGCCGTGCCACATGCAGACAGGCATGGACTGCTTCGAGATTAAGGGTTGTGCACAGAGCTCAATCCTGTGTAATTTAATGTAAAGAGAGAAACATGCACAGCCATTTATACCTGATAATGCCAGAAAGATAGAGCAATGGCATTTAACAGCAGCCAGGCTGAGTCTCTCTGACATGGTTGCACTGTGTCTCAGTTGACATCATTGCCTGCTACTGTGGCAGTCACTCAGTGAAGTAGTTAATTCCTGACTTTCCTCTGGCCCTCTTCCATCTTTCCCTTGAGCATGCAATGTGGCACTTAGCCAGGAGTGTAAACAAGAGATTCTTCCATGACAATGTCAGCAGGGCCAGACGTCCACTGTCAGAAACACTCAGCATCCCCAGCTCTTCTACTCTTGTTATCTGACATCCAGCTATTTTGCACCTGCAACCAACGTAACCAGTGGGGCTGAGAATAAAATCGTCAAATTAAAATTAGTTTACCTTGGGGCCACTCGTATGTTTGAATTGCACCAGTTCATGTGGATCACTGAGCTATTACAAGGGCAGAACATGACGTTAGACTTGAGTTGCACATGCTGTCTGTTGGAAGATACCATACGTGACTTTCCCGGGCAGGGAATGAATAAACGCGAGTGTTCGCTGACTCTGCCCTGTGGTGAGGATGTAACATGTACTCAATGGTCTCTCGTAGCTCCTGCGCCTGAAGACAAGTTTGAGGGATCTGTTATATTCCAACAAATGGACTCCGGATGCATACCTCCTCGCCAAGGCTTACCTAGCTGAGCTGAGTCAGTGAGTGTTTGTCACAGTTTCAAAGGAATATTGATAACTGTTTTGTGGGTGTAAGAGGAACTGATTGTGCAGCTATGAAACAAGGTATGGACTATAGTTCTTGCACAGTGAGTAAGTTCTCAATCCTTTTCACGAGTAAGTAATTCATGATGAACATTGCAAATCAGAAGCTTGATAACATGTAATGTCGTTGAAAACCTTTGGCTAAAACTAGTATAGATCCAGCCCCAATACAGCTTTTAATGCCTGGTTGTCTCTTAGTTTCAACAAGACCATTGCAAGGTTTATCCTTATTCCCTGGAGGATTGCGGGAAATGCTTTATGGGAGGCCAGAGTGTAACTCTGTCACGCAGCACAATGCAGCAGCTGGCCAAGAGATTTCGAAGTCTGCAGGGTAATGCCTGATGGTGTCGTTTGACATCTTTGAGATGGGAAGGTCACCAGCAGAACAACAAACCCTCTGAATTCATGGACCCTTAGGACTTCTTATGACAGTTAATGGGGAGTTAACAACACCTTTTATTACTTTACAGAGCACAGTCCTGAGCACAGGGGCCCTCAGGGTGTCCTCAATGTCAGCTCTTTCCTGTCAGGTAATTGAAAATCAATAATTACAGATGCTGGAAATCTGCAACAAAACCAGAAAATGCTGGAAAATGAGGTTGCTTAGGCAGCATCTGCAGAGAGAGAGATCGAGTTTATGTTTCAGGTAATCAGAACTGAGAAAAGGATGGTTTTAGGTGGCTGAGATGGAAGGGGGATGGTTAGGAAAAAGGGAATATTTCTGATAGAACAAGACCAGGATTGCCATGGTGATTCCAAGGTTTACAGAAATATCTGGCTGTTACAGAGAAAAAAAACAATAAAGGAACATGTAATGGTGTATAATGCAATTCAAAGTTGTTGCTGAGACTTGACACTAGAAGGAGAATGCTGAAAATTTGTCAATTGATCCATGTTTCTGTCTCCACACGTGCGAGGCGTTCCCAGCATTCTCCTCCCGCTTTCCGCTCAGCAACAGCCCCGACCTGCATCTCACGGTTACGATGTCCCTTTGTTTCCTCCTCACTAATCTGTCAGCCAGACAGCTCCAGTGGAAGTGAGATCATGGGTGACCCCAGCTTCGACCTATAATAGGTATTCTCTTTATCCTGACCATCAGCCCTCCCATCTCCCCACCCACCCTCTTCACTTGTTTTTTGATGAAGGGTCTCAGATCTGAAACATTGACTCTGACCTGCTGACTGTTTCAGCACTTTCTGTTTAAATCCCAGTCAGTATTTGTCACATAATGTGTGAAATCATTTGTCCTAAATTAAGAGGTGTTTATAGTGAAATATTGTTAATGTGTGCGCAAAGTTCCCGGCATGTTTTAACTTAGTGAGTTTTTCCCTCCCAGGGAACAGGATGTTGTGCAACTGCCCAAAGTACCTTTGACAGAGCGAGCTAAAAGACTGTAAGTTCACTGAGTTTTGTTGACCTAACCCGGCATTCTAGTTTGCTAAATCAGTTTGGGCAGAGCTAAGGAACAAGGGTTACAAACATCTGGCTAGATAGTTTAAAGGCCCCTGTTGATAATTGCTGGGTTGTGATGTATATAAATTGGATGTTCAGTTAACCAGAGTAACTATGGGGACTTTTTATATTTCATTATATCACAGAAACAACCCTTTTGCCCAACTCGTCCATGCTGACTGACCATGAACCCCGCATTAGACCCTCCATTCCTTTCATATCCAAGTATCTGTCAAAATGTCTTAAGCATCGTATATGAATCTGGCAGCTTCTTCCAGATATTCACCATCCTTTGAGTGAAAAACACACCCCAGATCTCCGTTAAAATGTTCCCCACTCTCATCTTAAACTTGTGCCCTTTCTAGACTCCCCTGCCCTAGAAAAAATACTATTATCTATCCTATCTCTACCCTTCGTAATTTATAGCTCTCTAAGATCACTTCTCAGCCTCATACATTCCAGTTAGAATGCCAAGCCTAACCAATCTCTCCTTATCTCTCTATGTCTGGTGAATCCTTTCTGCACGCCGTGTTTTGTATGCAATAGCTATACACAATAACCTGTACAGTTATTGTGTAGAGTTCTGGTCACCATATCCTTCCTGTAGTATGGTATCCAGAATTGTACATAGTACCCCAAAGAGATACAAGGAACTGTAGATGCTGGTTTATACAAACAATGTGCTAGAGTAACTCAGCAGGACGGGCAGCATCTGTGGAGAACATGGATGGGTGACATTTCGAGTCCGGACCATTCTTCAGACACTGAAGAGTTCTGACCCAAAACGTCACCTAACCATGTTTTCCTCAGATGCTGCCTGACCCGCTGAGTTATTTCAGCACTTTGTCTTTTATTTTTTACACACAATACTGTTAGTGTGGTCTAATGAATATTTTCTACAACTGCCGCATGGCATCCAACTCATGTACACAATGACTCAACCTATGAAGACAAACATACCAAATGCCTTCTTCACCACCCTGTCCACCCGTGGCACCACTTTCAGGAAGCTGTAGATTTGCACCCCAAGATCGCTCTACACCAATACCCAACCAATATACTTTACTTCACTTGTATTTACAAAGGCCTGCCTGGATCATACCGACTGGTGGGACAGGCTTGAGGAGCTGGGTGGCCTACTCCTGCTTCTATGTTTCCATGTGGCAAAGAACTAACTAGATTGCACCTATTTTAGGTTTCGTATTTTGCAGTGAGCAGAATGAATTAATAATCTATTGCATGTCTGAGGAAGATGTGTCATATATAAAAGAATTTCACTGAGTCAGAGAGAATTGCAAGGATATAGATATGAAGAAAGCGATCTCATAGATATAAAGGGTAATTTGGCGACAGTGGGGCGATCCAATTTAAATGTATGGAAGGTAAAGAATAGAAAACACTGAAATAAATAATTCTAAATGAGCAACAAATATGCAGTCCCGAATTGAATTGAACAGAAACCATGATGGAAGTGGTGGGATGATGAGGTTAAAGGGAGAGTGTGGCCACAATATGTCCAAGGATCAGAAGAATTTTAGAACTGTCCACAGGATAACCAAGGAATTTTTCAATAGAGAAAATGTCAAAAACAGCCATTCACATACAACAGGTTATAAATGCTTCTGTGGGAATGTAGAAGAGCAAAAAGTAAATAAGAAAATGGCAAAGCTACAGCTGATGTGCTGTTTAGCCTGGTTAATTATTCTCACATGTACTGAGGTCCAGTCAAAGAAAAGACTATTCATGAATACAATCAAACTGTGCACAAATAAAAGATAAAGGTACAATGGGTGGTGTGATGGGGGGGGCACAGGAGCTTGGGTGTCACTATATGTCCAGGCTGGTTGGTATAGATACACCTTGTAGATGGGAGGGTGCTGAGCTCTGTGTCACAGTGGGCCCGTCTCCAGCTACAGTCTCTCGTGTCCTCACTCAGCAGGCCTGAAGCCACCGTGCCCACAGCAGACAGAGTCATTCTCCCCGCCCTGAAACAGACGGTGGGGAATCGAGCGACCGAGCGACAGCGGCGACTGCAGGCTGTACAGAAGAATCGCTACCGGAAAGTTCTCCTGTAGAACTCAGATTCACGAAGAGGGTCCAGCACAGAAGCAGCTCGGCGGGCACGAGATTTATATCTGCTTCAAACTCAGAGCACATGCATTCTCACAAACTATTCTGTGGGTGGATTGGCTGTGTGCATTTATTCTATAAGGGAATCTGCTTTACTATGCATTAAAAAAAAATTCTTAACCTACAGACGTGTCCCATTCTCTGTGTTAATGCTGATATGGACCCCACAGGATTCAACATGGAATAGCAGTTCCCAATGGGACTGCTCCCTCTGGCCCAGGTGGCATCTCAGAGCCCACGGCACATCCAAAGAAATTCTGGAATAATCATGCTTTTATACACTCAGTGTCGCACAAAACTACAGCGATCATGAACCCATGATGTGGGGGTGGATTACATGGTCTGTGACCCATCTATGGGGTTACTTACAGGGTCTGGGCCCCTTGTTACTATTCAGTACTGCAAGGATTGGGTTGGCCTCAACTGTTCACAATCAAGTCCAATGGTTTGTCCGAAAAGAACAAATGCCATCTTTCTAAACGCGGTGGAACTGGGAACACAGGTGAGACGTAAAGGGCTCAGGGTGTGGCAGGTACACAGCAGACGGGATGTAATGTAGAAAAGTAGAAGATCATCAACTCTAGTGCAGGCAGAGTGAGGAGAGATTGGGTGGTGTTGCCGTTATGTGAGACCCGGCAGGTAAACAAGTTACTGAAAGTCAACGTAGAGATGAAGCAGGTGATTAGAAGGACAAATGGTACGATGGCCTGCATTAGTAACAAAGAGAGTTTGATTATGGGAAATTGGAAAATCTTACTGTATTAGTATAAGGGCTTGGTTATGCCCCTCCAGAGCTGGTCTTATCTAAACTAAGATGCCTTTGAGGGAGTGAGGTGAAGGTTTAATAATGTGTCTCCATGGTTAGTGCGTATCCCAAGTGAGGGGAGATCGAGTGGACTGGGACCATGTTCTCGAGTTCAGATCTGAACAGAGATAAAGCAAGGAAACAGACCCTTCGGCCCACAGAGTCCATGCCGACCATTGATCACTGATTACTACGAGTCTAAGGATAATTTTCAATTTGAACCGAAGCCAATAAACTTACAAACCTGTACAAAACCCGAGAAAACCTACAAGGGAGAACGCCAAACCTGATACCGACAGCATCCGTAGTCAGAATCGAACTCGGGACTCTGGCGCTGCCCCAGTGTGCTGCTCCTGACCTGATTGTTGCTTGGTGCTTAGTTTGCAATTGTAATCTTCAAATGCTCTTTTCCTTAAACGGCTAAAGGCAATGCTTAAAGTGACGGTGAATTCACCGCAGATGCCCATCTGGATGAGCTGCTTTGCTGCATTGAAGATCAAGAGCCGATGGGGGGGGGGGGGGGGCCCACAACCTGCACCCGGTCAACTCCAGTCCGCAGCGAGATTGGGACTGTTGTTTCTGATGTCCGCTGCATGTCATCACCTGGAGGTGTCGATTGGTGTCAACATTTATGAGGACAATTGAATTTAGGAAGGATTCTCCAAACTGGTGGAGGCTTCGGTGAGGTTGACAACAGCCACATCCATCATCTGGTGCTGCTCCCTGCAGCTCTCTCCTAGAGATCATGTCCATTCTGCTGATAGACACAAAATGTTGGAGTAACTCAGCAAAGTGGCAACACGGGTGGATAGGGTGGTCAAGGCAGCACATGGGATACTTCTCTTCATTGGCCAATGGCATTGAATGTAAGGGCTGGGATATCAGGTTACGGCTTGATAAAATATTGGTTGAGCTATGCCACATCCAGCTCTGTGTGTGGTACTGATTGTCACACTGCACAAGGATGTGGTTACACGGGAGAGGGTGCAGAGGAGATACACCAGGACGTTGTCTAGATTGGAACATTACAGTTACAAGGAGATCGGACAGACTGGATTATTTGCCTTGGAATGAAGGAGTACAAGGGGCGACCTGACAGAAGTTTATAACATTGATCGGGATCAGTAATAAATATGTTCCTCATAAAGGGTGTGTCTAAATCAAGAGGCCATAGGTCACATTGAGTGTCAGAGGGTCGTAGAATCAAGCCGTATGGAAACATGCCACTCGTCCCAGCTCATCAACACCAAGCAGTGGATATCCCACTGTGTTGACTCCATCTTCCAGAACCTGGTCCATTGCCCTCTGTGCCTAAGAGATTCAAACAATCATCTAAACACTTAAATGCTGTCTGTAAACCAGCATCAACTACTCTCTCTGGAAGAGCAATCAAAGTACTCAGCAAACTGGGGCTAAGGGCCCCCTCAGAATCTCTTCCCTATTACCCCAAATCTATGTCCTAGTGTTGTCTACCTCTGATAAAACAGTTTCCTTGCAGCCTGCCCTATTGATAAAACAGGTAGACACAATATGCTGGTTAACTCAGCGGGTCGGGCAGCATCCCTGGGAAAAATAATAGGTGACGTTTTGGGTCAGAATCCTCTCTCAGACTGAAAGTAGAGATATGGGGGGGGGGGGGGGCGGGGGAGGAGGAGAACTGGAAGCAAGAGAAAGCCGGAACAAATCAGGGCCGGCAACAGATGATCTCAGGAAGGGTGGAAGTCCATAATGGCCCCTTGTTGGCTGGGGAAGGTGTGGTACGAAGAGGGATACAAGGAACAGTGGAACTGGTACGATGACTAGGGTGGGGGAGGGGGAAGAGGAGGGAGCGGAGAGAATGCAGGAGTTACTTGAAATCAACATTCATACCGTTGGCCAAGCAAAATATGAGGTACTGTTCCTCCAATTTGCATGTGACTGGAGGAGACCCAGGACAGAAAGATCAGTCAGAGAATGGGAACGGGAGTTAAAATGTTTGGCAACAGGGAGATCGCATAGGCCAAGGCGGACTGATCGGAAGGTGTTGAGTGAAACAACCTTGCGCTTGGTCTCGCCGATATATGGGAGCCCACACCAGGAACACTGGATACAGCAGGCATGGTTGGAGGAGGTGGAAGTAAACCTCTGCCTCACCCAAAAGGACTATCAGTGTCCCTGGACAGTCGAGGGAGGAGGTATAGGGATAGGTGTTGTATCTCCTGTGGATGAAGTGGAAGGTATCAAGGAGGGGCTTATTTGAGTGGGAAGGGATGAATGAACCAGAGAGTTGCGGGACAAATAGTCTCTGTGGAAAGCAGAAAGGGACGGAGTCATCATTTTATATTTCTCAATCATGCCCCTCTTAACCTCCTCCGCTCCATGGAAAACAGACCTAGCCTCTCCAGATAACCGAGCTCTGCTCTACCCCAGGCAACATCCTCTGCACCCTCTCCAGCACTATCACATCCTCCCTCTACCTTGGTGACCAGAACTGCACACGCTACTCTAGCTGAGGCCTGACCAAGGTTTTATAACGAGTATAACCTCCAGTGTACTCAACGCCCCAGTTAACGAAGACCAGTACCACATTTACCTTCTTAAACGTTGCACTGCCAAGGGGTGTGTGCACTCTGAGGTCCATCTGTTCTTCACTTCTTCCCAAGGACCTACCATACAAGGTAGATGTGTAGGAAAGAACTGCAGATGCTGGTTTATATTGAAGGTAGACACAAATGCTGGAGTAACTCAGCGGGTCAGGCAGCTTCTCTGGAGAGAAGGAATGATGTTTCAGGTCAAGACCCTTCTTCAAACTGATGTCAGGGGAGGGGGCGGGACAAAGATAGAATGTAGTCGGAGACAGTAAGACTAGTGGGAGAACTGGGAAAGGGAAGGGGATGGAGAGGGAAAGTAAGGGCTGAAGTTAAGAAGTCAATGTTCATATCGCTGGGGTATAAACTACCCAAGCAAAATATGAGGTGTTGCTCCTCCAATTTGTGTTGGGCCTTACTCTGACAATGGAGGAGACCCAGGACAGAAAGGTCAGATTGAGTATGGGAGGGGGTGTTGAAGTGCTGGGCCACTGGGAGACCAGGTAGGTTAAGATGGACTGAGCGGAGGTGTTCAGTGAAACGATCGCCGAGCCTGCGCTTGGTCTTGCCGATGTAGAGAAGTTGACACCTGGAACAGCGGATACAGTAGATGAGGTTGGAGGAGGTGCAAGTGAACCTCTGCCTCACCTGGAAAGACTGTTTGGGTCCTTGGATGGAGTCGAGGGGGGAGGTAAAGGGACAGGTGTTGCATCTCCTGCGATTGCAGGGAAAAGTACCTGGTTTGGGTGGGAAGGGACGAGTTGACCAGGGAGTTTCAGAGGGAACGGTCTCTGCGAAAAGCAGAAAGGGGTGGAGATGGGAAGATGTGGTCAGTAGTGGGATCCCGTTGGAGGTGGCAAAAATGTTGGAGGATTATATGCTGTATGCGACAGCTGATGGGGTGGAAGGTGAGGACAAGGGGGACTCTGTCCTTGTTACGAATGGGAGAGGGGGGAGTAAGAGCAGTGCTGTGGGATATCGAGGAGACCCTAGTGAGAGCCTCATCCATAATGGAAGAGGGGAACCCCCGTTTCCTAAAGAATGAGGACATCTCTGATGCCCTGGTATGGAACACCTCATCCTGGGCACAGATGCAGCGTAGACTGAGGAATTGGGAGTAGGGGATAGAGTCTTTACAGGAAGCATCGTGGGAAGAAGTGTAGTCAAGGTAGCTATGGAAGTCAGTAGGTTTGTAGTAGATGTCGGTCAAAAGTCTGTTTCCTGTGATGGAGACGATGAGATCTAGAAACGGTAGGGAGATGTTGGAGATGGTCCAAGTGAAATACAAGGCTCATTAGTACAAATAACCTCCGTCTTATGGCAGGGGAGTGGGGCAAAGGGAGTGGTGGTTGTAATCCTAGAAACAGGCCTTATTTTCCCTAACACAAAGCTGCGTCAAGAAATGTGCATTGAAAAAGAATAAATAGTTTTATTTATTTACATTGTTTCCCACATAAATTCCGTGAGAGCAAATTTTATTTCGTATCACAATTGTCTGGGCAGTGACTTATGAATGTTGTAAAGGTTCATTTCCTTAATTAAAATGCAACACCTCACATTTGTCTGGATTAATCCCCAGCTGCCACTTCACCCACATCGATATCACTGCAGCCCAACACTTTTCTGCACCGTCAAAACCCACCCGCCAATTTTCATGGCGGATGACACGGATGTGAAGCCAAATAGGGAAGGGCTGGAGTTGGGAGCCAGATGGGTAATAGAATCGAGAAAGACAAAATAGGCAGAGATGGCTGCCGGAGGGCATTAATGACATTGGTTTACGATGATGAGGGAATATAAGCTTGTAGTACTGGAATCTGATGTAGGGGGTGATAGTGGGAACCATTGGAGGAGCAGTGAAAGGCAGATGGAACCAGATGGAGAAAGGGTGGCAAGGTGTGGGTGAGGTGTGCGAAAAGAGAGTGGGGGGACACAGTAGGTGCAGGTTACCTGAAATCATTAAACTCAGTGTCCATGCCATTGGGTTGTTGACTGCCCAGGTGGAATATCAGCTGCTGCTCCTCTAGTTTATGTTTGGTCTCTACATTATATGCAGTATCATGTAGCTAAATGTGAGGTTATCCACTTTGGCGACAAGGACACGAAGGCAAATTATTATCTCAATGGTGTCAGATTAGGATAAAGGGAAGTGCAACGAAACCTGGGTGTGCTTCACACCAGTCACTGAAAGTAATCATGCAGGTACAGCAGGCAGTGAAGAAAGCTAATGGCATGTTGGCCTTCATAACGAGTGGATTTGAGTATAGGAGTAAAGGTCCTTCTGCAGTTGTACGGGGCCCTGGTGAGACCACATCTGGAGTATTGTGTGCATTTTTGTTCTCCTAATTTGAGGAAGGACATCCTTGCTATTGAGGCAGTGCAGCGTTGGTTCACCAGGTTAATCCCCAGGATGGCGGGACTGTCATACGAGGAAAGATTGGAAAGACTGGGCTTGTATTCACTGGAATTTAGAAGGATGAGAGGGAATCTTATAGAAAAGTATAAAATTATAAAAGGACTGGACAAGCTAGATGCAGGAAATATGTTCCCAATATTGGGGGAAGTCCAGAACCAGGGGCCACAGTCTTAGAATAATGGGGAGGCCATTTAAACTGAGATGAGAAAAAACTTTTCACCCAGAGTTGTGAATTTGTGGAATTCTCTGCCACAGAAGGCAGTGGAGGCCAATTCACTGGATAAATTTTAAAGTTAGATAGCGGAATCAAGGGATATGGGGAGAAGGCAGGCACGGGTTACAGATTGTGGATGATCAGCCATGATCACAATGAATGGTGGTGCAGGCTCGAAGGGCCAAATGGCCTCCTCCTGCACCTATTTTCTATTGTTCTGGCAGTGAAGAAAGCAGACCACTTTCCCCCCCTTCGCTCCCTCCTGGTTCCATCCACCTGCTCAACCACAGATTGCCTCCTTACCCCAGGTCAGTATGGCAATGGGAATTGAAACGACCTGCAAATGGGAAGTCCTGATGGTCTTTGCAGACAGAGGGCAGGTGCTCTGCAAAATGGTCACCTCGTCTGCTTTCGCCAGGAGCCCATATCAGGAGCAAGGAATGCAGTAGACAAGGGTAGCAGAGGTGAATCTCTGCCTCACCTGGAAGGGCTGCTTACATCCCTGGATGGAGGTGAGTGAGGTGTAGGGACAAGTGTTGCACCGTGAACAGGATGTCCACAGGGGAAAGTGCCCGTGGATGGGGAGGGGTGTGTGGACCAAGGGGTCACGGTGCAAGAGAGCAAGGCAAGTCCAGCAGGTTCAGTGTAGCAGTACAGCATTGGATCTGGCTGTAGGTGCTGGAGTTTGTGCTAAGTCACAATGCTAGACAGAGGAGAGAGTGTAGAGCACATGACATGGTGTGAAAGGCTGCAGCTGGCGTATAGTGGCAGACAGCACGTCCCATTTACTGCAACTGTTTACCTGGCCATTTCAACTGGTGTGTTAGTGCTAGTTTCCAGCTTGACCTGGGGCTTGGAAACATCGCATACACTGTCACTGGCATTATTCATTTATCAATGCCGTGAGGACTGACAGTGGTCAGTTCCATCCTGACCTTCGGTGCTGCCCATGTGGTATACTTGTGGGTTTCATGCTTCGTCCCACATTGCAGAGAGGGGCCAATCGGTAAATTAGCCCTGGTGTGGAGGTGATGGGCAGGCGATGCAGAGAAAACAAGGACGGGGGAGATGGGGGATTCTTCTATAGCCTGGCACAAACTTGATGGGCCGAGCGTTCTCCAATGCCGCAAAGAAACAGGACAATGTGGTTTTACATGCCCCACTCTCATTCCTCCTCCTCCCTGTTCCAACCCACTATCCCATATCTTTGAGCACCTGGCCACAGTTAGCAGTTAGGAAAGATGACAGAATCCACCCGGAGGAGGAGGCACCATTTTACCGCAGGCTTCCCAACGAGCAGTTTGTGGTGATGATCACACGGAATGAGTTCAGACAACTGAATGAGTGCTGGCCCTACATGAGCTGTGCTCAGCAGTTGGGTTAGGACTAACCCAGAGTCGACACCGAGCCATCAGGGGGCGAGGCAGCGACAGAGACGGGGGGGGGGGGGGGGGGGGGGGGAGCAGTGGTCCATTGGAGAGGGGAGACAAAACACGCAGCTTAAAAAAAAACTGGTGGACGGAGAGGAGATCCAACACAGGCAACCGCTCACACACAACAATCCCCAAACTTCCTCAAATGAAGTTCTTGGGACAAAACTTTACCACAAATTACATTGCATTGAATATTGAAATTAGAACATTGTCACAAGGAATGACACCATTGTAAAAATAATTCGTTCTCTGCACATGTACAACTGCAACAGCAAGAACTCTTCAGAAATCATTAAAAAAAAAACCTTGGCTTTGATCCAAAATGAAGCTCGTCCCTTGGTGAGGATGTGCTGACATCCGCCATGCTCAGGCCTGGTGGGGCTTCGTGAAATCGGAGCAGAGAGCCCACACGACGCCATAGAGAAACCACAAAGTCAGGATCAGGACGAACGACGTCAGGGGGTTGAGACTGAGCGTGGCCCCGATGACCAGGCAGAGGAAGAGAGAGAAGTGCAGGCGGTAGCTGGCCAGGAAGCGCAGGCTGAGACGTGGGTGCCGGGGCGCGGGCTGCTGGAGACCGCAGTAGGGCACGGGGCTGTGCTTCACCCGCTCGCTCTGCTCCGGGCTGGTCAGGTAGTAGCGGGCCAGTTTCCCCATCATGCCCTCATCCTGGCACAAGGCCACCATTTGATCGGCAAACTGCGGGGCAGACAAAGACATGATCTATTTATCACCTTTTACACCCGCAACATGCTTCACAACCAAAGACGGTCATGGGAAGGTGAACACGTACCTCCCAATCAGCATCATGTTCAGAGCGTTTACTAACAAATATCACTCAAACAATAACCTTTTAAGATGATGATGAACTTGGGTGGGTGTATTCCCAATCCCCAAAAGGAGTGGGAAAGATTCTTCCACCAGTTCCCATTGGGCAGAAGGCAGCAGGAGTGTTGGACGGTGTAGGAATTAGTGACTCACCCGCAGGTTGATGGCCGATGACAACCGGTAGAGCAGTCGTACCAGCACACTGCTCTCGTAGCTACGAATCGGCTGGAGCTCCGAGTCCCCCTGGTACTCCACATTAAACCTCCGGAGACCATTTATAATCTGTGAACAACAGAGACTCAATGTACCGTGAAACCACCCAACATCCCGCAGCACTCTCAGCCCATGCTCCAGGCGGGCTGTAGCTCTCACACCCACGGGGAATCCGCGGAAGATCTCCTCCTCTCTCGCCAGGTTAGTGCTCACCCCACGTGACCCCCATCGCCCCATAACAGGTGGTCCTTCCTTCCCTCCCTCCCGTCCCGTCCGGTGTGGGAGAGTTAATAGGAGCTCACCACCAAGCTGGACTACAGCATGTGCCTCATAAGGTGGCCCAAGGATTTACCTGCAGGGGCTGTAATCTGGTCGAGACCATTGTCCGAATTTTGCCTTTCCCAGCACTGTAGCCGCATCTGCCCAGCTCCTTAGCTGAACCACAGCTCAGTCCCAACTGGGATTTTACCCAAGGCTCATCAGCTCTGAACATTGGTGAGAACAAAACTATTGGGAGATACACCTGGTCCCACCTGACAGCCATTCCCTCAGGACCATTTGCCCAGTATCTCTGGCCCACTCACAGGATCATAATCTCCACACACACATCCATAACTCAACTCTGACCCCAGAAGCTTGAAGAGCCAGTTTCAGTCTCCCCCCCAAAACACAGGGGAACAAAATTGTCACCTCTTGTGTGATCCCACTTTGGCCCCTTACTCAGAGCAATCCTCACGATATGGATGTGGGAAATGTCCATGCCGAGCGAGGGCAGCCTCCCCAGACCTGCACAGTCCTGTGGGAGCGGGGGAGTTGTGTACGTACCTGGTAGCGGCCGAGCGGGGTCAGAGTCAGCCCACTGTCTCCCTGGATGCAGTCGGGCAGCTGGTGCCTCCCGTTCTCGTCACTAGTTGCTCCCACGTTCGCAGCCAGGGGCGCCAGGTGAGGGATACTGAGCTGTACAGGGCACACACGGTTTTGTTAGGCATGAATCTACCAAGTCACTCAGTCATCACACGTCAGCCTTGGGAATGGGCTCATGGGCTCGTTCCCAGAGATTAGCAGCACTCAGTGTTGTTTATGAGTGTTCCTGAGGGAGTTGTATTGTAGTCGTGGAGAAGGAACGGGGTTTGCTGGCTGCTCCCTTCTGCAACTATCGTACATGGGTATGGTGGCTTTGAACTAACGACCAGCTTGGTTAGAGAGATCCTGGTATTTGTGGGCTGTGACTGAAAAGCACCTTGGTTTGGTATTAACAACAGATGGTAGAAATTGAATGTGCTGGTTGATCAGATGAGAAAGGACACAAGGTTGAAACTTTCACTGGCCATGTTAATGACTGGCCATTAATGATCTACTTCAGCAGCAGAAGAGAAGGCCACGTATACATGGCATCTAATCTTCTGGCAAAAGCTCCCAAAAGTGCAGAGAAAATCATGCAAAGTAAATGTCTGCCTGCAGAAGCTGTGGAACAGTTGCAGGCCCATTGGGGAAGGACAGGTTCAGCTGGAGATGTCCATGGAGCAGGACAAGGAGACTGGAAAATGAAGGTTTAGAGAAGGAATGGACAAGAAAAGGGAGGGGTGGGGATACTGGGACCTTGGCCTTTGCTGGGGAAGGAGTGGAGAATAGCGAGGCTGTACAGCACAGAACTTCCTGCAAAACTACAAAGCCAGCTGCTTGGTGAAGGAGGGCATGTAAAACCTCACGACCATTCTGCTTTCTGGGCTGAGATACTACTGGCACCACGGACAAAGAGGGAACAGTACTTTCTCTCCAGGTCCCAGTTTCACACTGAAAACTCTGGTACGGAGCACTGAGAAGCAAGAGGATCCTCTGTAGTGGTACATTAAAAAAAAACCACTTGCCAATAAGACAAAGATGCAGTGGGAGCTCATGTAGCATTTTACAACAGGTCCTAAACACGATCAGGACCATTCAAGGCAATAAACCAAGGCAGTGCCAACAACAAGCACAGGGATAGCACATTGGGGTTTTCCATTAGGCACTGATCCACACGGCCCCTGCTTTATGCCTAATAATCAGGTAAAATGCATTTCAGTTTCCACACAATTCTGGTGCCAGAATCTGTTGAAGTGTTTATCTGAGAGGGGAGTAAGGGAAGATATCTGGTATAAAGAGGAGAGGGGTGGGGTGACAGGCGTGATTGATGGATTGAGGAAAGATGAAGGATGAGAGGCAGATGGAACCGTATAGGGGAGGGGTGACTTTTTATGAGACGGGGCAGGCGGGTGTTCGGGGGAAGCAGACAAGAGAAGAAAGAAAAGTTGGAGCCAGGTGGGGGGAGGGGACGGTGAAGGCTGGCGGGTGATAAGCGGGGATACAAAGGCCACTGCTACTGGAGTCTTATCAATAAGGAAGGTGATATGGGAACCATTAGCGATGAATGGCAGAGGGAACCAGAACCAAATGAGGGAGGGGGAATCCAATGAGTGAAATGTGGTGGATAGAAATAGAAAGACGATGAGAATGGGAAATGGGGGTGTGGGGTGAAGGGAAGAGAACACAATTGGAAAAATTCATAACATTGGGTTATAGACTACGCAGCTGAAATAGGAGGTGCTTCTTCTCTGGTTTGCGTTAGGCCTCACCCTGGAAGTGGAGAAGGCAGAGGAAGGATGGGTCTGTATGGAATGGGGAAGGCAAGCTGAAATAGTGTTGAAACAGGAGCTGGGGCCAGCCATGGATGGGCAGAATGTTCAGCGGGGTAGCAATCAAGCAGGCTGCCTTGCCCTGGCCCGTGCCAAGCATCTCAAGTGCTGTTGGGGTTGCACACCTACCCAGAAAGGTGAGAGGTTGGTGTCTTCAGAGACTGAATTATGTCTGACCATGAGGCACTAGAGAAGAAACCGCGTGTTCACCCAGATGATCTTCCGATCTGTTTGCAGCACATTTCTACAGTGTCTGTGACAAGGAGCTCACGGCATGGAATCATTCGTTAACAGCCCACCCACTTCATGCAAGAGTGCAGCAATTTCCAGAAAAAAACAAAACGCCAAATATTTGAGTAAAATACTTGAGTCCCTCTGTCTACCACACCCTCACTGTATTCACCGCAGCAGCCTCTCAGTCCAATAACAATGCTGCTGAGAGATGGTCCAGCAATAATCTCCTCCCCCCTCCCCCCGATCAGTGGAATAAACCATTGAGAGTGTTCTTGGTAACAGGGGGGCATCGGCAGATGACCAGAGAAGACCAACAAGGCACAGTCCCCTAGCGCTGTGCACCCGACCAGGGTGAATTTGTGCACACGATGGAGGCAGTAACCTACCTTGAATGTCTGACACAAGTATTCCAGCGATCTTTCCAAATATTCATCGGTTTTTCGGATCCCGTCAGGACCCAGGTCATCCAAGTCATTGCCTCCATAAGCAGAGACATTGAAATCGTAGGTGGAAAGGCCCAGTAGAGACATGAGTGTGTGGCCAGTGTACTGCTCGGCAGTGTGGTCAGAGATGGATTTAGCCGTCTGCTTGGCCTGTGCTATTAACTGGGCCAGTTTCATCACCTGCAAGAGATGATAAATTGCTTCATTTTATCCAGCATCTGCAGTTCCTTCTTTAACAACATGATAAATTGCTTCATTGCTTGAAGGCAATACTTCAAGGCAGTCCATCCAAACATCGCAGTCCACATCTCAATGCCTGTTAGTCCACGAGCAAATGGACTTGTGCTCCAGAGGTGCTATGATTTAAAAATTCCCATTGCCACATTTGAATTCCTCTGGGATTGCTCCCGGTTGCTGCTATCTCCCTCATATTGAGCCACTGTGTCTTTCCATAAGGACCTGTGCACTCCAACTTTGACACTTTGTGTATCCCTAGTTTTATTTTTGCTCCACCACTGGTCGTGATGGCCTCAGCTGCCAACATGCCCAGTATTCATGAAGGAGGGATGGAGATTCACCAGTTGTACACGGGAGAAAAAGTGTCAAAGCCAAGGTTAGCAATTGGTTAGGTGACAAAAAACAGAGATCGGACTACACCGAACCAAGCCCTAGGATGATACATGGAGCCAAAATAGTTAAATAATATTAATAATATTGACCTCAATGGAGGAAGAGAATGTCCATCTGGTCACCATTAGGATTAATGTATCTCCAGAAGGACAGAGACTGGAGGTGAGCAGAGTGGCTCCCACAATAAGGTTGACGCCTTCCACAGAAGCAATGGGAACTAGTTCTGCACTGCCTGTCCATAACAAGCATAGTGAACAGTACATATTCAGTCTGGATAGACCAATACATGACCGCAGTGATCATGTATTTAAAACAGAAGACAAACTGTGTAACCTTGAAAAAATGAATGAACTCTACAGAAATGGGTACCTTTGTTTGGTTTTCAACAGAAGCTAATCATCAAACCTGCTCTGCTAAAAGTAGGAAGCGTTTGATCAGGAGGCTTAACAGAAAGTAAACATAGGGGCAGCAGACACTTCAATGCCCATTGTTTCAAATCCTAACACCCGGAAAGAGCCCGAGCTCCAGACTGCATCGATTCCTAAACTCTCAAACCACAAGAGGCAATGCCCACAGCACGTCCCCGAGTGGACAATAGTCTGTGGAACCTGTACTGTCCGTCACCCTCCCTGTAATCACAGCCCCTTCTCTACTCACTAGCCCACTATGCCAAAAGGTGAACTCACCATGCCCCTGACCTCAGGACCAAACATCTGCTTGTACACACAGTCCTGGCCCTCCAGGTTGTACACGTGGCTCTTCACTCGGAAGGTGGTGTCCACTGCTGGGGAATGCCACGTGGACATGAAGCTGCTGCCAAAGACCGGGGAGGCATACACGCGGTGGTGCCGTGGATGGTGCATGGGGTCGGGCTCCAGGAACTGACGCTCAGCTGTTGCAAAACAAGGTACAAATACACGGAATGTTGAGTGGAGGTGGTTACACCCATTAACCTGAAAGTGTTGAAGGGAATAGAAGGGGACGGGTCCCCAGAGGCAGTGTGTGACGGGTTCAAGCTCCACACCTGAAACCTGCACACAACTTTAGCTGACACTCAGGCAATGCCAAGGGAGGACTGCTCTGGACACACGGACACATAATGAAGTGTGGTTACGCAAGACTATTTCAAAGACTGTTGTTGGGGTCCTGCAGCCAACATCATCGACACCGATGACCTGGTAATTTGCTGTACCACTGTGAAGTGTTTCACAAGTCATAAAATGGCAGCTTTGTATTTTCTGGAGGCATTCAATGTCATGGGGCATTTGCAATGGGCTAATTATGATCAAGCCTAGCTTTTCTGGTAAACAGACACAAAAAGTTGGAGTAACTCCGCGGGCCTGAAGAAGGGTCTCAATCCGAAACATTACGTATTCCTTTTCCCCAGAGATGCTGCATGCCCGCTGAGTTACTCCTGACTTTTGTGTCTGCCTTTGATTTAAACCAGTATCTGCAGTTCTTCTCTAGCTTCTCTGCTATGCACAGGCTGACAGCACAAAGGTGGTCAAACATTATTGTTTTGAGCATTAATGGCAAATCTAGGGTTTGAGTTAGGCTGGGGAGATGCAACGGTGGGGGCAAGAGGGACAGGGGGAGAGAATCAGTGACACCATCACATCATGAACTGGAATGGACATTGATCACAGATACCTCACCATCCCGGGAGAGACTCAGCGTTGACTCCAAGGGCATCACGTCAGAGGGATATTTATATCCACAACCTCCGTGGACCTTGTTCGTGGGTCTATAAACAGGTCACCTCAGCTGGGAGGGAGTAGGGTTGGCAGAGCTGGAGGCATGAGGCAGTAAATGGATTAGAAGGGAACGGGATTCACGACGCTGTTGCACTACATTCCTTACCTTCCTTGATTAACTCGGCAAGGTTAGGCTGGCTATAAACCTTGGCCACTCGATACACCATCAATGCGTTCTTGGGGCTGACAAGATCAGTGCGCAATGCTCGATTCAGAAAGCTTTGGAAGAGCTTTGTAAACATCAGCAAATTGTCCTGTACAAAAGTGGCCCTGTGACACAGAAAGCAGAGTCAGGACAGGGTCCAGGGGAGTGGCAGCCAACTACACCCACCTTCGAGGCTCAAGGTCAGACACTAAAACATCGCCTCCAACAGTTCCAACAACACCATCCACAAAGATGCCTTTCATTTTTAAAACAGGAAGAGGGGAGGTATGGGGTACATGTGAGGCAGAGCGAGAGAGGCAGACAGCAGACTGCGAGGATTACTGCAGGTTAAATTTACCTCAGTCAGTGGCAGGGCAAGGGAACTCTCCACAGATTGTACAATTGCTATCCTGTCCAAGGACAGGACGATTTGAGTCAAGGAAATCGCCTGTACAGATCTCGGTGGAAGTCCCTTTTAAATTGGGAGCATCCTATTCGACACTGCGAACTCGGTGGCGGGATGGAGGGCATGAGGAGGTAAATGTAAAACAGGAGGAGGTATTATGGGGCAATAGGCAGCTTGGAGACAGCACAAATGCAGACAATTAGGTAAAATTGCTCCATAACAGATGGAAGGGAGAAATAAAGAGAGGAGAGAAAGATGTACGTTAATTGTAGGTTAATTGGTTTAAAATGTAAAATTGTCCCAAGTGTGTGTAGGGTAGTGTAATGTACAGGAATCGCTGGTCGGTGTGGACTCGGTGGGCCGAAGTGCCTGTTTCTGCACAGTATCTCAAAACTAAACTAAAGAAGCAGTTGAGGTGAAGAACAGTCCTTAACTTGAGATGTCAATTCTGTTTCATTGAGTTGGAGTCATACAGCACGAAAACAGGCCTTTCACACCAGAGTCCTCACCGACCATCGCCGCTCATTTACACTCATCCCATGTTCATCCAATTTTACTCTCCCCACATTCTCATTAACTCTTCCCAGACTCCACCATGTATCTACCTACACGCGATGGGGAAGTTATAGTGGACAATTAAACCTGCATACCAACCTGCATATCTTTAGTATGTGGAAGAGAGGGGAAAAAACAGGATTGAAAACAGGCCTCTGGCGCTGTGAGGCAACAGTCCTACTCACTGCACCACTGTGCTGTTTCTCTCTAACTGCTAACAGTCATGCTGAATATTACCATTACCAGCATTGCTTTTTCTTCTCTCATCACCGAATTAGAGAGGGGAAACTGGCTCCAGATTTCAAATCTTAGGAAAAGTAAACATGCGGGAGGGGGGGAGGCCGATGAGAAGCTGGAGGTTGGTAGGGATGATGATGAAAGTTCAGTGGACAGAATATGCAGAGAATGGCAGGGAGCGAGGAAAGACTGCTGGGTTGGTTTGCACTTATTTTAATACGAGGCCTGACGAGCAAGGCAGATCATCTCAGGGCGTGGATAGGTACGTGTGACTGGGAAGTTGTAGCAATTACAGAACCAGGTTAAAAGAGGGACAGGACTGGCAGCCTAATGTTCCAGGGTACAGATGCTACAGGAGAGACAGTGGGAGTGAGAGGAGGGGGGTGTGCTTTATTGATTAAGGAGAATGTCACAGTGGTAGCCCGAGATGATCAACTGCTGGTTAGGGATAGTCAGCATGGTTTTGTACGTGGGAGATCGTGTCTCACAAATCTGATTGAGTTTTTTGAAGATGTAACTGAAAAGGTGATGAGGACAGAGCTGTAAATGTTTTCTGTATGGATTTTAGAGAGGCATTTAACAAGGTTCCATGTGGTAGGGCAGCTTTGGAAGGTTAGATCGCATGGGATCCAGGGAAAGCTAGCCAATTGTATAGAAAATTGGCTTCATGGTAGGAAGCAGAGGGTGATGGTGGAAGATTGCTTTTTAGATTAGAGGCCTGTGACTAGTGGTGTGTCTCACGGATCGGTGCTCGGCCCTTTGCTATTTGTAGTTGATATCAATGATTTGGATGAGAACGTACTAGGCATGATTAATAAGTTTGCAGATTACACTAAAGTGGGTGGTGTTGTAGATAGTGAAGATGGTTAGCAAAGGTTATAGCAGAATCTTGATCAGTTGGGCAAAATAAATGGTAAATGGAGTTTAATGCAGATAAATGTTGCATTTTGGGACGTCTGGCCAGGGCTGGACCTTCACAGTAAATGACAGGGCCCTGGGAGTGTTGTTCCTTGAAAGCAGCATCACAAGTAAATAGAAGATAGACACAAAAAGCTGAAGTAACTCAGGACAGGCAGCATCTTCGGAAGAAGGGTCTCGACCCGAAACGTCACACAATCCTTCTCCCCAGAGGTGCTGCCTGTCCTGCTGAGTTACTCCAGCTTTTTGTGTCTATCTTCGGTTTAAACCAGCATCTGCAGTTCCTTCTTTCACCAATAGATAGAGTGGTCGAGGCGGCTTTCAGCACATTGGCCTTCATCAGTGAGGGTATTGAGTATAGAAGTTAGGATGTTATGTTACAGATGTACAAAGCGCTGGGGAGGCCACACTTGGAGTATTATGTTCAGTTCTGGTCACCCCGCTAGAGGAATTATGTTGGTAAGTTTCAAAGAGTGCAGTGAAGATTTACGACGATGTTGCCAGGACTTGAGGGCCTTAACAACAGGGAGAGGATGGGCAGGCTAGGACTATTATAGAGTCAGAGTGATACAGTGTGAAAACAGGCCCTTCGGCCCAATGAAAAGTTCACAACCCCAAAATATAAGGAGTTGAAAACTTATAATGATCTGCAGATGAATTACTGAAAGCAAAGACTTGGATTTGGAAATATCTAGATGAAACACCAGGTTGATGTACTGGACAGATGGGCAATGTGGGAGTTAGAATACTGGCACAGGAGGGACAGTTCCCTCTTGTTTCTTAGAGTCATACACCGCGAAAACAGGCCCTTCGGCCCAAATTGCCCACACTGACCAACATGTCCCAGCTACACTAGTCCCACCTGCCTGCATTTGGTGCATATCCCTCCAAACCTGTCCTATCCATGTACCTGTCTAATTGTTTCTTAAACATTGGGATAGTCCCTGCCTCAACTACCTCTTCTGGCAGCTTGTTCCATACATCCACCACCCTTTGTGAGAAAAAGTTACCCCTCAAATTCCTACTAAATCTTTTCCCCTTCACCTTAAACCTATGTCCTCTGGTCCTCGATTCACCAACTCTGGGCAAGAGACTCTGTGCATCTACCCGATCTATTCCTCCCATGAATTTATACACCTCTATAAGATCATCCCTCAACCTCCTGCGTTCCAGGGAATAGAATACCAGCCTACTCAATCTCTCCCTATAGCTCAGTTCCTCTAGTCCTATCCCTCAGAATAGCCTCTAGTAACCAATTACAGATGGTAAGCTCACTGGCTTCTTGTTCCCAGCATTTTCCCTGCAGCGCTCCTTGAATAGAGGCACAACATGTGCCACCCTCCAGTCTTCCGGCACCTCTCCTGTATTTAAAGACGACTCGTAAAATTCAACTAGGGCTCCAGCATTTTCCCCTCCACTTTCCCACAATGTCCTCGGATAGATCTGATCAGGCCCTGGAGATTTGTCTACCTTGATACGTGGCATTCCTTGGAATGTAGGAGGATGAGCGGTGATGTTATCGAGGTGTACAAGATCATAATGGGAATAATAGGGTAAATGAACAGAGTAGGGGAATGAAGAACCAGACAACATAAGTTTACAGTGAGACCAAAAACACTTAATGGGCATCTGAGGGGCTACAAGCATCTCAAAACACTGGGAAAAAGCCGCCAACACTCGTCCTGCAGAATCCTCCACTTGAAGGACAAGCAAACCATCAGTGTCCTTTGCCAGGCTAGCATCCCCTGCATTGAGAACCTTGTTACAATACACGGGTAGGTTCGAGAGTGTCACGCACATTTAATTGTCATATGTGCCAACAACAAGAACAATTAAATTCTTACTCGCAGCAGCTTAACAGGACTGTAAAAACACAACACAAACTGACAATATTTAAAAATTAATTTCAAAAAAGGCTTATCTAATTCAAATGTTTGTCACTGGACTCCCAAAAACACATGCTATTGTGACCTGTCAAGGGAAAACCATCATCAGGTAGACAAAGGAAAAGCTCTTTGAGGAAGTACAACATCCCCACTGGCCCCTGGGAATGTCAAGCCTATGTCCTCCCAAGTGGAGGAGCATTCAGAATGACATTGAGAATCTCAACAGTATGCAGGCAAGCACACAGAGGTCTTGTATAAGCCTCAACACTTACTCACCAACTCCATTGACAGCCATCACTTCCCCACCACTGACCTTATTAGCTAGCTCACAACCCTTAAAACCAAGTAATCAAGGAGAGACAACTGGACCCATGCCACCACACTCGATTTGAAAGACACCAGGTGAAGTACCATTTGTCGGGCACACTGCGATCGGCCGTCTCCATCAAGCCGAGTGGTTTTTCTGCTGCGTACCTCCACGGCTGCAGGTAGCTGAGCCAAGTTTCCAAAACCTGTGGAACACGAACTGTCAGCAAGGGAAGAAGCAAGCACATTCACAACTGAATAACCTGCCCACGTGGATGCCTATGAACAGCGGTGAGCTGATGCCAATGGGAAAAGCAATCGGGAGAGGTGTATTAAAGGGCTCCACCGTTTTACCGAAAGACTGACCCCCACCCCAGGCCTGCTCCCGACAGTGCTGCCACGGACTCCAGGCTCTGCAGTTAGATTGGAGAAGGCAGACTGCAACGCAGATCAAACCAGTAACAGGCCTCTTACAAGAGCCGCCCAGCAAGGGGCCGGGGCAGCACCGGAGGATGGAGGCCGTGCTACAATTGCATAGGGCTTTGGCAAGGCCGCACCTGTACAACCAGGCACAGTCAATGGTCTCAACTCAGGAACACGATGCAATGCAACTTCAATATAATGAAATACCATGTTCGTCAAGATGAGGATGGTTTGGTTCCAAGGTCACTGGAAGGCAGCAATACTCCCAGGAGATTTGTTTTTGCAAATCCCTCTGACCACCACAGTGGTGAGGACAGAGCAATAGCTTCTGGAAAAGGACGGTGACGCAGCACTAGAGATCTGTTCTACAACGTGCAGCAGTGGGACACAGCCATGGAGATTGAGGGTAGATAATGGATGTGGCATTGAGAAATTCTAACCAAACTGTCTATGTGCAGTACAATATAGAAAAGGGAGAGGTTCCAAAAGTAGGTAAATGTTGACTAAAGAAGGGTCTCAACCCAAACGTCACCCATTCATATAACCATATAACCATATAACCATTACAGCACGGAAACAGGCGATCTCGGCCCTTCAAGTCCGTGCCGAACATTATTATTATTATATATATATATATTTAAAATAAATACTTCCCCCTAGTCCCATCTACCTGCACTCAGACCATAACCCTCCATTCCTTTCCCGTCCATATACCCATCCAATCTATTTTTAAAGAATAAAATCGAACCAGCCTCCACCACTTCCACTGGAAGCTCATTCCACACAGCTACCACTCTCTGAGTAAAGAAGTTCCCCCTAATGTTACCCCTAAACTTCTGTCCCTTAATTCTCAAGTCATGTCCCCTTGTTTGAATCTTCCCTACTCTCAATGGAAAAAGCTTATCCACGTCAACTCTGTCTAACCCGCTCATAATTTTAAAGACCTCTATCAAGTCCCCTCTTAACATTCTGCGCTCCAAAGAATAAAGACCTAACTTGTTCAACCTTTCTCTGTAACTTAGTTGCTGAAACCCAGGCAACATTCTAGTAAATCTCCTCTGTACTCTCTTTATTTTGTTGACATCCTTCCTATAATTAGGCGACCAAAATTGTACTCCATACTCCAGAATTGGCCTCACCAATGCCTTGTACAATTTTAACATTACATCCCAACTTCTATATTCAATGCTCTTATTTATAAAGGCCAGCACCCCAAAAGCTTTCTTTACCACCCTATCTACATGAGATTCCACCTTCAGGGAACTATGCACAGTTATTCCTAGATCCCTCTGTTCAACTGCATTCCTCAATTCTCTACCATTTACCATGTACGTCCTATTTTGATTTGTCCTGCCGAGATGCAATACCTCACATTTATCAGCATTAAACTCCATCTGCCATCTTTCAGCCCACTCTTCCAAATGGCCTAAATCTCTCTGTAGACTTTGAAAATCTACTTCATTATCCACCACACCACCTATCTTAGTATCATCTGCATACTTACTAATCCAATTTTCCACACCATCATCCAGATCATTGATGTACATGACAAACAACAGTGGACCCAACACAGACCCCTGAGGCACCCCACTAGTCACCGGCCTCCAACCTGACAAACAGCCATCCACCATTACTCTCTGGCATCTCCCATTCAGCCACTGTTGAATCCATCTTGCTACTCCACCATTAATACCCAACAATTGAATCTTCTTAACCAACCTTCCATGAGGAACCTTGTCAAAGGCCTTACTGAAGTCCATATAGACAACATCCACTGCTTTACCCTCATCAATTTCCCTAGTAACCTCTTCGAAAAATTCTAGAAGATTAGTCAAACATGACCTTCCAGGCACAAATCCATGTTGACTGTTCCTAATCAGACCCTGCTTATCCAGATGCTTATATATATTATCTTTAAGTATCCTTTCCATTAATTTGCCCACCACTGACGTCAAACTAACAGGTCTATAATTGCTAGGTTTACTCTTAGAACCCTTTTTAAACATTCCTTCTATCCAGAGATGCTGCCTGAGTTGCTCCAGCATTTTGTGTCTATAAATGTTATCTTCACTTACAACACCCTCAAGGTGGAATTATTTTCCCAATACTGGCATCATACGGAGGGAACACTATAGTTGGAGGCAGTGGTTCACATGACAGAGGGGGCTAGCCTATGAAGAAAGATTGAACAGAAGGCGCTGACTTTCTCTGGAGTTTAGAAGAATGAGCAGTAATCTTGAAAATTCTTAAAGGGCTTGAGAGATTGTTTTCCTTGGTCAGAGAGTCATTGTTGAATCTTGTGGTATTTAGGACAGAGGTCAGCTCAGAGGGTTTTGAATCCCTACCTCAAGAGCTCTGGATGCTTAATCATTGTGCTTTAAGGTTGAAATGAGGATATGGGAATGGGAGGAAAAATCCAGAAGGGAGATCAACCATAACCTTGTTGAATGGGAGCTGTCATTGGTTATATTCTTATGCTTGTGATCTACCACAACAACCACATTGCCCAGCCACATAGCCTGCTGATGGCAATCATGGGATGAACTCAAGTCTTAATGGCTTACAAAGATAAGTCTCATCACACTCAACGACGTGCATCGCTTGCGCCTTCATCATTGTAAAGGTAACGTGCTTCAGAGAGAGGCAATCAGTCATGGATGAGGAACTAAAGGGATGGGGAGGAGGGATGTTCCTGGAAGTGGTCTGGCCAAAGAGACTGTTTAATGAGAGCTTTGCTGGTGGAGAGGCTGAGTAATTAAGGGAGAAAATGTCAGTATTCGGGACCAACACACCCATGGGGATGATACCAACAAGTCAAAATTCTACACAACGCTCACTGCCAGATTGGGAGGAGAGATTTTAACGGGTAGAGATTTTAAAGTTTAAGTGCCCAGGATATGGTGCAAAACCAGTGTGTATCTCTTGTTTTCCCGTCCAATGCAGTGAATGCATACAAACTGCATTGTGAAATTAATTACCAGTATTAGTACATGGCGGTTAGAACTTTGGGAAATAACCCATTAACTTAAGGCCAGTTTCTATAAATTTAACGGGAGCACGAGTTAAATGTTATTATCGAATTGATACAAAGATGGTAACGTACAGCTCTGAAGGAGGCATCCAAAGGCCAGTGAGTGAAGCACTGTTGCAAGAATACGTAGAGATTTTGCTGAAAGAAGCACGAAATCACTGCCCTGCGAGAAAAACAAAACAATCAGAAGAAAATATGTGGCAAATCAGCAGCATTAAGATGACAACTTGGCTTTCTACCCATATGCTGATGTTTTCAACCTGCAATGCAGCAATATCTCTTCTTGAACCCAAACAGCAATGTTTCTTCTTGCAACACAAACTACTACTTACAGATGAAATAGTCAGACCGTGGTTAAGGTCTAAGGCCTAACCCCAATCCTGGGGTCACAAGCAATTGCCAATGCTGCAACCTTCCAAGGAACCAAGTGCTGGAGTATCTCATCAGGTCATGCAGCAACTGTGAAGGACATGGAGGGGGAATATTTCAGGTTGGGACCTTTCTCCAGTCTGAAGAAGGGTCCTAGCCTAAAACGTCGCCTACCCATGCCCTCCAGAGATGTTGCCTGACCCTCCGAGTTACTCCAGCACTTGGCGTTCCACACCAAGCCTGGAGGTGTTTGTTCCTAATAATTGCTGCCATATTTGCCATAATCACAAAAAATTTTTAATGCTCCATAAAACTGTCAAAATAATGTAGTTAACCTCTTGAAATCCTCCAACGGGCTGCCTGTGTGAGAATGAGCCGAGGGAGACACCTGCTCCTGTTTGATGCTATTGGCGAACCAGTGGAGATGTTTGATCAGCAGCCTCACCATGAGCACATGCTCCTCTGTTGGAGCGAAGTGTTCCTAGTAACAGAGGAAAGCAAGTCAGAAAGTGGCCAGCATAAAGAAGCCCAATATAACACAAGAACATCATTAGAAGCAGGGGGAAGCCATTTGCACCTCTAGAGGTAGAAGATCAGTTGTTATGGGTGATCTTCTACTTGTCTTTTACCATCACTGTCCCCAAAGCCCTTGGTTCCCAGAAATCCATTGTTCCATGCTTTGAATAAACTCAGCAAGAGCCTCCACTGTGGTCCAGGAGAAGAACATCCAGACAACCACTAAGAGGCAACCAGAGTTCACTTTGTCACAGTGTTGGGTTTTGTTGTGTATGGGCCAAGTTGTGGAGTGGGCAGGGAGTGCAATCACCACACCTTGCTCAGATTAGCACCTCAAGTGCTTTCTCTGTCATTATTTCCACCCATGTCCAAGACCAGGCCCAAACCTTCAAACCCAAGTGGAACAACGGGAGAATGTGAAAGAAGAGTGCAATGTCCGGACCACCCTCAGTCACCTCTGCTGTAATGAAAGATGCCATGCAGGGGGGTTGGGCAGAGAGAGCGGCCTTTTTGCAAGGCCAACGTGTGAGTCTCACCACAAGCAAGAAATCAGCAGGTCAAATACAACACCAAAAAAATCTCAACATAAATGCCACATCACCATTTTATAAAATAATTCAAAGTAAAAATATAAATCACAAGACATTAAGACACAGAGCCCGGGATTAGTCTTGGATGGACAAGGAACAGAATTACAATGACATTGCTTTGGAGCTCCTCCAAGCCACCTTACTGCCGGCACTGTAATGGGCAGCTTCCCCCAGCGGGAGATTAGGAAGATGCCTTGTGTTGTCCACAATCAGGCTGGGCATGATTCCTTCCCCAAGGGCTGGGAGGTGCAAAATTCAAATTACAGGATGTCTCTATCTAAATTGAAGATATTTATTTTCTTGTGAATGGCCTGTGATCAACATCCTCCAGGAAAAATGCCAGGCTGAAACACACATATCTAGAACAACAGAGTGCCAAACGCCACAAAGAGCCACATGGTAAATAGGTAACCCCACACTCATGCATGCTAAACCCGAAACATAACAAACTATACAAGAGGACACTGTTAAACAGTGGTCGCTAATGCTGAATAGACAAAGGAAACGTCAGAGCTGAATGAGATGTGCTAGCCTCTCAGGTTTTTCTCCCAAGATGTGTGCCCAGGTTTGTTTTGCTGTGACACCTTGGAGCAACTACTCCTTCTCAACAACAGTCCAAATTTTCTTCTAAAGTTAAATTCACATCCTATTATCCTGCAACCTTGTGCCAATACAGAATGGTTTGGATTGTTCACAATTTGATAAAATCTGTTTCTAGCAACTTTCAGGAGTCACTTTGTTTCTGTGTCTTTATTGGGAGTTTGCCCACTGCACTGCCCACGTAGTCTGCTCTTACACTACAATCAAGCCTTGCAACCTTCTGTTGTTTTGCATTCACCATTCTATTGTATTTATCATTATTGTATGTACACTGTTTACTCTGAGCATCATGCGAACAAGGAATATCATTGCATCCTGATGCAATAAACAATAATTAATGTGACAATAACTAATCTGAATCGGATCTGAAGCTGCCTTAAGGTTCCAGACTTCATACAATATTAGAAAGGCCTGTGTGCATTTAATAAGCATGTATTAAACCTCAGGACGCTGCTCACTGTTTCCCAGCCAGTGCCAATTAGCTAGTACCTATGAGCTGATGGCCAGCAGTGGTGTGGCTGTATAGGGGTATTGGTTGATTGTTGGGGGTTGTCCCAAACTCCCCTGTTCTTTAAGAAGAACATGGAGGACTTTTCAATTTCAGAGGTGAGGGCATGAGCCTCGGCTGGGTACACATTCCCCCTTCGACTGACTGATTCCACTTCTCCAGCGCAGGTCTGCCTTTCATTCTGCTCTTTCTCCAAGGATGGGCTTGTGATCAACTACACTGTTGTTGATGGCGCCTGCTTTCTTTCCAATAATTCAAACATTTCACCCGAATGTCGACCTTTCACACTGCTCCAACCTCTTGAACCATTTTCCTTCCGGTCACATTGCCGTCCATTGCCCTTGTCCATCTGCTCTCTACGTGCAACAACTGAATCAAGACGTCTCTCCCCCAGTATCCCTCAACATGACAAACATACATTCCTTTACCCTATCCACCCTTCACCCACTCTCTGCAATTAAAAACAAGTTAGCTTTGTCTCTTTTTTAGCTCTGCCAAAGGAACCTGGCCCTGAAATGTTAACTGTGTTGCTCTTTCCACTGACGCCACCTGATCACCTGAGTATTACTGTATTACAGTATTTTTATTTCAGATAACCAGCACCTGGAGTATTTTTTACTGACTTTGAAAATATATTCCTGTCCTTCAGGGATATTTTTCTTGTGGTCCTCTAATGAATGATCTTTATAGAACACCTCTGACTTGAACACCTTTCAATACCTCACGTTAAATCTACAGGCTTTGATCTCTCATTCCCAGGTTGAGGACACATAGTTAGGTGTGAACAAGGAAACTGAGCTATCTGGAAGCAGTTTTATCCATGGGAGCCAGTAGAGTAAGCAAGGCCAGGACATAGGACTAAGTATTGGAAGTGTTGATATCCAACGATGCTTTTCCAGCGTTTAGGTGTTTTCTTGAACTATTCTTTAATTATCAGCTCACACTTTATATTTATGACAGGAGGCTAATCGACCCATCATGTCCACGCCAGCTCACATTCCCATGCTTACTCGCTTATATCCTTTTCTCTCAGACATGTTCAATAACTACCTCCCTGTACTAGGTACAACTTACTGAGGCCAAATAACCCACAAACCAGCATGTCTTTGAGGGTGGGAGAACATGCGGACTCAGCACCAACAGCTGAAGTTGGAATTGAATGCGGATCACTGGAGCTGACATTATCTGCTGCACTACTGTGCTCTCAAACCAAATATTGCTGTATTTTATATGCTGGCTCACAGATCTGAATAAAACTGGTTGTAAACCCACATAATCTCTCTGTCTGACCTATGTACTCACTTCACAGAAGCCACAGTGGCAATTCTGAAGATTCCCGCCACACGCCAACTGAATCATGCAAACAATTTAAATGATTGGCCCAGAGCGGGCACTGACTGGCGATAGAGTTACCAGTCATTGCGAGTTTTACCATGTGGCTGACAAGAGCAAGCGAGACAGCAAAAATGAAAATAAAATGGTACTTGGTAGGTGTGGAAGGTGCCATGGCCAGGCAGTGGAGACGCTGTGCTGTACTGAGTACTGCAGATACCCAGGCGGTACTGTAGCACCTCCAACTGGGGGTTAGCATCCAAGAACAAGACAACACACAGGGCAAAAACATTAATCCAGAGAGAAAGAGATAAAGTTATAAACAGTAAATCCACTATTAAATATTCAACAGTAACCACTCTCAATATATACCGGTAAGCAGATTTAACCCCTGAACTGCCAAACAGTTCTATCAAGTTTAATGAAACCATGTCACATAAGCAATACTAAAATAGACTACACCCAATTACTAAGAATTTGATCACATATTTTTCAGCTTTGAGTTCAGATATCTACTGTAAGCACCAACAACTCCAAACTACTGCATATCAAACAGTCTCAATCCTGACAGAGCCAAATCCTCTAATCAGTACTTCATTAGTGGCAAAGAAGGCATATGGCATGCTTGCTTTCATATGTTGAGGTATTGAGTCTAAGAATCGGCAAGTCATGATGCAGCTTCATAGGACTTTGGTTAGGCCACATTTGGAGTATTGTGGGCAATTCGGATCACCCCATTACAGGAAGTATGTGGAGGGTTTGCAAAGAGGTGCAGAAGAGTCTTACAGGGCGAGGTTGGACTGTATTAGCTGTTTGGCAATCAGGCAAATGGAACTAGCTTAGATGGGGTATATTGGTCCCCATGGACAAGGTGGGCTGAAAGACCTGTTTCCATGTTGTATGAATGACCCCAAATCCTGCAACACCTCAGGAAAATACTTTTTTTAAAAATTGATGAAATACTCAGGGATTGAGTGCCAATTTGAGCTTGACACTGGTTTGTCACCCCAGATCCGGGGCCAAGAACAACCCATTCCTGGGGCTTTTCCACTAACTGCCAAACAATCTCAATTCACTCCTTGGATGCGGACAGGACACAAATGTCACCAATCTCACAGTGGGGGGCAGATGAGGAGAGAAAAAGACACAAACTTGAAAGCACCCTGGTTGGACATTGCAGTGAAAGCTCCACTCAACATACTCCTGTTGTACCTCTTAGGATGCCAAGTTCACTTTGTACCTAACCTGCACTTTAGCCTGGGAGTGTTTGCTATTGACAAAGGATAACTTAAAGTGAAACAATTAATTTTTGTTGCCATAAACATTCTCCACCATGAGAAGCCCAATGAGAAACGCTGCACTGAACAATCTCAGAGTTCAATATTCAGATACTTGGACATAGCTTTCGCGAATCATCTCCTGGCACCAAGATCTGATGGCAGTTACGGGAATATATCCTTTCCACCCTCAATGGGATAGATAGTACACTGTACATGGTCACTTTGTTCCCAAATAGAAAATATATATCAAAGTTGATTTTTCGTTATCAAAATTACCCCGGATTTCAGAGCAGTATAGCAGTAGAGAGACCTTAATAGAGTCCCGTTGAACTGAAAAATAAATCATCAGAACAGTTTCATCGCCTGTCGTACCAAACTTGAACTGTGTACGAGGAGAATATTCAGGATTTATTGTGTGCGAGATACTGTTATAATCTCTGTACACAGAGTGAAGCTCCTCTTACACAGTGTACAAGTTTTAATAATATTAAATAAATCGAGCCACAACAATGCAGTAGGCTACATTGTTAACCCTTTTGAGTGCTGAAGGAGTCAGATTTATTTTTGTTCCATTTGTGCACAATTTATATACTCATAAATCTCAGTATCTGCTAAAGTGTGTACTCTTTCCGCAGCAGACCACTCTATCCTGCTTAATGCAGAACCCCAAGTCAACAGCAGGGGTACAGAGGATGTTTGAAGTAGCAAGTACACTTTGGAAGAGAGACAGAGATCAGTCTGTGCCAACCTAGATACTCCAGCAATATCGAAATGAGCTTGGCCCTCATCTTCAAAAGGGTTAACATTGGTTAGTTGCTCGAGTAAAGTGAATACCTGCGGCCCTGGCTTGCAATGCCACGATTGCACAAGGCAGTCAGAATCAGAGCGGAGACGATGAAGGTGATGAGGAGAAAAGGAAAAAAACAGAAATGATGTAACGGCGTAAGGCACATGCGCCCAGGCATCAACATGACATCATGCAAAGCTGAAGCAGAGCTCTAAAGTGTGGCCTGAATACCCACCACCCCAGATTTAGAAACCACACCCAAATCCACCACCCCAAACCAAAACATTCAAAATCTTTTTTTTTTTTTTTTTAAGTAGGAATCCCCGCCTAGTCCAATATCACTGACCATTTGTTAAATCTAATGCCCATGTACCTGCTGTGAAAATGGCATTTTGGCTGGGCCAAGGAGCAATGAGGTGTTGGCCTCGACCTTCAACTGCCACACACCCGCTCCTGATTTCACAAAAAAAACGTGTCACAGTGGAGATGGGGCATTAAGTGTGGCTGACAGCTCTCCTTCCATGTACAGCATAGAAGCTGCAATAACTACCGGATGGAGCAGAAAGTGGAACAAAAACAATTCATTCCACCGGTTTCAGCTGATCAGGAGGGTAATGGCTGGAGAGTGGCTAGAATCTAGGCCAATGACTACGGGTTCTTGTCTGTATGGAGTTTGTATGTTCTCCCCGTGACTTTCTCCCAGATCTTCGCTTTCCTCACACTCCAAAGACGTACAGGTTTGTACTTTAATTGGCTTGGTAAAGAAATGTAAATTGTTCCTAGTGTGTAGGATAGTGTTGGTGTGCGGGGATCGCTGGTCGGCGCGAACTTGGTAGGCCAAAGGGCGGTATGTCTAAACTAAACCTACACTAAGCCGCTGCACATTTCTGCATTGAAAACCTATGTGATTTCTGGCAATCTTTCTGAAAGGGAGGCAAACTAATCATTTGATCCTGGTTTTGTGATTATGAGCTGGAAAGGACTCGAGAGAGGAAGATTTGCATCTTAAGATGAACTATTTGTATGGCTATGGGAAGAACCCTTTCTTATTACAAACAGGCAAATGATTTAAATAGGTGACTGGGACAAAGTGTTCAATGCATCCTTTGTGTTAGCCAGTACCACTGCTCAGGAAAAGTCAACTCACATTTCATCACCTACTTAAGTTTAGGGTAATTTACAGCAGCCAATTAACCTGCCAGCTCCTCTGTAAGATGCTAAAGACTGGTACATCCAAGGATATCCCCGCAGTCAGAGGGAGAGTGTGCAAACTCCACACAGGCAGCACCAGGTGTCAAGGTCAAACCTTTTCCATCTCACGAGATGTCTAGCTACAAACATTCATTACAAGTCAAATGATACCTCCTACAGCTAACCTTCGCCCTGCCCTGCCTCCAGCAAGGACGTTAATCCGTTTTCCCAGTTCCTCTGCCTCTGCTCCAATGATGAGACTTTCCGTAAATTGCCTCCGAAACATCTTTCTTCCAGAACCATGGCCTCCCATCTAGCATTAACAAAACTCTAGTCCATATCTCATCCATTTTGTTTCTCTGTTCTCACACCCTCTCCTCCAGAAGAGAACAAGTATAGAATTCCCATCTTCCACCCCACCAGTTTCTGCATTAAACAGATTATTCTCTGCAATTTCAACCACTTTAAGAGATTCCATCACCAGCCACGTAGTTCCCTCCCCCTGGCCTTCCCCTTTCAGCATTTCGCAGACCATTCCGTCCTAGGTCTCCTCCATTGTCAGAGTGAGGCGAAACGCAAATAGTAGGAACACCTCATATTTCGCTTGGGCAGCTTTCAGCCAAGTGGTATGACTCTTGATTTCTCTAACTTCAAGTAACCCCGGCATTCCCTCTCTCTCTCTATTCCTCCCTCACCAAAGTCACACCAGCTTCTCGTTTTCACTCAACAAACAGCTAACAATGGCCTGTTTCCTTTATCATCGTTACTTTTTTTTGCATATCTTTCATTCATTGTTCTATATATCTCCCGTTTCCCTAACCAGTCTGAAGAAGGGTCTCGACCTGAAACGTCACCCATTCCTTCTCTCCAGAGATGCTGCCTGTCCTGCTGAGTTACTCCAGCATTTTATGTCTATGTGCCCTTCGCGACTCCCTGGCCCACTCTTCCGTTCACACCAACCCCCCCCCCCCCCCAAATCTCACGGCAATAGCAGACAATGCAACACTTGTTCTTCCACCTTTTCCCTCCCACCGTCCAGGGACCCAAACAGTCTTTTTCATTTGCACTTCTGACAATCTAGTGTACAGCGTTCTGCCAATCAAATATTTATGTCCTCACTCTCCAACAGCTCCCATTCACTCATTGGGCAGATAACTTTGTTTACAGCTTGTCCCCATGGTTCTACCTTAGAAATAGCTCCTCTTTCCCCCTCCCCTCATCACCCCTGCAGTTTAAGAAGCTTTTCTCCCCTTCCCAGTTCTAATGAAGGGCCTTCAACCCGCAATATTCATTACATTATGATTACTTTTCCCTTGAGACCTTTTAACGACCAGCCAAATTTTTTTCCCTGAGATTCTTTATTAAGGCTCTGTCTCACGGTGTTGCGGTCATCGGCGGTGAAGCGCGGCTTCGCCTGTAGAGAGGACCGCACGGCAACGGCGAGAGCGCCGAGCCTATGCCACGGGAGCGGCGCACGGATGCTGCGCGGGGGCCGAGTGATTTAAATACGGCTGGTCCCACGAGCTTGCGGTAAGTAAAAAAAAAGGGCGGGCCGACTGCGATGACTTCATTTTGGATCTGCGGGGCTGTGGCGGCGGCCGTGCTGATCGCGGCGCTGTAGCGGTGGCTGTGGCGGCGGCCGTGCCGCACACGTGCCTCACTGGCGGAGGCTGTGGTGGTGCAGGTTCGACGCACGCCGCTCGTGCCACACTGGCGGCGGCCGTGCCGCACTCGTGCCTCACTGGCGGAGGCTGTGCGGTAGGGACATATTTTTGAACAGTGTTGGTTTTATTTTAGCACCGTGCGGTGTTGGGAACAACGCCGCACGACCCCGGAATTGTGCGTTTGACAGAGTGCGCGGTCTATGGCGGCCCAGGAGCGGTAGATTCTTCCTGTTTCGCCGCCAATGACCGCAGACTCGTGAGACAGGCCTTTTACTCCACTGCCTTCATTCCATCTTTTATCACCAGGGCTATCCCTCTTCCTATTCCATGTTGTCTCTCTCCTAAACGTATCCCATTCCTTTCCATCCAAATCAAATCAGGGAATGTAGTGCCCCGGTGCAATGTGCTACTCTGCTAATGCAAAACACCTCATGCACTCCAACAGGTGCAAGCCAGCACTGTAGGATAACCCTGGCTCGGTCTGGGCAGGATGTGGATACTGGAGGATCAGGACCCGGTGAGATCAAACCACTAACATTACAGCTTTGTAATAGTGTAAAAGGTTTTACCACTATCCATTCCCAAATTTGATAATCCATTACTTATCTTCTGCGACCCAGCGTGCTGACTGGAGGCTGAAAAGAGTGCACCCTGGCATATCTTTCAAGTGTACGTTACAAGGCCAGACTGAATAACAAGAACTCCTATCTCTCTACAGACTGCACAGGAGTCAAAAATCAGACGCTGGGATTTAATTCCATTCCAATCTGCATCCTGGAAAGGGAGGAACACTGGCCCAGCAATTGTGCTCTCTCTTTAGACAGGGGAATTCTTCAGTGTAGTTAATGATGCTCGCGTAGCAGAAAGTGAAACACCCATCTGATCAAGCAAAACACTTATCTGATCAAATTCACACATGGCAGTGGGCAGATTGAAATCCTACAGTAAAATCAACAGGAAACATAACATTTCCCATTCGATCAATGGTCAGTCATTAGAAATGCAACACCCCTTTAGAGCCCGAAACATAACTGTGTTTCACATGAGCAGCAAAAGAGCAGATTAAAACAAAAATCAGGTGCTTGCAGATTAGTAAACTGATTTTAGCTACATAACCAAGCTCCATGAAGTCTGCTGAGTGTAGAGACAAGTGACAAGACACTAGCCAACACATTTCCAATCAAAAAAAGTAAAGGGGAAACTAAATAATTGAACATACACACCTTGATGTGGGGAGACTGCATTTTCTGATACAGCTCCAAAGAATAATGGTGAAGCCACATCTCAATAAAGATCTGTTAAAGAAAGTGATTGGTAAAGTTAAAGAGGTAGTTGAGGCAGAGACTATCCCAACATTTAAGAAACAGTTGGGCAGGTACAGTGCATTCAGAAAGTATTCAGGCCCCTTCACCTTTTCTACATTTTGTTACGTTACAGCCTTATTCTAAAATGGATTAAATTATTATTTTTTTATCATCAATCTACACACAATACCACATTAAAAAAAAGCGAAAACAGGTGTTTAGAAATTTTTGCAAAGTAATTACTCAGTTCTTTGTTGAGGCACCTTTGGCAGCGATTACAGCCTCAAGTCTTCTTGGGTATGACGCTACAAGCTTGGCACACCTGTATTCGGGTAATTTCTCCCATTCTTCTCTGCAGATCCTTTCAAGCTCTGTCAGCCTGGATGGGGAGCGTCGATGCACAGCTATTTTCATGTCCCTCCAGAGATGTTCGATCGGGTTCAAGTCCGTGCTCTGGCTGGGCCACTCAAGGACATTCACAGACTTGTCACAAAGCCACTCCTGCGTTGTCTTGGCTGTGTGCTTAGGGTCGTTGTCCGTGTTGGAAGGTGAACCTCCACCCCACTCTGAGGTCCAGAACGCTCTGCAGCAGGTTTTCATCAAGGATCTCTCTGTACTTTGCTCCGTTCCCAGTCCCTGCCGCTGAAAAACATCCCCACAGCATTATGCTGCCATCACCATGCTTCACCATAGGTATGGTATTGGCCAGGTGAAGAGCGGTGCCTGGTTGCCTCCAGACGTGACGCTTGGCATTCAGGCCAAAGAGTTCAATGTTGGTTTCATCAGACCAGAGAATCTTGTTTCTCATGGTCTGAGAGTCCTTTAGGTGCCTTTTGGCAAACTCCAAGCGGGCTTCCATGTGCCTTTTATTGCGGAGTGGCTTCTGTCTGGCCACTCTACCATAAAGGCCTGATTGGTGGAGTGCTGCAGATATAGTTGTCCTTCTGGAAGGTTCTCCCATCTCCACAAAGGAACTCTGGAGCTCTGTCAGAGTGACCATCGGGATCTTGGTCACCTCCCTGACCAAGCCCTTCTCCTCCGATAGCTCAGTTTGGCCGGGCGGCCAGCTCTACGAAGAGTCCTGGTGGTTCCAAAGTTCTTCCATTTAAGAATGACGGAGGCCACTATGCATTTCTGGACCTGCAACGCTGCAGAAATTGGTTTATATCCTTCCCCAGATCTGTGTCTCGACACAATCCTGTCTCGGAGGTCTATGGACAATTCCTTCGTCTTCATGGCTTGGTTTTTGCTCTGACATGCACTGTCAACTGTGGGACTTTGTATAGACAGGTGTGTGCCTTTCCAAATCATGTACAATCAATTTAATTTTCCACTGGTTGACTCCAATCAAGTTGTAGAAACATCTCAAGGATAATCAATGGAAACAGGATGCACCTAAGCAAAGGGTCTGAATACTTATGTAAATGTGATATTTCAGTTATTTATTTTTAATTACTTTCTAAACACCTGTTTTCACTTTTTCATTCTGGGGTATTGTGTGTAGATTGATGATTAAAAAATGAATTTAATCCATTTTTAAAATTAGGCTGTAACGTAACACAATGTGGAAAAAGTGAAGGGGTCTGAATACTTTCTGAATGCACTGTACATGGATAGGACAGGTTTGGAGGTATATGGGCCATACGCAGGCAGGTGGGACTAGTGTAGCTGGGACATGTTAGTCATTGTGGGCAAGTTGGGCTGAAGGGCCTGTTTTCACGCTGTATCACTATGACTAAAAAACAAGAAGGAACTGTCCCTCCTGTGCTCGTATTCTAACTCCCATATTGTCCATCTGTCCAGTACATCAACCTGGTGTTTCATCTACATATTTCCAAGTCCAGGTCTTTGCTTTCAGTAATTCATCTGCAGATCATTATAAATTTTCAACTCCTAATATTTTGTGGTTAAGTGAATTTTTTATTAAATTAAACATGATCATTCTTGGCCAGAATTTTCAAGCACAGTCAGGAGTATTTTGGTCAACAGTATCTAAGGAGGTACAGGTCACAAGCAGCGTTTGGTCAACTACATCTCAGCAGTGGCAAACAACCTTTTCCCCTTGCTGTCCTGAATATCAATACATCAGCCAGTCTCACCCTGTTCACAGTGAACTTTTACATGCACACATATAGATAGGGTAGACATCCAGAATCTTGTTCCCAGGGTGGAAATGTCCAATACTGGAGGGCTGAAGCAGACTTTGCCTGGTCGCTGCTGCTGCAACAATATCCAGCCGAGGAACACAGAAAATCAACTCTTTCAGCTGCAGAGGTCTCACCTGAAGCAATGTTTCCGATCTCCATATTTCCTGTGCAGCTGGGTCTGTTGCTGCTGAGGGTTGGTGGGATATGTGCCGCTTCAGTAGGCTGGTGTGGGGCCCTCCGTATGAGGTAAAGGGGACATTCTGTACTCTGTTGGGAGACAGTGCAGGAAAAATTAGAACGTGCACGGAGCGCAAACACTTTTTCCATTAAAGGAATGAAAATTCAAGTATTCAATGTAAAGTATCCTGAGCAAGTGTCACTGACCACTAAACAAATGTCGACAAGCTCCCTCACTCAGTAACTCCTTTCTCACAGTGACTACCAATGCAGATGCTAACTAAGATCAGTCATTCAATAAACCCACCCACCAGTTTGCTAATAGCAAGACATATTAATCCACATTCACTCGGTAATTTGTCCCCTGGTTATTAATCCTCGGCAGATGACAAGGATATTAAACAATTGATGAGGAAAAATATGAAGCATGAGATAACTCGTTATAGATAACTTGAATCAAGCATGTCTTGAGGAATATATTGGTATTGGTGTATCTTTGTCACATGTCTAAAGATAGTGAAAAACTTTGTTTTGCAGGCTATCCAGATAAATCTAATCATAAATTGATTCAACAGGTAGTGCTAAAAGAGAAAGGAAATGTGTAGAATTACAGAGAAAGTGCGGACAAAAATAGAGCAAGGGCTGCAATGAGGTGCATTAGAAGATCGGGAATATAAAGGGTATATGAGAGAAGGAAATTAGGGGACAAAAAGGGGCCATGACATTTTAAAGAAAATCCCATAACATTATATGAACATCAGGAGCAAGAGGGTGGTCAGGGAAAAAGTGGGTCTCCTTACAGCATGTGGGCGAAACACATACTTCTCATCTGTATTCACCAAGGAGGCCATGGTAGATACTGAATTCAGGGAAGGGTATGTTGATAATCTGGACCATGTCAGTGTTAAGGACATGGAGATGTTAGATGTCAGAATGTATAAGGATTGATAGATCTCGGGGCCTGATGAGATCTATCAATAGGAAAGAAGAGAGGAGATTACTGGGCCCCTGACAGAATTGACCATCATTGTTAGCTGCAGGTGAGATACCAGAAGTCCAGAGGATAGCTAACGTTGTCCCTTTATTTTAAAAGGGCAGCGGAGATAAATCAAGTAACTACTGAGCCTCACAACAGAGGTGGGGAAATTATTGGAGAAAATTCTAAGGGATGGGATTTATGTACATTAGGAAAGGCAGGGGCTGATCAGGATAGTCAGTGGACCTGGTAGTCAGAAGAGTTTGTTTCCATGCTGTATCACCCCATGACTTTGTCCATCCAATTGTCCTACCAATCACTTGGTAAACCATGACTAAGCATCATCTAATGGACTATATCTTTGCTGATGCTAATCTGGCACTCTCAGGCATTCTAACTCCATTCCCTCCCCGCCCCTACCCACCCTGTCAATACACAGTCCTGCAGACTTTGCTAGGGCTAATCTGGCTAATTTCTCAGTAAGCATCCCAACCAAATCCTAGATTACATCAGCATTCAGCACAATTTTAATGTACAAAATGTAATCTCTATACTGAATAATAAATAGAAATTAAGTTGGAAAAATATTTGCATTTCTTGAATGATCAGCTTTTAAAACAGGGTGCACCAAAAATGTGCACACTTTATCCTGAACCTGAGCAGAGCCTAGCCCTGCCCTTTAGACAACAAATCAATAGAATGAAATGCACATACCTTGGTGTTGGAGGAGAGACAGTGCCACAGGCATTTATGAAAGGTGAAGGTGGCACGTTCCCTTCTACTGGAAGGAAGTATTGCAGATACCGATCAACCACCACAAAATAGGCACTATCTGAAGTGCTGAAGAGGTGTCCCAGTGGGCAACTCTGTAATGAGATAACACCACCAATAGGAGATGCAAAATGCAAAACTCTAGCCCAGCCCGACTGTTTGTACGTAACAATCCACCGCCAGTTTTACACAAACAAGAATTCATGAGCACAAATTCCTCGACTGAGGCAGAAAATCTGATAACCCCATCTTTGCAGTCTATAGTTGCATTAGAGGCCTTCACTGCCAAATGTACATTAACATCAAAGAAACAATAATTAACTACAAGCTTATAAAGTGGAACTCTGATAAAGCAAAACATCTCAAGGCACCATGCAACAGTTCTGTCCAACACTGGTTTTATGGTGTATCTTCATGGAGGCTGTGCAGTTATGGAGCAACTTCCTGAGCCTAGGGCCTTAGCAGCTGAACCCATGGCTGATCGAGGAAGATCAGGGTTGCACAACGATCATAATGTATTAGGAATACTTTAAAAATAAGGTTGGGAATGTGGCCATGGAGGGATTTAAAAATGAGGGTGAGAATTTTAAGTCCCAGGTCAGACTCAGAAGTAATTCAGTCAGCATGAGGTACTGGGTTAAAATTTTCATTGGCATTTTTGGATGAGCTCAGGTTTGTGTGGAAGGGAAGAAACTAGGCAGAACAAATTTGGAATATTCAAGTATTTTTGATTGATTAAAAGATGCAGCGTGGAAACAGGCTCTTTGGCCCATTGTGTCCACGCCGACTATGAATCAGCTGGTCACAATCGTTCTATGTTATCCAACTTTCGCATCCACTCTCTACACAAAAAGGGCAATTTACAGAAGCCAATTATCCTACAAACCCGCACATCTTTGAGATGTAGGAGGAAACCAGAGCACCCGGAGAAAATCCATGCACACAGGCAAAATGTGCAAGCTCCACACAGAGGCCAAAAATTGAACCAGGGTCTCTGGTGCAGTGAGGTAACAGCTCTACCAGCTGCCATGAGCATTAAAGATGGCATGGATGCAGGTTTTAGCAACTGTAGAGCAGTGAGGGATGAATCAAACAACAGAGTGCTGGAAACTGGGTACAAAACAGCTCATGCCTACTTAGAATTTAAGGTCCATTTCCTTTAGTACACTTCTATTAATAATGTTGAATTGGAATTGAGATACCTTATCTTTACAGGACAAGTCATAGACCGCATGTGGCCAACATTTTTTATCTTTGACACCTCTGAGAAAGGACATGCCATCGGCTGGGGAAGGGTGAAGCACCCAGGCCACAATATATTTATCTGTACCATCACACAGCAGCAGTAGCTACTTACCCGCGGTGCAGTAAGGTGCATCGCCAAATTGAAGAAATAGTATTCAAAGGGATCTTTTAGCGGGTTAAAGATAAAATAGATGTTTACTTTGCAAACAAAAGCCCTTTATCACAGCTTCCCCATCACCAGTTAATGTCTCAGCTGTTAGAGCTATTGACAACACAATCAGCACATCAAAACAGCTCATGTACTGTGCAGAGGCGTCGTGCTTCTATTACTAAATTTGATGGCGCCAGCAAGCCAGCAGAATTGTATTTACTAAGTAGATTTTTTTCCCCACAAATGTAATTTGAAGCTCTATTTGTGTTAGGAGGCAACATGCCAGGCCATTCTGATTACATTTTACATATGGACATTTGAAGTTCCAAGAAAAGCAGTCGTGAAATCAAACACCCATGTGGCCAATTCTAATACAGTTACACCCCAGTTGCTCTGGCGATTCAGCCTTCCTACTGGAGGGTGGAATAGAAACCAGAAGGTTCATACACACGTCAGAGGTGACAGCAAGTTGGAAAGCATGAGTGGGATCATGTAGGGGCATGGAATATACCAAAGAATGTTAACTAGTCTGTTTCAGCATCACACTGCAGCGCTGGGCATTACACTTAAGGATGCCAAGACTGTAGGGTGCAGCAAGGATGTATTGTATTAGTATCAAGGACACCAAAGGAGATGAACAGACAGGGTACAGAATTGGAAAAGTTAAGGAGACACCTTTTGAGAATCAACTCTCAAGAGTATGACAAATATTACGGGTGATATTCTCCAAATCAGGCAGCATCTATGGAGGAAGGTTGCTGACATTTCATGCGTGGTATGTGGGACTGAGGGGGGGGGGGGGCATGAAGCAAGCCCAATAGGGTGCCTGCATTCTCTCTCTGGAAGAGCAGTTTAATCTGTGTAATTTATTGCCCCAGTCAGTCAGCTTTCACGTTTATTGTTACTAGTGCCAACTGACAGTTTCCAGATTTCATACATTTCCATGGCCAGCTCTGAGTTAGCAGCTCTCGTGCTTTAACTCCAGTATCATAACCACTAGAAAACAGAATCTACAGCTTGAACACGAACGTATTAATGATCTGGATGAGGGAATTGAAGGCTACATCTCCAAGTTTGCGGATGACACTAAGCTGGGGGGCAGTGTTAGCTGCGAGGAGGATGCTAGGAGACTGCAAGGTGACTTGGATAGGCTGGGTGAGTGGGCAAATGTTTGGCAGATGCAGTATAATGTGGATAAATGTGAGGTTATCCACTTTGGTGGCAAAAACAGGAAAGCAGACTATTATCTAAATGGTGGCCGATTAGGAAAAGGGGAGATGCAGCGAGACCTGGGTGTCATGGTACACCAGTCATTGAAAGTAGGCATGCAGGTGCAGCAGGCAGTGAAGAAAGCGAATGGTATGTTAGCTTTCATAGCAAAAGGATTTGAGTATAGGAGCAGGGAGGTTCTACTGCAGTTGTACAGGGTCTTGGTGAGACCACACCTGGAGTATTGCGTACAGTTTTGGTCTCCAAATCTGAGGAAGGACATTATAGCCATAGAGGGAGTGCAGAGAAGGTTCACCAGACTGATTCCTGGGATGTCAGGACTTTCATATGAAGAAAGACTGGATAGACTCGGCTTATACTCGCTAGAATTTAGGAGATTGAGAGGGGATCTTATAGAAACTTACAAAATTCTTATGGGGTTGGACAGACTAGATGCAGGAAGATTGTTCCCGATGTTGGGGAAGTCCAGGACAAGGGGTCACAGCTTAAGGATAAGGGGGAAATCCTTTAAGACCGAGATGAGAAAAAACTTTTTCACACAGAGAGTGGTGAATCTCTGGAACTCTCTGCCACAGAGGGTAGTTGAGGCCAGTTCATTGCCTATATTTAAGAGGGAGTTAGATGTGGCCCTTGTGGCTAAAGGGATCAGGGGGTATGGAGAGAAGGCAGGTACGGGATACTGAGTTGGATGATCAGCCATGATCATATTGAATGGCGGTGCAGGCTCAAAGGGCCGAATGGCCTACTCCTGCACCTATTTTCTATGTATCTATGTTCCTAGCTCAGAACTCTACTGGCCTGAAATCTCCATCCGTGTTCACTTACACAGTCATTTTAAGTACTATCAACACCCACATAGTCAGCTAACATTAATCACATTTAAAAACTCTATTAATAAGGTTTGTACCAGTTATTCTCCTTTGCCAGCTCTGGATTGCAGTGGGAAGATACAGCAAATTAAAGCTCGAGACTTTACAGCTGGAAGATCCAGCAAGCTATCAGTGAACATTCAAATATACGGATTTCACCCCAATAAAAAGACAAGCATTTATGAAAAAAATTGTCGCGAATAGCAGAAAGTGTATCGTTAATAAAAGTGCCAGGAGCCAACTATTTGCACTGAGAGTAAATCCCAGGGCACTCATTGCTGAAGGCACTACTCATATGTCCAAGCTTGAGAGAGGATACTGAGTGAGAGGCTGAGGCTGGTCACCCCAGAGAGGGGAAACTGGAGCTTGTTATGATAGAGCGGGAAATCTGGCAGGACACCTTCCTGGAGCGATGCCTTCACAGGACCCTGAGAATTCAAAAACAGACTTGGATTAGATCCTCAGTGAAGCATCTGACTCACATAAACTTGCAACAAGAAAATTAATCACACATAGCTATCTTAAGCAGATACACATGGCAGGGTTCATTGCTGCAAAAGTGACACAAAGTCAACATTAGTCAAGAGATATCTGGAAATGATGATAGTCTGAAATATGACAGCTTTAGTGAAGTATTTGCACTTTCAGATGCCAAAAGTTGTCAAGGCCACTGAGGGGCCACACACGGCAAGAGGCTACAAGACAGCTTCCAAGTGCTTTTCACGGCAATTGGCTGCAGTGGTTTGTGCTCATGCACTGTCGATGTGCCAGATGAAATTATTCAGTATCATTGCCTATTTTGTTCCTAATAGTGAATGTCATTTTGGATAGATTGAGGAGCTCAAAATTATGAGAATTCCACGTCGGAATGACATTTTGTAAAGTCTGTTTCAGGAGCTGGGTAAAGTGCCGGCAGAGTGTAGAAAGTGTGGAGAATAATTTTAAAAAAGGTATGTGTGGGAATACTGAAATATTTACTTCATCCTCACGCACACCTTTTGTTATCCACTAGCCACATCCATCCATATTTAGATGACTCTACCATCTATCATTCAATCCCTCCTACCTTCCCTCACCATGTTCTCTGCAACTTATAAAATGTTCATCTCCACTAACTTTTCCTTGCCCTAATGATTGGTCATCAACCTGAACCATTAACCTTGCTTTTCTCTTCACAGATGCCGCTCCACTGTTTGACAAACCTAAGCCAGACAACTATAGGCTAGACATACATTATTGAATCATGAACACTATTCTCATCAAAAAATGTGATAGAGCTTTAAGAGGACTACAGGTTAGTGGATGAGAAAAATTCAGTAGATATTACTTATTTGGACGGTTTTTAATTGCCTCCTGAAGGTGGGAGTAGTGTAGATGGGGCATCTTGGTCAGCATGGGCAGGCTGGGCTGAAGGGCCTGATTCTTTGCTGTATGACTGGACTGAGAATTGATTTCACACCCACGGACAGAAGGTTGTGGGTAACGGACACAGTTCAACTGCACATTGTTTATCACTTGCTCTCAAGTTAGACCGTGACATCCAGTCTACATGCTGCGATACGTACGGAGCTGATCCATTAGACTGTTCTGGGCTCGAAGGCTCGTTTCTCACAGATGAGTGAGCAGCGACGTTGCTTCAAACTACGGAATAGGCCACTGAGGTAGCCCATCTGACAAGTGCTCTTGGGCTCACTGTTCATCACAATGTTTTTAAAAACCTTGAAGATTGATGTGGGAGAATTGTAAAAGTTTAAAAGGCAACTCCACAATTTGGCTTCCTACGGTGTCGCTTGAGATAACGGATGACTTGCTTCTACTTCGGTTCTGTGTTTTCGAGGCGTTAATGAGGCTAAAGGGATTTGCCGAAGTTGCCACAGCGGGCCTGGAGTTGCTGGACAGGGCAGACAAGAGGGTCGGCTATGACAGGGAGGGCTCCATCATTTATGAGGGCTTCTTCCAATGCATGGACTCAAAGTTCTCAATCAACACCAGCCCACATGAAGAGGGGCCTGCCCATGTGCGTTCACTTGTGCCTGCCTGGTAATTGGTGTAGGCTGAATATTAGTAGAGTTTGCAAGCGGTCTCACCCTATCCTCCTTTTTTGAAGATTAATTTCTGAGCTGTGAGCTTCGCTGCAAAGAAGACCTGTCCTGAACTCCTGCTATCCCTGTGCTGATGAAGCTACAATGACACATGGGAGTGAGGTGATGAAATATCATGCAAGGTTTATTCAAGTAGACTTTCGAACAACTGCCTGCAACTAGGAATCACAGATTTTCCTTATGCTTGCGGCAGCAATGATCAGCTGGCTTAGCATCAATCTGGAAACTATTGGTCTTCCGAATTAAATCACCAACTGCAACGACTCATTCTGTAAACAAAATACTTCCTCGGTAGGTTAAAAGATATACGTTTAAAATGTACAGCATACCATTTAACCTTGGTCATGGAATAACTCATCACAATCATTCAATGTTGTTTCCCATACTTACAGGAAGATACGAGATGGGGAATTCATACTTGTAATCTTCAGCCTGCAGTTTATAAACCAACTTCATCATTGGGCCACTGTCAAAACACAGGAAAAAGACACCTTTGTTTTACGTCAAAAGACAGTCAGCTGAGAATAAAGCACAAAAGCAGTCAGATTTATGTCATGTCTTTCACAACCTCAAGATTCCTGGAGAGCTCAATTTTTTCTTAAATGACAGCAGATGCTGGAAATCTGAAATAAAAACAGAAAATCCTGGAAACAGGTTAAGCCATAACTATGGCAAGAGAAGCAGAGCTAATATTTTGGGTCTTTGAAGACCCAATGCCATTCTGAGGAAAAACCTTCAACCTGAAAGGTCAGTTCTGTGTCTTTTTCCCCCACAGGTGCAGTCTAACCTAGTCAGAGAGCTACACAGCATGGAAACAAGCCCTTCAGCCCATGCTAACCAAGATGCCTAACCGATCGAATCCCACTTGCCTTCCTCTGACCTATATCCCTCCAAACCATCCTATCCATGTATCTGTTGCCCTACAGGCTCCCATTGAATCTTTCCCCTCACCTTAAACCTATATCCTCTAGTTCTTGATCCCACTACCTTGGGGAAATCATTCCTATTCACCCTATCAATTCCCTTCATTATTTTATATACCTCTATAAGAATACCCCTATAAGAATACCCCTCAACCTCCTCCACTCCTAGCCTGTTCAACCCTCCCTATAGCTCAAGCTATAACCCTTAATAACATGTTAGTCTGAAGAAAATGTTACCCATTCCTTCTCTCCAAAGATGCTGCCTGTCCCGCTGAGTTACTTCAGCTTTTTGTGTCTATCTTCGGTTTAAACCAGCATCCGGAGTTTCTTCCTACACATTTCATCTCAGTTTAGTAGAGATACAGTGCGGAAACAAGCCCTTCGGCCCACCGAGTCCGCACCGACCTGCGATCCCCGCACACTAACACTATCCTACACACACTAGGGACAATTTACAATTTTACCAAGCCAATTAACCTACAAACCTGTATATCTTTGGAGTCTTATTGCAAAGTACTTCACCATTGTAAGAAGGACCTTGGTACATGGGCTCTCAACCAAAGCCTCATCAGAAACACCTGTGAGAAATAAAGTCAGGGACTCCCCACCTTGCCTAAAATGCACTGGATGCATCACAGGATGAAGACAATGGTAAAGGGAACAAGAACGCCAGGCACGGGATCTTTGATCATACCCCTGAACCCTGTGGGAGATTAACTCTATCACATTTTATTATTTTATACAGGACCCTTACATCCATTAAATATAAAGACCGAAATTGTGCAGAGTTTCCTTATCAGTATGATATACTGCTCATTTAATCGTCTGGTCACATTCAGCAAAATGCCATAGTAGGCTGTGTGTAGAGTGGCAGGCGAACCTTGCTACTTTAGATTCCCAGGACCAAGTCGCCAGCACTTTTGTACTCCACCCTCCCCGTTCAGATAGAAATAACCACCGTACCTGGGATCCAAGAACTCCACCACAGCTGTATAATCAGTTGGATTATTTCGGCCCTGCAAATACCGCAAGTTCCAACCCACAGCTGGCCCATCATGGGTCCCGAAGACCATCTCCATTAGCCAAGGGAAAACAAAATGGAGCTCCTGGAAAAGATGCGAAACAAAAGGCAGGCTCACAGCACACCTCAACAACTATACACAACAATAACGTTTAAATTAAAACAGCCTGGATAGAGAGCTTGTGGAGAGGAGGCTTCCACTAGTGGGAGTCTAGAATAAAAGGACGTACCTTTAGAAAGAAGATGAGGAATATAGTAGGACTACATGTAGCTGGGACATGTTGGCTGGTGTGAGCAAGTTTGGTTGAAGGGCCTGTCTCCACACGGTATCACTCTATGACTCAATGAGGAATTTCTTTAGCCGGGGGGGGGGTGAATCTGCGGAATTAATTGCCACAGATGGCTGTGAAAGCTAAGTCTTTGGGTTTTCTTAAAGTGGAGATTGACAGGTTCTTGGATTAGTAAGGGTGTCACAGGTTACAGGAAGAAGGCGGGAGAATGGAGTTGAGAGGGAAAGATAGATCAGCCATGATTAAATGGTGGAGTAGACTCGATTGGCCTAATTCTGTTGCCATGACATGAATATTAATTTAAAATGTTCCCTAGATGGCCTGTACACCCATCCAATTGTGTATCGGGTCATGCTGTTAATTCTCAAGACACTAAAGGGATTCAAAGGCAATGAAAACACGGAACAAGGATCAGGCCAACTCCATCCCTATGGTTGAGCTGGCCTCGCACTAGGTTCACAGGAAGGATGACTACTGGGACCCAGTGAAAGGTAAGACTATTGAAAACTAGTACTAAAGGAAAGGGAAAAAGCAAGGATTAGCAGGCCAAAAGGGACTAAACAAACACAACCATTTAGTACCTTGGCAGAGTAGTCTTCTATCATCTTGGATAAGTCCAAGCATCTCTGAATTAGAGTCTTGCTCACAATATCTGCTTTAAGAAGTGCCTGTAAAAGAGAATACTTTTATTCCTTCAATTCATTCCTACATTAGCTGAGGGGAGATCTGATAGAAATATACACAATTAGGAGAGGCATCGATAGGGTAGACAGTCAGAACCTTTTTCTCAGGGTGGAAATTTCAAATAGTAAAAGGCATAGCTTTAAGGTCAAAGGAATAAAAAAAAATAAAGGAAATGTGCTGGGCAATTTATTTTTTAAACACAGAGAATTGTGGGTGCCTGGAATGCACTTCCAGGGGTGGTGGTGGAAGAAGATACCATAGAAGCATTTATGAGGATTTTAGGTAGGCATGTGAAATATGCAGGGAATGAAGGAATAAAGATTTCATGTAGGCATAAGGAATTAGTTTAAGTAGGCATGTATTCAGAGCAGTGGGCTTGTTCCTGTCCTATACTTTTCTAATGTTCTAAACTCTACCAAAAATTGAGGGAAGTGTACAGAAGTAAAAGAAAGGTTTGGATTATGCACATCATAATACTTTAAAATCTGTTAAAGCCAGAGAAAATTGTAATGGGGCTCATAATTGAGATCAATGGCAACTCCAATGTTGAAAGTACCTTTAGTTAGAAAGCGTGTCCCATGGATTATCTCAGGAAAACTTACTAAAAACACCAAGTCTTAGTATGGCATAATAGGGGCCATTACCAAATCTTAATCAAAGTGGAAGGTTTTAAGTAGTGTCTTCAGGGAGAAATATTAGGTAGTGAGATTTAAAGAAAGAATTCCAGATCTGTAAGTTCATGGTAGCCAAAGCATTGCGCAAATGGTGTCAAGGACACTCTAGATCCAGAATTAGGGGAGCAAATGATATCTCAGAGGGTTTTAAGATTGAATAAATTATAGGAAGGGGCAAGGACACGAAGAGATGTGAAAGCAAGGACGTTTTTTTCAAAAAAAAGATTTGTCGAATTGGGAACCAATCTCAAGATCACCATGCACAAGGCTGATAGGTCACAAGTTAGGACTCGCACCAATAATTACACGAGAAGAGACTACTCTTTCCACAGAATTAATTGCATCTTTCGTTATTTATCCAAACTGGTTTCCTTTGGGTTCTTTTGTATTTCCCTGTCCACGGGAAATTATTTTCACTTTATTGACAACCGGAACTCCTACATTTTTTAGGATTAATTTTAAATCTCCTCGATTTCTGCTCCAAAACCAATAATCCCAGTTTCTCTCAGTCCAGGTACAATTGTGATAAATTCCTCTGCATACTTTCAAAACACTTGCTATTCTACTTATTTGGATACAATACAAGCTAAATAGCCAATGATTTATGATGGTTTAACTTTTAACTTTAGTGTTACATATGACTTCACGAATGGTTCCATTTCAGCAGGATTCGTAAATCACAGACGTGTGTAGGAACAGGCACAGCACCTTGGCTGACTCAACAACATGGGGAAGGACAGTCTGCACAGAAGGGACAATTTTCAAAGAAATCTTTAACCAAGGTCTGCCTGCTCCCTCAGGTCAACATGAGATTGAGAAAAAGCACTATTTATAGTGGAAGAAAGTTAGCACATCACATGGACAACATTATAAAAATAAACTCGATGCACATCATCAGATTTTTGCCTGTACAGATTCTGCCCATGTTAGTTATATTGATATATAATATGTGTGTGTGTGCGCGTGTGTGTTAGGGAGTCAGGCAGCAGGTAAGCATTAGAACTAAGTTACAGGTGAGGATACGCACGTTTCAGAACTATGTACACGTGGGAAAAAACATCCAGCCCTGGTAATTAAAACCTGGACAGGGCAATGGTTCTGGGGCACGGGTCCCTGCCTGAGACAAGAATCTCAATAGTAGAGAGGTGATTCGTGTGGGATGTCAATCTGTGATGTACAGATACAACGTTTAACTTGAGAGCAGGAGACAGCTACACCAGCCTCAACCTCGTTGAAGATCACCGCTAGTCCCCCCCTACCCCAATGACCTTTCATCTCTTTCTCATCCAGAATCTATCCCGCCCCGCTTTAAAATGTGTGGGCGTTACAAAGATTCACACCCTCTGAGGAAACAAAAAAAAAACAAGTTTTAGATTCTCCATGACAGGAGATCCCTCTCCATATCCACTCTGACCACAGTCCTCAACTTTCCCTTGCGCACTGAAACATCACAAGCTCAGCTGCGCTAACCATCACCCATGTCCTGGGACTGGTTCTCCAAGCCTTCCTTCGCCCAGGGACAGCCTGCCGCCCCCCACCCATTGTCAACCCGAGTCACAAAACTTAGCACAACACAATGCAACTTCGGCCACAATGTCTGTGCTGAACATGATGTCAAGTAAAACTAATATCCTCCTATAATTTGTGAACTGCATCCCTCCATTCCCTCTTAAATGCCACTATCATAGCTGCCTCCACTGCAACTTATTTCAAATTTGCACCACTCACCTTAAAGCTATAGCCTCTAGTATTCAATATTTCCTCGTGAGAAAAAGGTGCATATTGTCTATCAAAGCCTCTCATAATTGTTTATACTTCTACCTCTTCTCAATCTCCGACACTCCAGAGAAAACAATCTAAGTTTGTCCAAGCATACCATATGCCTTCTTTACCATTCTATCTACTTGTATTGTCATTTTCAGTAAGCTATGGTCTTGGACCGCATGATCTGTCTGTACATCAATGCTGTTAAGAATCTTCCCATTAACTTTATACGTTCCCATTCCATTTGACCTCAAAAAGTGTATCACCTCAGACTTGCCTCGATTAAACTCCATCTATCGCTTCTCTGCCCATTTCTGCAATTGATCGGCATTCCACTGTGTCGTTTGACAGCCTACCTGATTGTCTGCAACTCCACCAACTTTGATATTGTCTGCAGACTTACCAACCACCTCAGCTATATTTATTTCCAAGTTGTTTACATATATCACAAACAAGAGATCCCAGCTCAGATCCCTGCAAAACATCACTGGTCACAGACCTCCAGCCAGAATAACACCATTCCACCACTACCATGTATTTATGAATAAACCAGTTCTGAATCCAAATGACCAACTCCTTGTTAATCCCATGAAATAAAATAGATTATTTTACCACTTGGGACTTCATCACATGCTTTACTAAAATCCACGTGGACAACATCCACTGTACTACCTTCATCAATCTTTATCACCTCCTCTAATTCTCAGTCAAGTTCGTAAAACATGACCTGCCAAACAAGGCTATGCGGACTGCCCCTAATTAGTCCATTCTCTTCCAAATGTAACAAGATCCGATCCCAAAGAATCCTCTCCAAGGCTGAGTTTTCACCATCCCGTGAGACCCAACGTTCAAGAAACAGTTAGACAGGTACATGAATAGGACAAGTTTGGAGGGATATGGACCAAACACAGGCAGGTGGGACTAGTGTAGCTGGGACATGTTGGCAAGTGTGGGCAAGTTGGGCCGAAGGGCCTGTTTCCACACTGTGTCGCTATGACGAGGCCAGCCTCTCCCTATCCCGAGTGTGCGGGAAACCACCCACCACACTGACATCTTTCCCTACACAAGGAGGCCAACACTGCTGCACCTCCATGTTTGCAGTGTGCGGGGGAGGGAGGGCGGAGGGTAGTGGCAGGGGTGGTCGGAGGCTGCAGGGTCCGGGGATTAAGGGCAGCGACCGGGGGTTAAGGGCTAGGTCTGGGATTAAGTGCGTGGGTCCGGGGGATAAGTGCGTGGTCCAGAGTGTTCAGGGCTGGGGTCCGGGGGTCGAGGCTGGGCTCCGCACTCACCAACAGGTAACTGGGCTGCTGCAGAGGCAGAGCCGACATGATTCCAACCGCGCTCCCGCTTCAATCTCCCGCGTCATCAGCCCGCGCCGGCGACGAGGTCAGCGGGAGAGGTCGGATTGGAGGAGGCGGAATGAGAGCCCGGCTCTGAATGGACAGAACGGGGAAGGACAAATGAAACGGAGATGCTGATTGGACGTTGGAGAAGAGGCGGGGCTACATTTTGAGGGCGGGGCTGAGTTGAGGCGGGGCTACCTGTTGAGGCGGGACTACCTGTTGAGGCGGGGCTACCTGTTGAGGCGGGGCTACATGTTGAGGCGGGGCTGCATGTTGAGGCGGGCCTACATGTTGAGGCGGGGCTACATGTTGAGGGCGGGGCTATATGTTGAGGCGGGGCTACATGTTGAGGGCGGGGCTATATGTTGAGGGCGGGGTTACGTGTTGAGGGCGGGACTACGTGTTGAGGGCGTGGCTACGCGATGAGGGCGGGACAACATGCTGAGGGCAGGGCTATGTGTTGAGGGCGGGGGTGTGATTAATTCATTAAAATTCATTAAAAAATAGGTGCGGGAGTAGGCCATTTGGCCCTTCGAGCCAGCACCGTCATTCAATATGATGGTACCCTGTTCCTGCTTTTTCCCCATATCCCTTGATTCCTTTAACCTTAAGAGCTAAATACATCTCAGTGGATTGTCACCTTGTCGTGGTGGAGAAACTTGTGTGGACCTGAGATCCTGAGAGCGATGCTGTCTGGACCTATGCTCCTGGTAGGGCCACCCATGGTGGTAAGGTCAAGGGGGAGGTCTCTGACAAAGAGCTATCCAACCAAGACCTCAACGGTGGAACAGGTGGAGGACGATGGCTGACCTTAGTGGAGCGTCACAATGGCTGGGAAGGCGGATGAAGGCTGCAGCAGAAAAGGGTCTCCGGTCGTCTTGGACTCCATGCCACTGGATCCTGACCCAGATCTGTCAAGGACTGCGTGATGGCTGTCTGTGCACCAGTCTCCCCAGCTAAACAAAGTCATCCTCCATATAGGGAATAGCACCTTGGAGACACCCATGGTCAGCCATGAACGAAGGGGGCCTAAGACATAAGAGCTAAATCTAACTCTCTCTCTCAGAGAGGGAAGGGAGAGATTATGAAAAGGTACATGGAAAAAATGAATGCAAGGTATGCAAAAAGAACAAATCAAAACTGGCAACGATGATCAAGGAAAGGTGGCGCCCACAATGGCCCATTGTTGGCTATGGAGAAGGTGATAACACGTTATACAAACTGAAACTCAGCAGGACGACAGTGATACTTGTACGACGACTAGGATGGGGAAGGATAGATACAAAAAGCTGGAGAACTCAGTGAGTTAGGTAGCATCTCTGGAGAAAAGAATAGGTGGCGTTTTGGGTCGAGACCCTTATGGAGAGAGAGGGATGCAAGGGTTGCTTGAAGTTAGTCAATATTCACACCGCTGGGTTGTAAGTTGCCAAGCAAATATCAGGATCTGCTCAGGTTCGTCTTAATCACTCGAGTCCAGCCCACTGTGGCCCCACAGCGTACCACGTCCTCCATCACCCCACTTCATCTTCCCTGCCAGCACCTCCACCGCCCCCTCACTCATTACCCTTCACCACTCATCCCTGCTTCTCCCTCTCATTATCCCATCTCCCTCACTACCCCATCACTTTCACTACCCTTGATTCCACTCACCTCTCTGTCTCACTCACTCTGCCTCCCCTGCCAGTTCTCTCTTCACCGTGACAGACGCAAAAAGCCGGAGTAACTCAGTGGGTCAGGCAGCATCTCTGGAGAAAAGGAATAGGTGACGTTTCAGGTCAAGACCCTTCTTCAGACTGAGTGCCTCTAGAAAGGAAAATGAGAGATATAGACGGTGATATGGAACAAATGAATGAAAGATATACAAAAAGTAACAGTGATCAAGGAAAGATGGAGCCCACAGTGTTCCATTGTTGGCTGTGGGCTCTGTGACTAAACGTTATACAGACAGTGAAACTCAACAGGACAACAGTGAAACTAGTACGACGACTCAGGTGGGGAGGGATGGAGAGGGGATACAAGGGTTACTTGAAATTAGAGAAATCTATATTCATACCACTGGGGTGTAAGCTGCCCAAGCAAAATATGAGGTACTGTTCCTCCAATTTGCATTTGGCCTCACTCTGACAATGGAGGAGGCCCAAGACAGAAAGGTTAGTGTGGGAATGGAAAGGGGAACTAAAGTGTTTGGCAACCAGGAGATCACATCGGCCAAGGTGGACTGAGCGAAGTTGTTCAGTGAAACAATGGCTCAGTCTGCGCTTGATCTCACCGATATATCTCGTCGATATATAGTCGGTTCCCTGAACCGTGGGTACAGTCATTGCCGTGGGTACAGACAGTTGGTGTCCGGCCTCGTGTGTATAGTCAGTGCCCTGAACCGTGGTTATAGTCGTCTGTGATCCATGGGTATAGTCGGTGGTCTGAACCTTTGGTACAGTTGTTGTGCATTAACCATGGGTACAATTGTTGGTGTCCTGAACCTTGGGTACAATCGGTGCTTTGAATCGCGGGCACACTCGGTGCCCTGAACCGTGGTTACCATCTGTTTTGCTGGTAAAGCATCATGCGATTACTACTCCAGCTCTCATTATCAGCAAGGCCACAATGAGCAGTTAATCTTGGTTTTGATGCTGGCTGGGGGATAATCGTTGGTTGGAGCTGCAGCAAAGTATAACTTGCTGCCAACACCTCAGCACCCGTCCCACCCTTGACTCATTGTCACCAACATTCCCAATCCACAGTGCGCACCCACTTACATCCATACACAGATGGGACCATCTTCATTGTGTATGAATTGTAATGTTCAGTGACACTTTATTGTCACATGTACCAAGGTACAGTAAAACTCCTTTTGTGCAAACAGTTCTGTAAAATCTTACTATACAAAAACACAACCATAGTATTAGTAGATTACACTGAGGCAGTACACTGAGGAGTCACCACATTTCCATCGCTATTTCGTATCCTTCAAGTTTCAAAGTCATCAAAAACGTAGTCTGAAGTTGGCCATAATGGCCTGTTGTCCTGATGGCGGCACTGGTTTGGAGTTGCAGGGATTTAACATGGGAAGCCCATTGTAGAAATAAACAGGGTGCCCTTTGTAATTCTGGGTTTTGCCAGCCTTATACCCTCATGAGAGGGCAGCTGAGATGACAACCAGGGCAAAAGTGTACCCAATGATCCTGATGGCCCCCTTCATGTGTGGCTACATCAGGCTGTGCATGGAGACAAAGCAAGTCGACACCCACTGTCATTAGCTGTCCCCAACGTTGCAAACGATGAGCCTGGCACCACTGCTGCCCAATGTACCAGTCAGCTGGACATTGCCGCTCCACCTGTCCATTTGGAAAGCTTCTTCCAGTCCAACACCTTTGACCACAAGCCCATCAGGCAGTGGTCAGCATGAAATATTCTGCAGGCAACTGCAGGACAAGCACTCGATGGATCCTGTGAGATGGTTCCCTGAGCCGACTGCACAGTTTATCTGGTGAAATGTCTCACCACCGGAACTCACCGACCACCATCAAGACCTGGCTTGGCTGGCAGTGAGAGAGAACCTCCTAGACAGATCTTTCTTGTACCGTCGGCATCTTACTCCCAGCGCACGCTGCCCTCAGGATGGTTGGTGTGGAGAGAAGACGGTTGCCCACCTCTGTGCAGAGTCTGGATTTGCGAAAAGGATCTGGAGAATGATACAAGGGTCCTTGTCACGGTTCACCTTGAACAGCTCTATAACAGAGGACTCTCGGATTTACGGGCCGCTCCGAGGGACATAGTTGGAGACAGGCATCAGGTGCTGCTGGAAGGTCATCAACTCGGTGAAAGACGCTCTTTGGTCGGCCATAATCTATTGGTTTTTCAGCAGAGCGAGATGTCCGTCAGGGGATGTTGCCGACTGGCCCACTTCAGACTGCAGGAGTACGTGCTGAGGGACGCACTGACGTTGGTGCAGCCAACAGCAAGGCTCTGTGGGGAGGACCACAGTCTAGGGTCTTTCCACTGTTGCACATCATGGGGCAGAGCAGAGTTGGAACACTCGTACAAAGGAAGGGAGATCACCCCAGGGGGTCAGGGCAAGTGACAAGGGTGTTCCACTACTGTGTGACTATATTGAATGCACAGAGAATATATGGTTTTCGTCCAGTTTCTGTTTTCATAGATTGGCTGAAAGGCCTGTTTCCGTGCCGTGTGACTACAGATGGGACATGTTGGCCAGTGTGGGCAAGTTGGGCCGAAGGGCCAGTTTCCACGCTGTAAGACTCTATGTGTGACTATATATTTTTAATATTCAGTATAAACTTCAAAAAGAAGCCAAGAGCGGTTCAGTCACATCCGTGGCACGTCTGACAGGGCAGCACCCTGTGAGGTGTTAGCTGGGGCCACCTGTTACCCCCCACGGCAACAGGTGACAGATTCCCACCCCCCACCCCCCACCCCCTGTCAACTAGTGTCGAGCCTTCTCTCCACACCAAACCCCGGAGCTGGGATTAGAGGACAGGTGGACATTAGTGGAACTGAATGGGCAGACATGAGGAGGTTGGTGCTGATCTTCAAGAAGGGCTGCCTATTGCACACCGGTCTTTTTCCTTTTCGTGTCAACACTTCTCATCAGCCGACGGGATCTTGTGGGTGGGGACAGGAGTGGGCACCGTTCATGCAGTGTGTAACTGCAGAGAAGCCCTTGTTCCACATCGGAATCAGCAAAAGGTTCTCGGCGTGGGAAGAGCTAGGATCCACTTCTGGGCCCTGTCACCCCGCCATGGTCAGTACTTGGCTTGGTCACCTGGAGGATCAGTCACACAACCTTGCTCACAATGTTAACTTGAACCATCAGGGCTGTCACCCCAAATTCCATTGCTCCCATCATGCTAGCCCCTAACATACCACTGGAATCACCTGTTCAATGAATCTCCCTCCCTCCCCCCTTCCCTCCCCATACCCCTGGAATCACCTGTTCAATGAATCTCCCTCCACCCACCCCCCTCCCTCCCCCCATACCCCTGGAATCACCTGTTCAATGAATCTCCCTTCCCCCCCCCTCCCTCCCCCTTCCATCCCCATACCCCTGGAATCACCTGTTCAATGAATCCCCCTCCACCCCCCCTCCTCCCTCCCCCCTCCCTCCCCCCCTCCCTCCCCCCCATAACCCTGGAATCACCTGTTCAATGAATCTCCCTCTCCCCCCCCCCCCCCACTGATGCTGTTAGTCCCATATCCTGGTCCCACCCCTCACTCTGTCTCCCTTAAATCCACAATCCCACCTCCATTCTCACTTCTCTCCCTGGCCACCTTCCATTGAAACTGCTGGTACCACCACCTGCAATGAATCCCCTCCCCCTCCTCCCCTTCTTACCCGCCGATGCCCCCCATCCCTCTCCCCAATTCCAAGCTGCTCATCCTGACCCACTGCCCACCGGGCTGACTGGACCTGTGCCCCCCCTGACCCAGGCCCAGCCTTGGTGGGAGTGGGGGCGCTGAACACCGGTCTTGCTGAGCCCTAGAGCGCTGCCCCTCCCAGCTCCTGAGCTGCCAGAGGTTCCTCTGCTTGGCCTCACTGCCTCCAGCCCATCACTGCAGTAAAGGCCTCTGATAGGTTTTCTGACGCTGAGCAAAGAGACCAGAATCTTGGGTGTTGGATTAGTCAAGAGTTTATTTGTCATATGTATCAGATAGAAACCAGAACAAATAAATTCTTACAGCTGCAGCTTCACAGACACATTAACCGCAACATCACAACAATAAATATGCAATAAATTATCGGTTACTCTAAAGTAAACTAGACATGGCAGTGCAAACGTTCGACCCTGGAAACAAAGCAGATGCCAGGCTGACCTCCCAGAGTTGTACTGAGGGAGTGCCACACAGTCAGAGGATCTGTCCCTCAATGAGATATTAACCCAAGTGTTTGGCTGGCCCACAGTGGGATGGTACACCTGCACAATTCCCCCCAGGAAGGGTTTATCAGCCTCGCTATTTCCGGCCTGCCCAACCCAAAACCCGACACAAGAGGATCGACATATTTTCCACATCATCAGGAACTCTGTGTCACAAAGGTGGCCTCCGAACATTCAAACCTAAACTTTTAACTGAGGAGAATTGCACACAAGATGTTTAAAATACAGGGTAAAATAAATAAATAAACGTGGACAAAGCATACAGTTGGGGACTGGTCTGTCCATGGGCATGAGTGAAGTGTGCCTGCATGGAGTGTGTATACCTGTTGAAGCCCAGAACTGGGCTGACCACTACAAATCCCCATCTCGCACTGTCATGGGTACAAAAAACGGAAACCACAAGCTAAAGGTGCTGGTGTGTAAGAAAGAACTGCAGATGCTGGTTTAAATTGAAGGTAGACACAAAATGCTGGAGTAACTCAGCGGGTGAGGCAGCATCTCTGGAGAGAAGGAATGGGCGACGTTTCTTCAGACTGATGTCAGGGGAGGGGGCAGGACAAAGATAAAATGTAGTTCGAGACAGTAAGAAAAGTGGGAGAACTGGGAAGGGGAAGGGGATGGAGAGAGAAAGCAAGGGCTATCTGAAGTTAGAGAAGTCAATGTTCATACCGCTGGGGTGTAAACTACCCAAGCAAAATATGAAGTGCTGTTCCTCCAATTTGCGCTGGGCCTCACTCTGACAATGGAGGAGGCCCAGGACAGAAAGGTCAGATTGGGAATGGGAGGGGGAGTTGAAGTTCTGAGCAACCGGGCAATCAGGTTGGTTAAGACGGACTGAGCGGAGATGTTCAGTGAAACGATCGCCGAGCCTGCGCTTGGTCTCGCCGATGTAGAGAAGTTGACACCTGGAACAGCGGATACAGTAGATGAGGTTGGAGGAGGTGTAAGTGAACCTCTGCCTCATCTGAAAAGACTGTCGGAGACCTTGGATTGAGTCGAGGGCGGAGGGAAAGGGACAGGTGTTGCGTCTCCTGTGGTTGCAGGGGAATGTACCTGGGGAGAGGGTGGTTTAGGTGGGAAGGGACGATTTGACCAGGGAGTTTCGTAGGAAACGGTCTCTGTGGAAAGCAGAAAGGGGTAGAGATGGGAAGATGTGGCCAGTAGTGGGATCCCGTTGGAGGTGGCGAAAATGTTGGAAGATTATATTCTGTATGCGACGGCTGATGGGGTGGAAGGTGAGGACAAGGGGGACTCTGTCCTTGTTACGAATGGGGGGAGGGGGAGTAAGAGCGGAGCTGCGGGATATCGAGGAGACTAGTGAGAGCCTCATCTATAATGGAAGAGGGGAACCCCCGTTTCCGAAAGAATGAGGACATCTCCGATGCCCTTGTTTGGAACACCTCACACTGGGAGCAGATGGAGGAATTGGGAGTAGGGGATAGAGTCTTTACAGGAAGTAGAGTGGGAAGAAGTGTAGCCAAGTTAGTGGGAGTCAGTAGGTTTGTAGTTAGACGGTGAGATCTAGAAATGGTAGGGAGATGTCGGAGATGGTCCAAGTGAATTTTAGTGCAGGCTGGAAATTAGTGGTGAAATTGATGAGGTCAGCGAGTTCTGCATGGATACAGGAGGTAGCACCAATGCAGTCGTCAATGTAGCGGAGGTAGAGTTCGGGGATAGGGCCAGTGTACGCCTGGAACAGGGATTGTTCAGCATACCCTACAAAGAGGCAGGCATAGCTAGGGCCCATGCGAGTGTCCATAGCTACGTCTTGGTTCTGGAGGAAGTGGGAGGAGTTGAGGGTAAGGAGCGAGGCGGAGGAGAGTATTGATGGACGGAAATTGGATTTTGGCTGGTGCTGGTAACGCCTGGCTGATGAGTTCGACCTCAGAGTGTAGGAGGCGGGAATCACTGCTACGGGTATTAGACTCTTCCCCACTGGGCAAGAAGAGATAACGGTTGCACAACAGAGTGGGAGCAGAGAACACATCTGGGTGAACACAGCTGTTATTACACACACGCACACACATGCAGGAGATGTTCACGCCCGCTGGCCATGATGGTTCCACCACGAGGAAGGGTGCATCCCCTCCATCCACACAACAGGTCTACAGTGCCCTGCTCACTGGGTCATCCTTGCATCTCCTCCTTGTAGTTTCCAAAGTCGCGTACAGGGGGTGTCTGGGTAAGGTGCAGAGGGAAGCAGATTCTTGTTTAAATTTGTGCCCTACCCATATCCTGTGGATGCTCCTTCAGCTCACGGCCCTGCTGTTTTTAATCCTTGGCAAGACCTTTAATCAAAGTCAATATCTGTCTTTTTTTTTTATAAAGAGACCCAATGGAATCGGCCATTAAGGGAATTTCTGCTTTGTGTCAGTGACCTAACCCTGCTCGTAGGTGACCCATTGCTGAGGCGAACTTCACTCCGACAATGTGTGTGCGGGAGGAGGGGGGAAGGGGAAATAGGGGAGCTTGGACAGGCAATGGCAGCTTGGTGGGCCAGGATGATCCAGAGCTTCAGTGTCCTCGTTCCCGAGCATGTTTCTCAGAGCCTTGTCTGAGCACAAGGTGCACCAGTCACCTCTGGCAGTATTGCTGAGCTCCGGCTTCCCTCTGCAGCACCTGCCAGTGGATGTCATCTCCCTCTCGGGAATGGCTACCCTCGCCCGGCACTGCCCCTTGGGATTGGCTGAAACCAGGCTCCTCCTCTTGGGATTGGGTAATCTCACTCGGCCCCACCTCTTGGGATTGGCTGACCCCCAACTCCTTCTCTTGGGATTGGCTGATCCTCGGCTCCTCTCTAGATTGGGCGACCCCTCCTGGCTCTTCCTCCTGTGATTGGGTGACCCCCGGCCCCTGCTCTTGGGAGTGGGTGGCCCCTAGCTTCTTCTCCTGTGATTGGCTGATCCCCGGCCCCTGCTCCGGGCGTGGGGCGGCCCCCGGCTCCATCTCGGGCTCAGGCTCGGGGGCCTGGCCCTCCGTGTGCTCCTGGATGGTGGGCAAGGCCCCCTGCAGACTGCAGCGCCGCCTTAGCCCCACCAGCAGCGGCTGGGGCATGGAGCAGATGTCCGTGTTGTTGCCCAGGTCCACCCAGGAGAGAGCGGGGAACACGTTGGGCTCCTTGATCATATCCGTCATGTCCTTGAGGATGAGCTTGGTCAGCCGGTTTCCGTTCAGCGCCAGGTTGGTGAGCCTGGGCAGGCCCGCCAGGAAGGGCAGCAGGAACTGCAGGTTGCCATCCGTCATCTCGGTGAAGCTCAGGTCAATGGAGGTGAGGCGGTCCCTCTGGAGCTGCAAGTGGTAGGCCACGCGCTGCACATCCCTGGGCGGGAGCGACATTCCTGACAGATCCAAGGAGTCGTCGGCTATTTTCTTCTGCAGCGCAGATTTTAAGCTGCAAGGAAAATAGAGAGTTTATTTCAATGATTGTACATGTAATCAACCTGTCCTCCCCAAACACGGCATCCACTAGGTAGGAGAGCACGATCCTGACACAGGAGGGGATGCTGCTTAATGATCCAATCATTAAAGGGATTAAATCATTCAGGGAAGGAACAAAGGAGGCCCACCAACGGGATCCCATCAATAGCCACATCTTCCCAGCTCCACCCCTTTCCACCGAAACCGTTCCTTCCGCAACTCCCTGGTTAACTCGTCCCTTCCCACCCAAACCACCCCCTCCCCAGGTACTTTCCCCTGCAACCGCAGGAGACGCAACACTTGTCCCTATACCTCGACTCCGTCCAAGGACCCCGACCGTCTTTTCAGGTGAGGCAGATGTTCACTTGCGCCTCCTCCAACCTCATCGATTGCATCCGCTGTTCCAGGTGTGGACTCCTATATATCGGCGAGACCAAGCGCAGGCTCGGCGATCGTTTCACTGAACACCTCCGCTCAGTCCGCCTAAACCTACCTGATCTCCTGGTTGCTAAACTCTTTGACTCCCCCTCCCATTCCCACACTGACCTTTCTGTCCTGGGCCTCCTCCAATGTCATATTTCGCTTGGGCAGCTTACACCCCAGCGATATGAATATTGACCTCTAACTTCAAGAAACCCTTGCCTTCCCTCTCTCTCCATACCTCCCCCCTTCCCAGTTCTCCGACTAGTCTAACTGTCCTCGTTCACATTTTATCTCTGCTTTGTTCTCCTAGCTAACAATGATCTATTCCACATTTTCCTTGATCTCCATCCCATTTGTCTCACTTTCACACCTTATACTTCCTTATCTCTTTCTCCCTCTTGTTACTCCAGCATTTTGTGTCTATCAACAGAAAGACAAAATATGATTACAATCGAGCCATTGGATGAGTGGAAGGGACGTGGGATTATCTCTGGTGAGATGAGGTCAGGGTGATAAACTGTGATGATGCCCTCCGGTTGATGAGGGTGGTTGGAGAGGGGAAGAAAGAACAAGCTGGTGATAGATCAAAGAGGGGATTTAGAAAGCAAGGGAAACAAATTCTCTCTCTCTCTCAAACTTCCTTCATTCATTTCTCAATCGGATGACTTCATCTTCAATTTATCCCCACAGCAACCCTGGCTTCACCCTATCAGACACATTCCTTTAGTCCTAGCCAACCCCACTCTGTAACCTCAAACAAACTTGTTCTCTCTTTCCCAGTTGTTGACAAAAGATGATCAGACTCAAACGTTAACATTCTCCTTCTACAGATGCTGCCTGACCTGCTAGTATTTCAGGAATTTTCTGTTATTATTCCAAATTTCCAGCATCTGTCATTTTTTTGGTTTCCAAGTTGCATCACAGTTACAGTAGCTTCTAGGTGCAACAGTGGCCCACTGCATTAGACTATCATTGGACAGTTCATGGACTATCTTTGATTTAGTTTTAATTTGAACAGTTTTCTGAGAATCTAACGCTTCATTTGCTTCAATCCAGTCTCTGGAGCAGAAGGGTACAAACCCTGTGAATTTTGCCAGGGTGACACATGGGGTCAGTCCTGACCTCTGCACCCTACCAATAACCACGATGGTGGTCCTGGCCGGATACCAGCCCCTCACCAAATGCTGGCGTCCAACGCCTGCTCTTCTGTCCCCACAGTCGGCCAATGGTTATCCTTGCGTGAAGACCACAGGACAGACAACCGGGTGGCTGACCTTGTTGATCAGAAGGTTAGTACAATGGGACAACAGTGGAAAGACCATCCCAGCAAGGCCAGCTGGGTGCATCAGAGCTTCTCGGAAGGATCCACACTGGTCAACCTCTGAAGGAATGTTTTGGTGGTTAGTTTTGAATGCAGCACAGGACACTGTGTCACAGGACACAGGGATGGAGCCCAGATTTACCTCAGCTGTCACAAGCACCATCAGCTCCAAGCACATGCTGGATAGGCTGAGGGAATCACCAGTGAATAGGCAGAGTGGGGGTGGTTCCCATCAAAATCAGAAGGAGACTATCTTTACACAGGGTGAGGGGAAGGGTCTCGACCCGAGGCGTCACCCATTCCTTCTCTCCAGGGATGCAGCCTGTCCCGCTGAATTGCTCCAGCATTTTGTGTCTATCTTCGTTTTAAACCAGCATCTACAGTTCCTTCCTACACATCTTTACACGGGTTCCCAGGAGAAGGACAACGGTCCAACGGAGACTGTATCTCAGTGCCCAGTCAACAGATATGCCAGGTCCACGTGATAGTAACCAGCACGACGCTAATGATCAGCTCAGCATACAACAACATTGGATGGTCCACATGGTGGGATAGTTGGTGATAGAAGACAGCTTCTTGGGGCAGGACTTCATGCTGAAACTTTTAAAGTAGGGGAGGGCTGTGCCTGTGATGGACTGAGCTGTGTGCCTCTCTCTGCAGTCTTTTGTGTTCCTGTGTATTGGAAATGCTACACGGCCCCATAGCAGAAGCGTCCACGTCACGGGGCTGGAAACTGGAAGTATCCTGAGCTAATTCTGCTACCACCATCATCTATTGCAGTGATGACCCACTGATTGTCGCCGGAAGCTTGCGTCCTTTTCAGGACAGACGATGACAGCGATGTCAACATTGGAAGATGGGCACGAGAGAAGAAGGAAATGCTACACCAGCCCATGATATAACCAGCTCGGATATTTCCCCAGTGAACCACTGTTGCATTGCTCAAGAGCATTAGTAACGTCACCAAATATCACACGCCCAATGCTGTTAAAACTTCGCAAAGATCTTGACAAAGTGACTCAGTGACCACAGTCCAGGAAGAACTGGGTTCAGGGTTCAGACTCTAGTCACAAAAGAACATTTCTCCAATTTTATAACTCAGATCATTTCACTTTCCTGCAGCCATTATTCAAATGGCAGTGGGTTGTTATTCCAATGACATTTACTTATAAGATAAGAAGAAAGTTCACACATATTTTGAATCCACTGCACACCAGATGGATGCATTGAAACTGAATCCAGAATCGGGCATCAGCTGCCAGCCACGTTCCTTTCCCACACTCTGCTCCGGTCTGGAAAACCAAGGGCAGATTGAGAGAGACTCACATGTATTGCAGCTAAAGCACTGGGGATGTAGGTGAGTGAACATAGTGGGGCCAAGTACTGTTCGATGTAGACGGCCACTCAGGCCTCCCTCTTCGGTAGTACTTACCAGTTTACATCAGAGATACAGAATGGAAACAGGCCCTTCGGCCCACCGAGTCCGTGCCGACCAGTGATCACCCTGTACACTGACACTACACACTAGGGACAATTGCACAATTTCCAGAAGCCAAATAACCTACAAACCTGTACGTCTTGGAGTGCTGGAGGAAACCGGAGCACCCGGAGAAAACCCACACGGTCACAGGGAGAACGTACAAACTCCGTGCAGACAGCAGCCATGGCCAGGATCAAACCCGGGTCTCTGGCGCTGCCACTCTACCACTGCGCCTCCCTAAGTTGTGAAATGTTCAGGCCTCTCTGTCAGCAGTGCTTAATGTGGAAATTACCACATCACGCCTTTAATTGAACTCAGTACTCAGTGGTTAATTTGTGTTGTACATAATGTGTGCGCTGCATCAACACATCTCCTTAAACAGTCACATTCAGCTGTGGGCAGTGCCACACTGAGTCTTCCTCTCATGCACAGCTCCTGGCCTGCCACGTCAGTCCCTGCCGTCTGCATGCCACAACCAAGTTGAAACATTGTGGAACATCACGCTGCCAGTGAGCGAGACCTGAAATGGCTCCACAGTTTGAAGCAACACAGCCATGGTGATCCCTGCTAATCCTAGCAGGTGATATGGATTTAGTTTAGATTGATTGCGAGTGGGAAAAGATTTATATGTAGTGCGTGTGCGAGAGAAAGGGAGAGAAAGCAGGCAGGAGGCAGGGAGAGAAGGCAGGAGGGTGGGGAGGACACACTTGGAGTGACATCTGGTCCCCCAGGTTCAATAGCTCTTGCAAAGTTCCACATTTTTCATGCATATCCTGCAGACATCTTTGTGATGTCACTGACTGGATTCCACCGTTTGCTTTGGTAGCGAATTATACAGGATTACAACCTCTCATTGAAGTAATGTCTCCCCATCTCTGTCCAAAATCTCATGTAGTCACTGAGCAGAGCAGTTGGCGCAGTTGGTAGAGCCACTGCCTCTTAACTCTACATACCCATTCACCCAGTGACCAGATGCTCCAGTTTCCTCCCCTATCCCAACAATGTGTAAGTTGCTAGTTTTAGTTTAGTTTAGAGAGGCAGTGCGGAAACAGGCCCTTTGGCACATCAGGTCTGCACCGACCAGCGATCCCCGCACATTAATACTATCCTACACACACTAGGGATAATTTTGACATTTATCAAGCCAATTTACCAACATGCCAAACCTCACGTCAAAAACCTTGGCGTGATATTTGACTCAGCACTGAAATTTGACAAACAAGTCAATGCCGTGGTAAAAGCTAGCTTCTTTCAGCTTCGGACGATAGCTAAAATAAAACAATTCCTCCAGTTTGATGACCTGGAAAAGATCATCCACACATTCATCTCCTCCCGTCTAGATTACTGCAACTCCCTTTACACTGGCATCAGCCAATCTTCCCTGTCCCGCCTGCAACTGGTCCAAAACGCCGCAGTGAGACTCCTGACGGGCACCCGAAAAAGGGACCACATCACCCCGATCCTGGCCTCTCTCCACTGGCTCCCTGTGCGGTTCCGTATAAACTTCAAGATCCTCCTCCATGTCTACAAAGCCCTCAATGGGCTTGCCCCCACCTACATAAAAAGTCTTCTCAGCACCACTCCACCTCCAGGCCCCTCAAATCGTCTGACTTGGGGTTGCTGAATATCCCACGGTCTAGGCATAAGCTCAGGGGCGACCGCGCCTTTGCGGTTGCAGCCCATAGACTGTGGAACAGCATCCCCTTTCCCATCAGAACTGCCCCTCCATCGACTCTTTTAAGTCAAGACTAAAGACTTATCTATACTCCCAAGCCTTTCCTGACGTCCTCTGAGTGAGGGCTACATGTATATATGTATGTAGTTTGTTTTGTTTATGCTATTCTTATAACAAATGTAAAGCACTTTGGCCAACGAGAGTTGTTTTTTAAATGTGCTATATAAATAAATGTGACTTGACTTGACTTGACTTGCCTGTACATCTTTGGAGTGTGGGAGGAAACCGAAGATCTCGGAGAAATCCCACGCAGGTCAAGGGGAGAACGTACAAACTCCATACAGACAGCACCCGTGGTCAGGATCGTCTCCGGGTCTCCGGCGCTGCAAGCGCTGTAAGGCAGCAACTCCACCGCTGTGCCATCGTGCCGCCCAGGTCAATTTGTCAGTCTGAAGAAGGCTCACAACCCGTAACGTCATCTGTTCATTTCCCTCCACACATGCTGCCTGACCCACTGAACTACTCCAGCACTTTGGTTTTTGCTCGAATTCTCACCGTCTGCCGTCTCGTGTCTCCTAATACCATTCCTGTCATCCCAGGCATCAGTCCAGCTATCCTTTGCTGCACTCCCTCTGTGGCAAGTACATCCTTTGAGATAAGACCAGAACCTCACACAGTACTGCAGATGTGCTCTCGCTAATACCCTGTATCATTGGAGCAGCCACATCCTTACTCTTGTGCTCATGATGGCCAACAAAGTACTATGGTCTTTTTCACTATTTGTTCCACCTGCATGTTAACTCTCGGTGACTGGTGTACATGGACACCCAGCTCCCTTTCTGCCCCCCTTCTCCCAGTCTATAAACAGTTCAGTGTTCTTGTTCTTCCTATTGGAGTGATGGACTTCACATTTGTCCACGTTAAACTGGGTAGGATTGCCCACTCACTCAACTTGTCTAAGTTGCCCTGAACTCTCTTTTTATCCTCAAGGCTCTCAATCCCATTGTTTGGTGTCATTGGCAAAGCTAGAGACTTCACATTAGTGTTAAAGAAGGAACTGCAGATGCTGGAAAATCGAAGGTACACAAAAATGCTGGAGAAACTCAGCGGGTGCAGCAGCATCTATGGAGCGAAGGAAATAGGCAACGTTTCGGGCCAAAACCCTTCTTCAGACTGGATTCAGTTTCAATGCATCCATCTGGTGTGCAGTGGATTCAAAATATGTGTGAACTTTCTTCTTATTTTATAAGTAAATGTCATTGGAATAACAACACACTGCCATTTAAATAATGGCTGCAGGAAAGTGAAATTATCTGAGTTATAAAATTGGAGAAATATTCTTTTGTGACTAGAGTCTGAACCCTGAACCCAGTTCTTCCTGGACTGTGGTCACTGAGTCACTTTGTCAAGATCTTTGCGAAGTTTTAACAGCATTGGGCGTGTGGTATTTGGTGACATTACTAATGCTCTTGAGCAATGCAACAGTGGTTCACTGGGGAAATATCCTAGCTGGTTATATCATGGGCTGGTGTAGCATTTCCTTCTTCTCTCGTGTCCGTCTGAAGAAGGGTTTCGGCCCGAAACGTTGCCTATAGACTTTCATTCCAGATCATTGACTTTGCAGTGAATGGTCGGGGCCTGAGCACTGATACCTCTGTGGAACCTCATTCGCTTCAGTCTGCAGCCCGAGGAATCCCCACCTATTCCTGCTCCACGTTTTGCCTGTCAACCAGCTCTCCATCCAGTTTAACCTTCCTTAATCCTTCTCCTTCAGGATTACACTGATCTCTTATTTCTCAGAGGAACTAATCCCCTTGCTGCGATTAAAATCTGCTTCCTGAAGTCGGCCTTTGCTGACCCCTTCTCTGAGAGCCGAAGGCTGGAAGTGGAGAGTGGGCAGATGCCGGGCTCTCAGCGGGTACTCACCATGCCTGGGAGCGCCTGGACATGCTCTGTCGCTGCCACTTGGAGTGCGGCGTCAGGTGGTAGATCAGCTGTCGGCAAAGCTTCTCGGCAGACTTCAGTGACTCCAGTTCCTGAAACAGCCAACAACAATTAGCCCTTCAATCACCACCCGGAAAACCTGCCCCCTGTCTACAGGGGGGCGACTGAGCCCAGTCCCACCCCACCTTCATGCAAAACCATCCATGACCAGGAGAGGGCAACAGACAGCAGTCACGGTGTTGGCTGCAGATGTAGGGCACAGCAGTCACGGAGACCCCATCCACACTCTCCCGCTAGTTCCAGCCACAGCTTCCCAGCACAGTTACTCTGACCTTGGACAGCTGCTGCTTGGGCCAAAAGAGTTAAATTACAAGGCCAGACTGTTCAACTTGAATGTTCAAGTTAAACCATAGAGGACCATACATAGTTAAGAAGAATATCAGAAGGGTAAAAAGGTGGCAGGAGATAGCTCTGGCAGAATCTCTGGTCCAGTCATTCATGCCCATCAATCTGACCACATTTCCCCAGAAAATCGCAGTAGACATAACATCCATCCTTCCACATCTTCGCAATCCCCTCCCCCATCCTGCGATCCAAACAGCCCATCCGACGAAGCAGGAATCCACTAGAACTACTTGTAGTCCAGTGCCTTCACTCGGTGACTACAATGTGGTCTCCTCTACACGGGAGAAAGCTAACGCAGATACAATGACTGCTTTACCAAACTCCTATGTTTCACTTCAAACTAATCCCAGTTCAGATGAAAGCCCTTCTACTTCACACGTCCACCTACTGCCCCGGACTCTCCTGTCATTTAGCTCAACGGAGATGAGTACCAATCGTGGCATTGTACCTGCTTTAACACTGGGAGTCTGACAAGTACAAGCATTGACTGTGAGCACTGATGAGCAAAGGGGAATGTTGGCATCACAAAGACATTTGTTGAATGGATATTACTGGCAACTCAACCTTCCAGGATCTAGAATCCTCAGGCGTGAAAGGAGGGGGTGGAAGAGAAGAGGTAGCATTGATTAAGGAGACAATTACTGAAGTAATGAGGGAGGTCTTCCCGTCAGTACTGGTGAAAGGAATTAGTATAGAGGGGTACTTGATGGTCAGCATGCACGTGGTGGGCCAAAGGGCCTGTTTACATGCTGTGCAACTCCAGCAGCAGGATACCAGGACTGGGGCAGGGGTGACCTGTACAAAAGGGACGGGTTGCACCTTAATTGGAAGGAGACCGACATTCTGGCAGGCAGGTTTGCTAGTGCTACACGGGTGGGTTTAAACTAAAAAGTGAAGGGGGGGGGGGGGGTTTAAAATGTGGATGCGTATCCGTGCAGCTAACAGGAAAGAGAGTGTAGGAAAGGTCATGTTTAAACTAACAAGGCTGGGGAATGGGACCTAATGCAAGGAGACAGAGGGCCATAAAAGGAGGACAGAAGCAAAAGGTAGAAGGGAGATAAGAATAACTAACCTGAAAACTAACCTTAATGCGAGGAGCATTCGAAATAAGGTGGATGAATTGAATGCGCAGTTAGTAGTTAAGGGATATGGTATAGTTGGAATTACGGAGACATGGCTTCAGGGTGACCAAGGCTGGGAGCTAAACATGCAGGGATATTCGATATTCAGGAAGGATAGACAGAAAGGTAGAGGAGGTGTGGTGGCATTGCTGGTTAAAGAGGAGATTAATGCAATAGCAAGGAGAAGCATTAGCTTGGATGCTGTAGAATCGGTATGGGTAGAACTGCAAAATAGCCAAGGGCAGAAAATGCTTGTAGGCGTGGTATACAGACCACCAAACAGCAGTAGGGAGGTTAGGAATAGCATCAAGCAGGAAATTAGAGATGTGTGTAGCAAGGATACAGCGGTTATCATGCGTGACTTTAATCTGCATATAGATTGGGCCAACCAAATTGGTAACAGTGCTGAGGAGGAGGATTTCATGGAATAAATATGGGATGGGCTCTTAAATCAATATGTAGAGGAACTGACTAGAGGGCAGGCCATCCTAGACTGGATATTGTGTAATGAGGAAGGATTAGTTAGCGATATTGTTGTGCAAGGCCCCTTGGGCAATAGTGACCATAATATGGTGGAATTCTGCATTCGGATGGAGAGTGACACGGTTAATTCAGAGACTAGGGTCCTGAACTTGAATAAAGGAGACTTTGAAGGTATGAGATGGGAATTGGCTAGGATAGACTGGCAAATTATACTTAAAGGGTTGACAGTGGAGATGCAATGGAAAAGATGTAAATACCGCATGTATGAACTCCAGAAATTGTTCATCCCTGTCTGGCGAAAAAATAAAACTGGGAAGGCGGCTCAACCGTTGCTGACGAGGGAAGTCAAGGATAGTGTCAAAGCCAAGGAAGAGGCATATAAATTGGCCAGAAGAAGCGGCCACCCAGAGGACTGGGAGAAATGTAGAACTCAACAGACAACGACAAAGGGGTTAATTAAGAGGGGGGGGGAAGCATGAAATAAAGCTTGTGGGGAATATAAAAACTCACTGTAAACGTTTCTATAGGTTTGTAAAAAGGAAAAGATTAGTGAAGACTAATGTAGGTCCCTTACAGTCAGAGACAGGTGAATTTATAATGGGAAACAAAGAAATGGCAGAACAGTTAAATTAGTACTTTGGTTCTGTCTTCACAGAGGAAGACACAAACAATCTCTCAGAAAAACTAGGGGACCGAGGATCTAGTGGGAGAGAGGAACTGAAGGGAATCCACATTAGTCAGAAAATGGTGTTAGTTAAACTGTTAGGATTGAAGGCAGATAAATCCCCAGGGCCAGATGTTCTGGATCCCAGAGTACTTAAGGAGGTGGCTCTAGAAATCGTGGATGCATTGGTGATCATTTTCCAATGTTCTCTTGACTCTGGATCAGTTCCTGTGGACTGGAGGGTAGCCAATGTAACTCCACTATTTAAGAAAGGAGCGAGAAAACAGGGAATTATAGACGGGATTAGTCAAAGTCAGCATGGATTTATGAAGGGGAAATCATGCTTGACTAATCTTTTGTAATATTTGAGGATGTAACAAGTAGAATGGATCAGGGAGAGCCAGTGGATGTGGTGTATCTGGACTTTCAAAAAGCCTTTGACAAGGTCCCACACAAGAGATGAGTGTGCAAAATTAGAGCACATGGTATTGGGGGTAGGGTATTGACATGGATAGAGAACTGGTTGGTAGACAGGAAGCAAAGAGTAGGAATTCACGGATCCTTTTCAGAATGGCAGGCAGTGACTAGTGGGGTACCGCAAGGCTCGGTGCTGGGATCCCAGTTGTTTACAATATATATTAACGATTTAGACGAGGGAATTAAATGTAACAGCTCCAAGTTTGCGGATGACACAAAACTGGATGGCAGTGTGAGCTGCGAGGAGGATGCTAGGAGGCTGCAGGGTGACTTGGATAGGTTGGGTGAGTGGGCTGAAGCATAGCAGCTGCAGTGTGGATAAATGTGAGGTTATCCACTTTGGTGGCAAGGACAGAAAGGCAGATTATTATCTGAATGGTGTTAGATGAGGAGAAGGGGAGGTGCAACGAGACCTGGGCGTGCTTGTAATCAGTCACTGAAAGTAAGCATGCAGGTAAAGCAGGCAGTGAAGAAAGCTAATGGCATGTTGGCCTTCATTGTGAGAGGATTTGAGTTTAGGAGCAAGGAGGTCCTACTGCAGTTGTACAGGGCCCTGATGGGACCGCACCTGGAGTATCGTGTGCAATTTTGGTCTCCTATTTTGAGGAAGGACTATTGCTATTGTGGGAGTGCAGCGTAGGTTCACCAGGTTAATTCCTTGGATGGCGGGACTGACATGTGAAGAAAGAATGGGTTGACTGGGCTTCTATTCACTGGAATTTAGGATGAGAGGATACTTATAGAAACATATAAAATGCAGGAAAAATGTTCCCGATGTTGGGGGAGTCCACAACCAGGGGGTCACAGTTTAAGAATATGGGGTTAGCCATTTTGGACTGATATGATGAAAAACCTTTTCACCCAGAGAGTTGTGAATCTGTGGAATTCTCTGCCACAGAAGGCAGCGGAGGCCAATTCACTGGATGTTTTCAAGAGAGAGTTAGATTTATCTCTTAGGGCTAAAGGAATCAAGGGAAATGGGGAAAAAGCCAGAACGGGGTACTGATTTTGGATGATCAGCCATGTTCATATTGAATGGTGGTGCTGGCTCGAAGGGCCGAATGGCCTACTCCTGCACCTATTTTCTCTGTTTCTATGACTGGGCTGCAAGGAAGGCACCAGACACGAGAGCAGAGCTTCACCAGGGAGCTGCCTGAAGGTTCGGAGGCTGTGACTGACTCAGACCCACAGTGAATGATCACAAGGAAGTAGAGAGCGGGTGTTTCAACATCTACCAGCCCCCACCACAACTACCGTCTCCTTGTGTCTCGATGGTAATCTCTTCTAGTGACTGAAGATCATTCTGCCAGGATTGTGGCTGCTGTCACATTGAATAAATCACCATGATCGTGCGTGAGGCTCCATCTCTGTGAGAAGCAGCTGCTCAGGCTATGGGGATCTGGCAGATGCCACTCGCCCTGCATGACGAGGAGCTCCCGTCCGGTAACAGTGGGAGCCCGTCTCAATGATGTCATAGGTCATGTGATAGGAGAAGAATTAGTCCATTCGGCCCATCATGGCTGATCTATCTCTCTCTCCTAACCCCATTCTCCTGCCTTCTCCCCATAACCCTGACACCCGTACTAATCAAGAATATCTATCTCTGGCTTTAAAATATCCATTGACGTCCTCCACAACCTTCTGTGGCAAATACTTCCACAGATTCACCAACCTTTGACTAAAGAAATTCCTTTCTAAAGGAACGTCCTTTAATTCTGAGGCTATATGACCTCTAGTCCTAGACTCTCCCACTAGTGGAAACATCCTCTCCACATCCACTCTATCCAAGCCTTTCATTGTTCTGTAGGTTCCAATGAGGTCCCCCCTCAATGAGAACCCTCTGCCCGACCCACTCACGGGCTGCTGAATCTGACCCAGGCACCATCACGGACGATCGCCTTCAGTGCCAGGGTCAGTGACGTTGACACTGGCCAAATCAGCGCATGTGTGCTCCATGACCCTGGGCTAGACTCACTGGTGAAAGCTTCGTGTCCAAGTCCAAGTCCAAGTGAGTTTATTGTCATGTGTCCCTGATAGGACAATGAAATTCTTGCTTTGCTTCAGCACAACAGAACATAGAAGGCATTGACTACAAAACAGATCAGTGTGTCCATATATCATTATATAAATATATACACACGTGAATAAATAAACTGATAAAGTGCAAATAACAGATAATGGGCTATTAATGTTCATAGTTTTGTCCGAGCCAAGTTTAATAGCCTGATGACTGTGGGGAAGTAGCTATTCCTGAACCTGGTCGTTGCAGTCTTCAGGCTCCTGTACCTTCTACCTGAAGGTAACAGGGAGATGAGTGTGTGGCCAGGATGGTGTGGGTCCTTGATGATACTGCCAGCCTTTTTGAGGCAGCGACTGCGATAGATCCCCTCGATGGAAGGGAGGTCAGAGCCGATGATGGACTGGGCAGTGTTTACTACTCTTTGTAGTCTTTTCCTCTCCAGGGCGCTCAAGTTGCCGAACCAAGCCACGATGCAACCGGTCAGCATGCTCTCTACTGTGCACCTGTAGAAGTTAGAGAGAGTCCTCCTTGACAAACCGACTCTCCGTAATCTTCTCAGGAAGTAGAGGCGCTGATGTGCTTTCTTAATAGTAGCATCAGTGTTCTCAGACCAGGAAAGATCTTCAGAGATGTGCACGCCCAGGAATTTAAAGCTCTTGACCCTTTCAACCATCGACCCATTGATATAAACGGGACTCTCTATGTCAAACTCACTATGGCAACAAAGCTACAAAACTGGCCGAGAATCTCTTGCAGATCCAAGCCAGTATTTGAGAACAATCTTTGCACAAATATGCCAGTGAATTCTGCCTTACAAAGTCTCTCCCCATATGCCATTATTTCCTGGGATATTTTGCTCTCCACCCACACTCCTGCAAAAGAGAGAAGATCCTCTTTCTTCACAGATCCACCCCTCATTTACATCAAGAACCATCTGAAATGTCCTACCTGGAAATATGGCATCTCCTAACAGCACTGCGGTGCATGTAAATGCATGTGTATTCACGTAACATGCATGCATTTCCATGTCTTCTTATGATACAGACGGAAGTCTTTGGGTCTGTTGAATCTGTACCACCCGTCAAAGCATTCCCATCAATCCTGTTCACTCATTTATTTCCACGTAACCTAATCTTTCCCACAGGCCCATTGACTGACCCAATTCTGCTACCAACCAGCCACAACAGCAATTAAGAGACTCCAAACAACTTATCAATGCGCATGTTTAATTTAGTTTGCCACCTATAGCTTTTAGTTCTTTCTCCACAGATGCTGCCTGACCTGAAGGATGTTTCAGCAGTCTGAAGAAGGGTCCTGACTTGAAATGTCACCTATCCACGTTCTCCAGAGATGCTACCTGACGGGTGGAGGATCAATAACTGGGGTGGTGGGTTAAAGGGGGTTGGTGAAAGTGTTGGAGGGGAGCTGAGGAATTCAGCCTGAACGGGCAGGTCAGATATTCCAGCATAGTTTAAAGTGTGACTTGCAAGGCTGAGAGAAGAAGGAGGGACAATGGGCTGAAGGACCTCCTTTTGTGGAGTGCTCACCAGCGGGTCCTTTACACCAGCCGTTCCAGCAGCCACTCCAGCAGGTGACATTGCCAGGTGGTTTGGCAGCACCAGTGCTGACTCGGGCACGGCCTGGACTTGGGGAGTTCCTTGATCCTCTGCACCCCCCCCACAACCATCTCTGCAAGGAACACCTTCAATCACTCTACACTTACCTTCTTGGGGCAGTGGATGTCCCTGGCCAGGCTCATCAACAGGTCGTGAGAAATGGGATCCACCAGGTTCAGGAAGGCCGTGTGTTTATACAACATGTCGTTCAAAGACGTGCCCTCCAAGCCCAGGTCCTACAGGGGAGAGAGAGGACAACCAATTAGCAACCCAGGGACCGTAGCTCCAGTCACATCACCCCTGCTGAGCCTCTGCCACCCAAGGTCCTTCCACCCACCCATCCTTAACTCCAAATCTCTGTCAAAGATACCAATGGGTCTCCAGTTCCCTCTCACTATCAGTCTGAAGAAGGGTTTCGGCCCGAAACTTTGCTTATTTCCTTCGCTCCATAGATGCTGCCGCACCCGCTGAGTTTCTCCAGCACTTTTGTCTACCCTCTCACTGCTTGCTGCCTCTCCAACTCATTAAGATCCTTCTTAAACTTTTATCTTTAGCCAATGATTGGGCGATGCCTGCAGCTCTCAGTCAAGCCCTACCTGTTGGGGGGGGGGGGGGGGGGTCTCGTGAAGGGTTTTAGGACTTGATTATCTCCCATCTCTTGACCGGGACAGAAAGATAAAATGGAAGCAGACGACCGCGGAGCTTGAAATCCAAAATGTGAAGGCGGGCTGGGTGAAAGGTCATTAGCCAGAAATGTTATCAGTTTCCCCGCTTGCTGACTCATCATTTCTTGTTTACATATTATAATCAAAGAATAAAATCCAGCTTCAACTAATATCCTATTAGCCAGTAAACCTGCGCCAGGCCAGGTGCAGATTGAATAAGCAGATGCGAGAGGTCTGAGAGTCAGGTTCAAGTGCAGTTCAGGCTGAGATGGTGGACGTCTCCCAGACGTCACCGAACCCCGCATAGAAACATAGAAAATAGGTGCAGGAGTAGGCCATTCGGCCCTTCGAGCCTGCACCGCCATTCAATATGATCATGGCTGATCATCCAACTCAGTATCCTGTACCTGCTTTCTCTCCATACCCCCTGATCCCTTTAGCCACAAGGGCCACATCTAACTCCCTCTTAAATATAGCCAATGAACTGGCCTCAACTACCTTCTGTGGCAGAGAATTCCAGAGATTCACCACTCTCTGTGTGAAAAATGTTTTCCTCATCTCGGTCCTAAAAGATTTCCCCCTTATCCTTAAACTGTGACCCCTTGTTCTGGACTTCCCCAACAAGAATTTTGTACGTTTCTATAATGTGTAGCACGCCAAACACATCCCTGACACCCACCCCTGCCCTCGAAACTGCCAGCTCAGGGCACTGGGCTCATTGTACAGAGAGAGACACCTCCAATCTCTGACAGTCACTCTGCAATCCTAGTGTAAACTACAATGGATGCCCCAACACCCTCTCTCCCCCCTTCCCTACGCTGCCCGGATTAGAGGGTATTAGCTACGAGGAGAGTTTGGACAAACTTGGATTGTTTTCTCTGGAGTGTCAGAAGTTCAGGGGAGACCTGATCGAAATATATAAAATGATGGGAAGCTTAGATAGGGTAGACAGTCAGAACCTTTTTTCCCCAGGGTGTAAATGTCAAAGACTAGAGGGCAGAGGTTTAGGGAAAGAGGGGTGAAGTTTAATGGAGATGTGCAGAGGCAGGTTTATTTTTCCCCCCACACAGAGTGTGGTGGGTGCCTGAAACGCAGTGCCGGAGGAAGTTGTAGAAGCAGATATAAATAGTGTGAAAGAAAGAACTGCAGATGCTGGTTAAAATCGAAGGTAGACACAAAATGCTGGAGTAACTCAGCGGGTGAGGCAGCATCTCAGGAGAGAAGGAATGGGCGGAATTTCGGGTCGAGGCCCTTCTTCAGTTTGAAGAAGGATCTCGACCCGAAACGTCGCCCATTCCTTCTCTCCTGAAATGCTGCCTCACCCGCTGAGTTACTCCAGATATAAATAGTGGTGTTTAAGTGGCTGTTGGATAGGCACCTGGATATGAAGGGATGGATGGATATGGATCACGTGCAGGCAGATCAGATTAGTGAAACTCGGCATCATGTGGCCGAAGGTCCTATTCCTATGCCCTATTGTTCTATGTTTCATGTACATAGTAAGCCTCATGAGGAGGGAGGGAGGGAGGGAGCAGTAAACGAGGAGGGAGGCTTGAAAAGGGAGGGGAAGACGGGGAGAACCTCAGATAGGACAGAGGGACAGAATGAAAGCAAGAGACGAGGATTAGAAGGAGAGAGACTGAATGTCAATGGGAGAGTGAAAGGGATACGGTCTGAGGGAGAGAAAGTGCACGAGAGAGAATCAGAATGAAAAACACTTGGGAAGAGGAGAGTCTGAGATTTAAAAAGAGATATAGAAAGAAAGAAGGAAAGAAAAATAAGGAGGAGACAGGAGGTGAGGAACAGGTCAGAGAGAAAGAGTGGGCAGAGAGTCCGAATTACTGGGCGCTGAGGGTGAGAGAGAGCAGGAAGGTAAGGGAGAGCTGGAGGAGACCTGAGGTCGGCAGGTGCGGAGAGAGCAAGCAAGTTTCATCAGGTGCATAAACTGGGGTGAAGCGTTTAGGGAGGGAGAGGGAACATAAGAAGTTGGGTAACAGGAGAAGAGTGCACCTCCCATTGAAGTCCTCCACTCAATGCCAGGACCTGTGTCTACCATCACCAGGGTCCATGTCCTAAAACGCATCATTCCCAACTTGGACCTACTCACCAATCGACTGCCCATAGCTCCCCGAGGGAGGGAATTCTGCAGATTCACCAAGCTAATGCTGAAGAGAGCACTCTTGACATGTCAACTCCCCCTGCGAGATCCAGCCCCTTCACTCTGGGATGGAGATCTCACCCAATCCCTCCTCAAACTGAACATTTCAAGTGGGTGCAAGGGAGAGGTGGAGTGAGAGAGGACGGTGGGGGCCAGGGGGGAGTGATGAGAGGGTGTGGGGAGATGCAGGAGAAATTAGAGGGTTGGAGCAGAGAGGTCGGAGAGAGAGGAAAGGCACGAGAGGAGGAGGAGAGAGGAGAGGGTACAGTGGGTGACAAGAACAAATGAGGGAGGTGGAGGTGGGGGAGAGAGGAGGAGAAGAAGAAGGGGATAGGCAAAAGGTGCAGAGGTGGAGAGGGAAGAGGTGTGAGATGGGGCTGAGGGAGGGGTGGAGAAGATGAGAGAAAATGTTTGACTTTTTTCTGGGATCCGGGGATTGGTGCCAAGCTCAGCATTTATTTTCCATCCCTAAGTGCCCCCCAGGAGGTGGACTTCTAGGGAGGCAGTCCCAGGACTTAGACCCAGCGAAGAGGGACCAACGATACATTTCCAAGTCAGGATGGTGCGCGACAGGGTGGGGAACCTGTGGGTGTTGGTGTCCCCCTGAGCTTGCCGCCATTGTACAAGTGGGTTTGAGAGGCGCTGTTGGATTAGCCCGGGTGAGTAACTGCAGTGCTTTCCCTGACAGTGCACGCTGCAGTCACTGGGGAGGGGAGGGGAGGGGTGTGCAGGGTGGTGGTGGATGTGGTGCTGATCGAGTGGGCTGTTTTGTCCCCGAGCGGTGTCCAGGTTGTTCAGAGTTGTTGGAGCCAGACTCACCCAGGCAAGTGGAAAGTGTGCCGTCACATTCTTGAGGTGCCTCGTACATGGTGGAGGGTGTTGGGGTGTGAGGAGGAGAGCCACTCACTGTAGGATGCCCAGCCTCTGAGCTGCTCTGGTAGCCCCCGCGTCTATGTGGCTTGAGCCCGGCATGGAGATAGGTGGAGAGCAGATGATGTCGAGGGGTGGCAGTCACATCCTGTGTGGCACTTCTCGGGGATGAGGGGTCCGGGAGGGGAGGGCAGGGTGAATGGAGACTCCCTGGGCTGGGGGAGGCTGGGACCACCAGCCCACTCAAGAGGAGGGGCCGTCATTTCTCTCCAAGCTGAGGGAGTATTTCTCCCTGAGGGATGGGACTCGTTAGAAACCCTCGACCTCAGGGGCTGAAGGAGTGTGGAGCAGTTTCCCAAGCACCTTCTTTCTCCTCAGGGACTGGAGTCCCCCTGGACAAACCAGTGCTGGAGTTGGCAGGTTTTGTGGACATTGGGGATGTACACACGGACAGGACTGCGGACAAGGCTCGGGATCAGCCCTGGTTGTGGGGGGTCCACAGTTTCCGCCCACTCCTGCCCTGAGCTGCTCATGGCCTGGCCATGTGCCGTGATCTGTGGTGAGGGGGGGGGGGTAGCCGTGTGTGAGGGAGGGTCGTGGGACGTCGGGGAACGGGCAGCCTGCACACCGAGCCTCACGTGTACTCGCACGTTTCTCAGCTTCCACATTTGGCACGCGGTGCAGCTGTGAGGATTCTGTTAATTCTGATGTTACTGAAATCCTGCTGAAGGATAAGGGGGATTAGATGGTGGGTAAATCAGGCAGACACACTCCTAATCCAGGAGCTGGTATACTTTAGTGAAAAGAGTTACGCAATGCAGGGGGACAAAGAGGGACACCGACAAATACGGGAACAAAGAGGAACCCGGCGTGGGGGATGGTTGCCAGGAACAAGAGGAACCAGCGTGCAGGGGGGAGGGGAACCAAGAACAATGAGGGGGGGGGGTGGTAGGAGAGAAGTTAGAGGGACTATATTAAATACTTTTATAACTTTGCCGATGCCCTTCACATGGCGACTTTTGCATACTTGTACTGTATGCAAAGAATCAATCAATCAATACAGGTTTGACAGGAGACATGCAGGTACCGGCTCACCGACAGATCCTCCACCGCTCTCCCCAGATCCTCGCTGATCAATTTAAAACCTTGTTTCAAGTCCCTCTTATAAACATGTATTAGCTTTGCCTCTCACTGTGTGTCGATGGACTACAATGGATGAAGAGAAAGTCCACCACCCTCTGAGCAAGGAAATGTTTCCTCATCTCAGTCTCCAAAACTGACCCCTCATCCCGGGACACGGGGCCTCTGCTCAAGACAGAACCTATCGGGAATCCGGGGGATCAATTAGTGTCAGAACCTTGACCAAAGGCATTGCAACTCGTATCATCCAGCAAGTGTTAACGCTGGGCTCTCAAATGGTGAAAGCAGAGCTGCTGTTGACTTTAGCGCCTTGGACAAGTTCAGTTTGATGGTGGCAGCGGTAGAGTTGCTGCCTCGCAGCGCCAGAGACCCGGGTTCGATCCTGTCTGTCTGTCTGTTTTGTACCGGGTGCCGTGTTCTCCCCGTGACCGTGTGGGTTTTTTCCGGGTTTCCTGCCACATTCCAAAGACGTGCAGGCTCCGATAAACATTGTAAATTGTCCCTAGTGTGTAGGATATTGTTAATGTGCGGGGATAGCTGGTCAGCGCGGACTCGGTGGGCCGAGGGGCTTGTTTCCGCGCTGTATCTCTAAAGTAAAGCTGTTGAAGGCCAGTTCCCCAGGGAGCTCAATACCAGCTGCACGGTCGACTCGCTCCAGCTCCCACGCTGCCCTACCTACCCGAGCACTGCCCTCTGCCAGGGGGCACCATGACACCCACCATCACATGGCATTTACCTGTACCAAGCTGGTTCAAATGTCAAAACCTTAACATGATAAATTGTTTTGGGAAATATTTAAAAGTGGGCTTGCCCACCTGACATCACCACAGGTACTAACTGGCTGTCCTGTCCTTACCTTCCATCTACCATTGAAACCGACCACTTTCTCCCAGCCCCGGCCCTCCACAGTGCTGCCCCTCTCCCTGAACAGAGACAGTGCCAAGCCAGTGCTGATTGCCTGCAATGCCACCAGCCTTGCTTAAACCTCACTGTCCTCATCTGGGAATGCCACCACATCATCTGACTTCTCCACAACAATCCGTCTTTCTAAACCTTTCCCCTAGTCTCCTCCAACACAAAAAATGAATGGGATTCTTCTCCGCAAAGACCATCTGAACTACTCCCATCGATCGTCAAGGCAATAAGGTTCATCAGCTCCATCACCTCATGATGACTTGAGGCATCTATTTTTCTCTTTCCACTGAGGCTGTCTGATCTGCTGAGTTTTTCAAGCACTATCTGTTTCTATTTCAGAATTCCAGCGCCTGCAGTGTTTTGCTTTTAGATTAAGGTTCCTCTCTGCTGGTCCTGAACCAGCGATGTCCTTGCACTCACACGTTCTCTCACTCAGCACGTACATGGGAATTACTGAACATAGAACAATACAGCACAGGAACAGGCCCTTCGGCCCACAATGTCCGTGCCGAACATGATGCCAAGAAACTAATCTCCTCTGCTTGCACGTAGAAACATAGAAAATAGGTGCAGGAGTAGACCATTTGGCCCTTCGAACCAGCACCGCCATTCAATATGATCATGGCTGGTCATCCAGAATCAGTACCCCTTTCCTGCTTTTACCCCAATATCCCTTGATTCCGTTAGCCCTAAGAGCTATATCCAACTCTCTCTTGAATACATTCATATCCCATAAGGATCCCATACGTGATGCATATCCCTCCATTCCCTGCCCAAATACAAATGAGGCCCTCGGCTTTATTTCTAGAGGGATAGAATTGATGTTGGGAAGTTATGCTGAGCCTGTTTTGAATGTTGGTTGGAGTGGTGTGCACAGCCTGGTCACCATGTTAAAACACTGCTACAGACTGTAAGAATTTGGCCATTCAGCCCATAAATTCGATTCCATCATTCAATTATGGCTGACCCATTTTTCCTTCTCAACCCCAATCTCCTGCCTTGTCCCCATAACATTTGAAGTTTTTCTTAATCAAGAACCTATCAATTTCTGCCTTAAAAATACCATGTCTTGGGCTCCAAAGCCACCTGTGGCAATTAAATCTCCAGAGTCGCCACCCTCTGGCTAAAGAAATTCCTCCTCTTCTCCATTCTGAAGGTACGTCCTTTTCTTGAAAGATCACTACTAATGCCTCCGCACTCTCCATAGCTACCTCGATCAGAACCCCAAGGGGTGGTCATTCTGGTCCAGGTGACTTATCCACCTTCAGACCTTTCAGCTTCCCAACTACCTTCTCCTCAATAATAGAAACTGCACCCACTTCTGTCCCCGACTCTCTTGAATTTCTGGCACATTGCTGGTGTCTGCCACCGTGAAGAATGACGCAACAATCCTATTCAGTTAATCTGCCATTTCTTTGTTCCCCATTACTACTTCTCCAGTGCATTTTCCAGCAGTCTGATGCCCACTCTTGCCTCTCTTTTACTCTTACCATATCTGAATAATTTTGGTATGCTATTTTATATTATTGGCTCGTCTACCTCATTATTTCATCTTTTCTCCCCATCAAGTTGCCTTCTGTTGGATTTTAAAAGCTTCCCAATCCTCTAGCTTCCCACTAATCTTTGCCGTGTTATATGCTTTCTCTTTTGCTTTTATTCTGCCTTTGACTTCCTTTGTCAGCCACGATCGCCTCATTTAATGTTTCTTCCTCTTTGGGCAGAGGCATGGAGTGAGGGCATGGGGAGGTTTACAGAGGCAGTATGGATCAGGAAGAGATGAACGCAGACTGACAGACCGGGTTACTTTCCTCATGAGAAAACAGTGCTGGCTGTGCTCCACTGAGGAGCAGGTACATAACGCTATGTATCACTGATTGTAACTCTCTCTCTTGTCAGCCAACTTCTCCCATTGCTGTCTGTTGAATGCTGCAGTGTGAAGAACTGGCTGCACATTACCAGCATTGCAACAATTACACTTTAAAATGACCTCATAAGGACTGTAACAAGCTCAGAACATGCCACAACTCACGAAAGATGCAGTATAAATGCTAGTTAACACAACGCAGCAAACACCTGATAGACGGCACCCGGTAATTTGTCCTAGCTTGATGCTGCTGCACTGTATTTATAGCAAGATACTTGGCACAGTAATTAAAACCCTAACATTAGCAACTAAAAACTCTTGCATTTGACAACATTACATTTATATTGCATAAATCTTTTTTATCCATCATGCAACTATCTGGAATGATTTTGTTTGATTTGTAATATTTCCAGTGATATTTAAGCAAGCGCTGGAATATTTTGGTGTATTAGATACACAGAGCACAGTAATGGTCAACTGGCCCATGTGCCCACACTACACACCAGCCTCTCCACATAACCACATTAACATTGTGTACTCGGTGTACTCTGAACTGCACCCATCTTCTCCGACTCAACCACTACCGATTGCATTTTGACATTAATCCTGATTTCTCCGGTAAGCGGGAACTCTTCAGCCCAGGCACGTGCATTGTTGAGGATTTCCATCACGTTCCCGCTCTCTCCCCTCGAGACCTCAACATCCATCCTTCCAAGAGCCAGAGTTACAGAGTTGTTCTGGTTCAGACAGAAACATCTGTCTTTGATGCTTCATTGTTCAACAATCCAGTCCCTTTCCTGCCCGTCAGCCCTGCCAACGATCTGCTCCTCGAGTCCAATCCCCCATCTCAGGCCGCGAGCTTCTTGCCGGCTGGGAGCTCCAGACCAACGCCATTTTGTGTACAAATGATTTTCCTCACACCCCTTCACATCACCTTATACAGTATGTGGCATGTCGCTCCTTAAAAGGCAACATCTTCCCTCTATTTACCCTCCCTGAACCAATCCTGATCTTATCCAACCATGATATTGTCCCTCTCAACCTCCTTTGTTCCCAAGAGAACATCCCACCCAGTCTAACCCAGAGACTGAAGTCTCTCCTGCTGGGAACCGTTCTACATCCTACCCAGGCCTTTCACAAACATTTGACAGTGAGCAGAACTGGACACGGGACACCAGTTACAGCCAAACAATGCTGGTCAGGCAGCATCTCTGGAGAACATGGATAGGTGATATTTTGGGTCAGAATGTTTGTACTTTAGGGAGGCAAAGCCAGAAGAGACATGGGGGCAGGACAAAGGGTGGATATGGGTGAGGAGGGGTTTTGATTGGCTGGACAATGGCTAGAGATGAAAAGACAGAAGTGTGAGATCAGGAGATAAAAATAGAAGATGCATGAAATGTGAAGCCAGAGGAAGGAATATAGGTGGAAGGGGTGAAGGGAAAGTGGAAAATGGGTGCGCATGCAAGTGGGGCACGGAGAAAAGAGGGGAGGGGGAAAGAGGGAGGAGAAGGGGGTGTAGGTAGGTTTCTTAAAATTGGACAATTCAATGTTCATACCATTGGGCTGTAAGCTACTCAGGCGACATATGAGATACTGGAACATCTTATAACGTTTCAACAAATCTTGATGCTGGCCCAAGCTAAAGCAACCTGTTTGACAGGCACACAATCAACCTCCCTCTCAATGCTCCTTCCCTCCACCACCAGCACACACTGCCTCCAATGAGCACCATCCACAAAATGCACCAGTTACCAGCCCAGGCTACTCCCAAATCTGTGACCAATAGACAATAGGTGCAGGAGTAGGCCATTCGGAGCTTCGAGCCATTCAATATGATCATGGCTGATCATCCACAATCAGTACCCCGTTCCTGCCTTCTCACCATATCCCCTGACTCCGCTATCTTTAAGAGCTCTATCTAACTCCAACCACGATGGACAAGGGCAGCAGTGGTGGCAAAGACCATCACATGCAGGTTCTCCACCAAGTCGCCCGCCATCCCAACATGGATATATATAAGTAGGAAGGAACTGCAAATGTTGGTTTACACCGAAGATAGACACTAAATGCTGGAGTGACTCAGTGCGGCAGACAGTATCTCTGGATAGAAGGAACGGGTGATGTTAATAATATATCGCCAGTTTTACATCATCCCTGGGTCAAAAATTAGCACCAACATGAAAATGAGGAAGACCACTCGGCCCTTGAGGCCTGTTCTCCCACTCCCTAGATGGAGGCTGATGTGTCTGTGACCTCATCTCTGTATTCCTGGTAACCTTTCTCCCCGAACCTATCAAGTATCTATCTACACAAAGATTGCTGGAGTAACTCAGCGGGTTAGGCAGTCAGAATAGTTGACGTTTCAAGTCAAGACCCTTCTTCTGAGGTGTGAGCAGTCTGAAAAAGGGTCTCTACCCAAAACATTGCCTATCCACATCCTCCAGAGATGCTGCCTATCCTGCAGAGTTCCTCCAGAACTTTATGTTTTGTTTGTAAATCGGCATTTGCAGTTCCTTGGTTCTCCTTCAAGTATTTATTTATCCAGCTCTGTCTTAAAAGTAATCAAATAATCTGTCTCCACCACCTATTGAGGAAGAGGGTCCCAAAGAGTCACAGTCTTCTGAATTAAAAATAATATTCACCTCATCCCTGTCCTAAATGGGTGACTAACTTATTTTTAAACAATGACTCTCGCACTAGATTCTTCCACATGAGGAAACATCCTTATCACATGCAAATAATCAAGACAGCTTTGACACTAGAGAAGTAACAGATGCAATACTTCTATCAAAATTGGAACCTGGGAATTTTAGTTTTTTAGTTTAGTATAAGATGCAGCGAGGAAACAGGCCCTTCGGCCCACCGAGTACACACCGACCAGCGATCCCCGTACACTAATACTATCCTACACACTAGGGACAATTTACAATTTTTCTTTTACTAAAGCCAAATTAACCCACAAACTTGGATGTCTTTGGAGTGTGGGTGGAAATCGGAGCACTCGGGGAAAACCCACATGGTCACGGGGAGAATTTACATACTCCACACAGACAACACCCGTAGTCAGGATCGAACCCGGGTCTCTGGGCACGAAATGACAATAAAGGATACTTTGACTTTGACTTTTGGTGCTGTGGCAGCAACTCTACCCCTGTGCCACCCCCAAATGTTTTAGATTTAAAACTTCACATGATTGTAGAAAAAAATCAGCATTATTTTGATTATATTTGGAATGTTATTGTAGAGATTTAGAAAGTTTGTAGTGCTGTTGAAATATATTAGCTCCATTTTAATGCTCTGGGGTACAGTGATACAGTCACACTGCAATCAGCCCCCAGATAGAAAGGCTGCACTTGGCAACACTGCAGTAACATTTCCAAAGTTTACCCAAATTATGAATGTTGTTAATGGCAGAGGTTTCCGTCCCCTCTGCCCCAATAAATGAATATCCATAAAATTGGCCTTAAATATCAGTGTTAATTCAGATTACGGGAGCTTCATTCTAATTACGTTGATTGAAATGCAGGCTGTATATTGCTGGGGTATTATATGGAGGGAGGGTTGCCAAAGGTGCAGGATGACCTATGGCCATTCCCCTTGGACTGTCTGAGCTCAGGGGGCCAACACTGCAGCAGAGTCCCACGTTGATGCTGCAAACATCTCTATTTCCACCTCTCCCCTCTCCAACACCATCCCCCAAATGACGGCCATTCTCTGACACCATCCTGCCTACAGTCTGGGTGGCTTCGCATTGGGTGGTGGGGGGGGGGGGGTAAGCTTGGGTGTGGTGGTGGGGGGGGGAGCTTGGGTGGGGGGAAGCATGGGTGGGGTGGGGGGAAGCTTGGGGAGGGAGGTCACTGGAGCAAGTGATAGGTGGATACAGGTGAGGGTGGGTTGTGTGGGAGAAGGTTGGACAAAGGCCAAAGATGAAATGAAGATGACAAGCTGTGAGATGAGAGGTCCTGAAACGTGAACTTGAGGAAGGGATAAAGTTGGAAGGGGATGGGGAGAAAGCAGGAGAGAGGAGGATGGAGGGGGGTGAAGGGAAAGAGCAGCAGGAGAGAGGGAAGGAAGGAAGGAGTGAGAGGGAAGGAGGGATGGAGGAGAAATGTGGACGGGAAGGATCAGGGGAACGAAGATAAAATAGAGAGGGAGTGACCATCGCCCTGTACCGTTCCCCTGGTGCGGGACAAACACTGAACGGTCTCAGGTCCCCGTTGCTGCACCGAGAGGGAAGACCGCGGCGGCCGTTCGGCCCGTTTTGTCGCTGCTATCTCACCTTGCGGAGCAGTCCGAGGAGCGAGACCGCCTGCTCGGCTCGGTGCTCCCGGAGCAGCGCCTGGATTTCCCGGATCCAGCGCACTCTCCGCACGTACGGGGCCGGCACCCTCTTCGGGGACAGCAGCCGCTCGGGCCGGAGCAGCAGGGCGGCCAAGGCCGAGTCACGGCCGCGGACCCCCGGCCACCGGTCCACGCCCTGCACCGAGGCCGACCTGGGGCGCTCCTCCCGCGGGCTCGCTGCCCCACCGCCCCTCGTCAGCCGGGAGCCCATCGTCCGCCGCCCTCTGCCCTGTATGTGGCTCCGGCCGGGCCCGCGGTCAACAGTCCCAGCCGCTCCGTCCACGGGGCTCCGTGTCTGGGGGCTGTCCCGTCCCACACCCGCCCCTGACAATCCTTGCACCGCCTCCTCTCCCCTCTCCCCTCTCCTTCTCTCCCCTCTCCTTCTCTCTCCCTCCCTCTCTCCTTCTCTATCCTCTCCTTCTCTCTCCCTCCCCCCTTCTCCCCCCTTCTCTCCCCTCCTCTGTCCCCGCCCTGACTGTCTGTCGCTGCGTTTGCTCTCTCCCTCCCTCCCTCCCTCCCTCCCTCCGCGCTCTCTGCCCCCCCCTCCCCTCCCCTCCCCTCCCCCTTCCCGGCGCCGGGACCCGATGCCCGCTGCAATCGCCGCTCACGGGCTCCTAGTCTGCGGGCAGGGAGGATTCGGGCTGGCGTTTGGTGCCAACTCCTTCCCTCTCCTCTCCTCCCCTCTACCCACTCTCTCTTCCCTTCGCCATTTCTCTCCCCTCCATCCCTATCTCCCCAGCCTTCCTCTCCCTCCTCCCCTGCCCATCTCCCTTCGTGCTCCCTCCCTTCGTCCGTCTCTCGCGATTCCTACTCCCTCCTCCGTCTCCCCCCCCCAACTCCCTCCCATCTCTCCCAGGGTACCCCCCTCCCTTTCTCCATATCTCCCAGGACGCCGCTTCTCCCTCTGTCTTTCCCATGGCGCCCCTCCCTCTCTCCAGCCACGCATGACCCCCCCCCCCCTTCTCTCTCGGTGCCTCTTCTCTCTTCCAGCGCTCCCCCTCAATCTCTCACCTCCTCTCTCCCCCAGTCCCTGTCCCCTTCCCACCCTTGGCTGCTCCCTCTTTCAGTGTGTGCCCATTCTTGCAAAGTGACATCTGACCTCCAACGTGCCCCTCTCTTCCAATTTGTGTTCTATCAAATGTCAGGGGCGTCATGATCACTAGTAACCCTTTCCCATTCCCCAGGAACACTGAGAACCAATTATCCACCCTCTGGGAATGCTGAGATAGACAGATAACACTCACAGATTGGGACTACTGTCAGAATTAGTTAATTGCTAAGAAATAGTAATTATGGGTTATCCCTGTCCCCAGAAATACTATGACACACTCCCAGGAAACTTGCAGTGGGTGATTATTCCCATCCCATTATCCCTACTGAAGAAGGTCTGAAGAAGGGTCTCACCCCGAAACATCGCCCATTTCTTCTCTCTAGAGATGCTGCCAGTCCCGTTGAGTTACTCCAGCATTTTGTGTCTATCCAATATCCCTACAACTAGGAATGTCACAATGATGGGATATCATTCTTATCATGACTGACTATTCCCGTTCCTAGGTAGACAAAAATGCTGGAGAAACGGTCGACCCAAAACGTTACCTATTCCTTCGCTCCATAGATGCTGCCTCACCCGCTGAGTTTCTCCAGCATTTTTGTCTACCTTCGATTTTTCCAGCATCTGCAGTTCTTTCTTAAACATTCCCGTTCCTAGGATGCTGTGACAACCTAGGAATGCTGTGGTTGGCGGTGCTGCACTCTCCTGGGAATGCTGTGGTACACAGTTGCGCACCATCCTGGGAATGCTGTGACAGCCCCATTCCCGATCGCAGGCATGCTGTTATAAATGGTTACCCATTCTCGTACGCATGCTCTGATACCTGATGATAATAGGTCCAGGGAATTCTGTGGTAGCCAGTTATCCCAGGGAATCCTGCAACAAACTACCATTCACATTCCCAGGAATTTTGCAATGGTGTTTATCAATTTTTTCAGGGCTGCTGCTAAATCTGTATTTCCATTATCCCTGGAATGCTGCAACGGCCAATGGACCCACTCCCGTCAATACCATCCTGTTACCCCAGTTCTCAGGAACTTTGTGATAACCGCTAATCTATTTCCCCTGGAATGTGTGATGAAGATTCTCCTTCCTCCCCAAGCGCTGTGATATTGGTCATTCCCACCCGCAGATATGTCACATTCGTTTTTTTATTCCAAAACGAGGGAATGCATTGTAAGCCAATTCCATCTGCTGTGACAAGTCATTGCAGAGATGCTGTGGATGTTGATTCATGTTAATTCGTGGAGAGCAGCGGTCTTGCTGTGGGCTTTGGTCAGTGTGGGCAATGGGGATGTTATTGTAAGTTCATCCAAAGTTTATTTGTCAGTTCAGTGACTTTCCAGTCATAACCTTTGTGGGCTTGAACTTTTGGTATTGCTTTATTTTGTCATGCCTACCAAAATACAGTGGGATTCGTTGTTTGTGTATCATTCAGTTAAATCAGACCATACATGAGTACAGTCAAACCGTGCACAAGTACAACAGGTAGTGCCCGGAGAAAAATACCAGAGTGCAGAATATAGTTTCACAGTATTATAGTGTGACAGTTACAGAGAATGTGTAGATGGAAAAAAAGTGCAAGGGGCGCAATGAGGTAGGTTGGGAGATCGGAACTACACCCTTACCTTAAGAGAGGACCGGTCAGTCGTCTGATGACAAAGGGGAAGAAGCTGTTCCTGAATCTGGTGGTGCGTGCTTTCAAGCTTTTGTACCTTCTGCCCAATGGAAGTGAAAAGAGGAAATGACCAGGGTGTAAATGAACCTTGGTTATGTTGGCTGCTTTCTGGAGGCAACGTGGTGTAGATGGGGTCGATCAGGAAGAGGCTGGGGGAGTCATAGAGTGATACAGTGTGGAAACTGGTCCTTCGGCCCAACTTACCCAAACCGGCCAACATGTCCCAGCTACACTTGGTCCATATCCCTCCAAACCTGTCCTGTCCATGTCCCTGTCTAACTATTTGTTAAACGTTGGGATAGTCCTAGCCTCAACTACCTCCTCTGGCAGCTTATTCCATACACCCGCCACCCCCTATGTGAAAAAGTTACCCCTTAGTTTCCTAATACATCTTTACCCCTTCCCCTCAAACCTATGTACTCTGGTCCTCGATTCGCCTACTCTGTGCATCTACCCGATCTATTCCTCTCATTACTTTATACACCTCTAGAAGATCACCCCTCATCCACCTGCGCTCCAGGGAATAGAGTCCCAGCATACTCAACCTCTCCCTATAGCTCAAACCCTCTAGTCCTGGCAACATCCTCGTAAATCTTCTCTATACCCTTTGTAGCTTGACAACGTCTTTCCTATAACATGGTGCCCAGAACTGAACACAATACTCTAAATGCAGTCTCACCAAAGTCTTATACAACTGCAACATGACCTCCCAACTTCTATACTCAATACTCTGACTGATGAAGGCCAATGTGCCAAAAGCCTTTTTGACCACCTTATCTACCTGCAACTCGACCTTCGAGGAACCATGCACCTCCACTCCTGGATCCCTCTGCTCCACAACACTACCCAGAGGCCTACCATTTACTGTGTAGGTCCTGCCCATGTTAGACTTCCCAAAATACAACATTTCACATTTATCAGTATTAAATTCCATCAACCATTCCTCCGCCCACCTGGTCAATCGATCCAGATCCTGCTGCAATTTTTCACGACCATCTTCACTATCTGCAAAACCACCCACTTTCGTATCATCAGCAAACTTGCTAAGCTTGCCAAGTATGTTGTCATCCAAATCATTGATGTAGATGACAAACAGTATTGGGGCCCAGCACCGAACCCTGAGGCACACCACCAGGCACAGGCCTCCAGTCAGAGAAGCAACCTTCCACCATCACTGTCTACTTCATTCCATGAAGCCAATCTTTTATCCATTCAGCTATCTCTCCTTGGATCCCATGCAATCTAACCTTCCGGAGCAGCCTACCATGCGGAGCCTTGTCGAATGCCTTACTGAAATCCATGTACACATCTGCAGCTCTGCCCTCATCGACATTTTTGGTCACATCTTCAAAAAACTGAATCAGAGTTGTGAGACATGACCGCCCACGTACAAAACCATGCTGACTATCCCTAATCAGCCCTTGTCCATCCAAATGCCTGTATATCCTATCCTTCAGAATACCCTCTAGTAACTTTCCAACTACAGATGTTAAAGTCACTGGCCTGTAGATCACAGCATTTCCCCTGCAGCCCTTCTAGAATAGAGGCACAACATTTGCCACTCTCCAGTCTTCCGGCACCTCTCCTGTATTTAAATTCTAAATTTCAACCAGGGCTCCCACAATTTCCTCCCTAGTTTAGTTTAGAGATACAGCACGGAAACAGGCCCCTCGGCCCACCGGGTCCACGCACATTAACACTATCCTACACCCTCTAGGGACAGTTTTTACATTTACCTAGCCAATTAACTTACAAACCTGTACGTCTTTGGAGTGTGGGAGGAAACCGAAGATCTCGGAGAAAACCCACGCAGATCACGGGGAGAACGTACAAACTCTGTACAGACAGCACCAGTAGTCAGGATCGAACCCGGGTCTCAAGCGCTGCATTCACTGTAAGGCAGCAACTCTACCACTGCGCCACCGTTTCTCACAATGTCCTCAGATACATCTAATTAGGCCCTGAATATATGTCTACCTTCACACACGATAGTACTTTCAACACCTCTTCGAATGTAACACTGACAGCTCTCAAGACACTTCCATTAACTGCCCCAAGTTCCTCCGTCCCCCTGTCTTTCTCCTCGGGAAATACAGAGGAGAAATACTCATTGAGGATCTTGCCCATCTCCTGTGGCTTCATACAGAGGTGACCGCTTTGATTCCTGAGGCGTCCCACTCTCTCTCTAGTTACCCTTTTCCACCTTATGTATTTATAAAATCTCTTGGGATTGTCCTTCATGCTAACCGCAAGAGCTATCTCCTGGTCCCTTTATGCCCTTCTGATATCCTTTTTTAGTTTACCCCTCAGTTCCCGAAACTCCTCCAGAGATGCACTTGATCCCAGCTGTCTATACCTGTCCCATGTGTCCTTCTTATTCTTGACCAATGCCTCAATTTCCCTTGTCAGCCAAGCTTCCTTAGCATCAGAAGACGAACCGTCCGTAATGTACCCTCTGGCCGTGACATCCTCCTTAACCAATAATGCAACCCTCTCTCCTCTTTTACCCTCACCCCTGTCTCTCCTGAAGCTCATGTGCCCCGGAATATTGAGCTGCCAGTCCTGCTTCTCTGGGATACCTGTTTTATTGTCAATCTGAACCCTGCACTTTCCAGTTATTTATGTTGTTGCTGTGCCTTCCATGATAAGGCAATCTCAGAGTTAAAATCATGTGATTACACTTTCACTGCAACCTTCAACCTCACAATGTTAAAAGTTAACATTCTCTGCTCAAATAAATAAATTGTCAACACAATCTTTAATCTGTCCCAACCGTAATTTGATTGTGCTGAAGTCTCTTCTCCCAGCCAGGCAACGTCCAAGTTTAAAGACACTTGTGGAGGCATTGGTTTAATCTACTGCGACCATTAACTTCCTGCTTGAAATCTCAGTGAAAAGTTAAATCATAGAAGGTAAAACTCTCCTTTATCATGTATTCATGCAATTTACTCTTTCAGTGGAAGCTAACTAAAGTAGCAAACTGCTTGGCCTGTCGACTGAATAGTTTGTGTTGAATATAGTTAACTGAGAGGTGAAATTTCTGCTATGCCGTACAGAGGGAATTAAGAGTAGCCGGCCAGGTTGTGTGAAAGGACCGTCGACCTCCTCTGCCGGCCGGTGAATAGTACGAGGCGCGGTTTGTAGTGTTTGGATTGAAGAATGTAAACTGTGTGCATTACTAATATCTCAGTGATAGGGCTGGTGATGGAGATAATGGATGGGTGTGCTTGTTGTTAAAAAATGAGGTGGCACAGTGGCGCCGCGGTAGAGTTACTGCCTTACAGCGTCAAAGGCCCGGGTTTGATCCTGACGACGGGTGCTGTCTGTACAGAGTTTGCACGTTCTCTCTGTGACCGCCTGGGCTTTCTCTGGGTGCTTCTGTTTCCTCCCACATTCCAAAGACGTGCAGGTTTGTAGGTCAATTGGCTAATGTAAATTTTCCCTAGAGTGTAGGATAAAGCTAGGTTATGGGCGATTGCCGGCCGGCGCAGACTCGCTGGGCTGAAGGGCCTGTTTCCACGGGCCCTTCAGTCTGTAAACTAAAAAGGAAACTAAATAACCTGTGCCCTGCATTGCCAAAGGAATGAAGCAGGGTGAGGGGGGGGTTGGAGATTGCAAGAGGATTCGCTGTGATCTCCATACAGAGACAGGGTACAGGGACTGGAGAATAGTAATGTAATGGTCAAGTTGAAAATTGTGCGAGGTCTTTAAAACATTGGGAAAAATGGAATAGGCTCTTGCAGAACAGGGAACAGTACAGCACAGGAACAGTCCCTCCAGCCCACAATGTCTGTGCTGAACATTGTGCCAAGTTAAACCAATATCATCTGCCTTCAGGTGATCCATATACCTCCACTCCCTGCATATTCATGTGCCTCTCCCAAAGTTTCTTCAATGCCACTATCAACCCTGGCAGTGTGTTCCAGGCGCCTCTCATTCTCTGCAGTTTGACTTTCATTTTTAGAAATTGTTAAAGGCAAGCCTGATGAGGTCACAGAGAAGGCAGCTGAAGGGAAGAGCCTAACGATAGAGAGTTGCTGAAGTTATTTAGTAAACTCCCAACAAGAGTTGGACTAGAGCCTGGACTAGAGGGTGTGAGCTAGAGGGAGAGGTTAAGTAGGCTGGGTCTCTATTCCATGAAGCGTAGGAGGATGAGGGGAGATCTTATAGAGGTATTCAAAATCATGAGAGGAATAGATCAGGCAGATGCACAATCTTTTACCCAGAGTAGGGGAATCAAGGATCAGAGGACAAAGGTTCAAGGTGAAGGGGAAAAGGTTTAATAGGAATCCGAGGGGTGACTTTTTCACACAGAGGGTGGCGGGTGTATGGAACAAGTGCCAGAGGAGGTAGATGAGACTGGGACTGTCCCATTGTTTAAGAAACAGTTGGACAGGTACATGGATAGGGCAGGTTTGGAGGGTTATGGACCAAGCGCAGGCAAGTGGGACTAGGGTAGCTGGGACATTTTTGGCCGGTTTGAGGGAGTTGGGCTGAAGGGCCTGTTTCCACACTGTATCACTCTCTCTCTCTGAGGCTGATTAGCAGACGTTGAAGGATGGGTTGGTACAGGTTGGAGGGAGTTGGGCTGAAGGGCCTGTTTCCACACTGCATCACTCTCTCTCTCTAAGGCTGATTAGCAGACGTTGGTACAGATTGGAGGGAGTTGGGCATGAATCAGTGGGCTGTGGGAGCTGGCCATTCCGCAGCTGTGTGTGGCAGGGAACGGAAATCCCCACACTTCAGGCTGGCTCACTACTTCCGCCCACCCGTGAAGCATTGATGGCTGGGGTGGAGGTATAATGTGATGGGTGGACCACAGGAAGCTCGTGTGTTGTGCACTAGGAGGAGGATTGGAACAGCCTGCAGTCGGGGCTGGTGGATCGAGCAGGCAAGTGGCAGTTGCAAATTAAACCATGCAATAAGCCACAAAGGCGGGGTAAGGTACCAATTAACCAAATGGCACAGGTCGGAGGAGTTAGCTGGAACAGAGGGACTGGCAGCGCATGTGGAGGGAGAAACTGGGATCCTGGCTGCTGTACAAAAGCAGGGAGGTAAAACCAACTGTAGTATTGTGGTCACAGCTTTATAAAAAGGATGAGAAGGTCCAGGAAAAGAGATTGGAGTTCCGTTGCTAGGTGGGATAAGGGAGGCTGAACAGGCGGACAGGGTCTGAGTGGGTAGTGAGGAAGGAAAGGTCCCAGGTGTCTTGCTGTTGATTCACTAATGCCACAGGCCACTTCACTGCCACGGCGGGAGTTGGTTGGACTTCCCTGTTCTCCGGCACCTGGCACTGATAACGGAAGGTTCATGAGATGTGCCATCATGCCCCAACATGACCAATCTGTCACCAGTGCGGACAGGACGATCGCTGGCAATGAAGTCCACCAGTGGCGACCGACACCAGGAGGTGACCATCGATGCTTCCAACTTGCTGACGTCCTTGACCAGCAAAACACAGCAGGTAGATGACAGCAAAAGCAACATGGTTCCACCTAGAGCTGTTAGATATTGGTAACTCCGTTCAATGAGTCACTTGGAACAAATAATGGTTCCAAGGTACAGGTTGTAGTCAGGAAAACCAAACCAAACCGTCACGGTTGTGTGTTAAGTCCAACACAGGAGTTCAATATGTCTGGTTGCTGCAACAGAGATTTGCACAGTTACATGGATAGGAAAGCATCAGAAGGAAGCGAACTATAGAGGGAACATGGGCAAGCTCAGATGGACTGCTTAGTCAGCATGGGCTAGTGGGCCAATGGGCCTGTTTCCGTGCTGTATGACTCCTTGATTCTATAAAAGTGTTGGGGCAGGGGGAGGGCTGGCAGCCAGCATGGAGAACCCATCAGGACTGGTTACTGAGTATTACTGATGGTATTATTAATTATTGTGCATTTATTTATGTGTTGATGGGCTTGTAAAGCTGCAGCAAATGAGAATGGGGGGTGGGGGGAGTGGCTGCAGTGGAATACTAGGGTTGTCCACAAAGACCGACATGAAGATTGGATGTGGGGATAGTGAGGTGGTGTGGTGTGGGGGAGTGTGATGTGGGGGTGGGGAGAGTGGGGTGGGATCGGTTGCAGTTTGAATTTAACGCTCACTATTGGTGAGTTTGCGGACAACATGAAAGTCAGGAGTGCGGAGAATAGCCATAAGTTACAGAGTGGTATCGGTTGGCTGGCCATATGGGCCGTAGAATGGCACGTGGTGTCCATTGCAATCCCATGTCACTGTATGCGCTTCCATCGAATGACAGGGCTTTGGCAAGTGCTGTGGAACAAAGGGATCCTGGAGTACAGGTCCAAGGATCACTGAGGCAGCTACATAGGTTGGGGCATATGGGGTGCTTGACTTCATTTGCCGTGGCCCAGATTGTGAGTGCGGGGAGTTAGGATACAACTGTAACCACCTCCGCTTTGCTCAGCCAGCGTTTGTTCATTATGAGTGTGCGGGGATCCGTGCAGGTGGTCGCCACTGGTTGCAGGTGGTGATGCGGCGCCTTTACTCCCATGTTGGTTTTGCATTAGGCTTGTCACCGCTGGTGACCCGCCAGCAGCTTCACGGGTTCCAGCTCAATAACAACTCCAAGGTCATACACACCAATTGGCCTTTGCAACTTTGAGGCGATCTATGGGTAATCTGCGCGCTCTGATGCGTGTCTTTTTGATATCATTGTGCCGGTAAGACCGAGTTATTAGTCATGGAATTTGTTTAAGTAACTCCTGATATGGGGCGGTGCTGGGTTGGAGGTGCTGGGCTGGTGAGGTGAGAGATAGTCATTGCCGGACGGCAGATGCAGTTCACCTGTAGCGATGTGTGAAAGAAAATCCACTCCGATAATGGGTTTCGAAACGTCGGTGACTGTGAAAATCCAGCAAAACCTTTTTCTGCAAACCGAAGTCGGGCGTGACTGATTTCTGAACAAATGTCTGTATGCTAGAATTGTTCGCGGCGGGGTTAGGGTGAAAACGCTCCTGGGAACTGGAAGGAACGACCGAGTACTCGGCGCCGGAGTCAATGAGATATTGCATACCTGAAAGGTGGTCGCTGAGAAAAAGGAGGTGGCTCGTTTGCCCACGGCCAGCAGTCGCCTCTACTGCCGGGCCTCGTCGTTTCGGGGTGTTGATGTTTGTAGAAGGAGCAAGGAGGTTGACACGAGTACAATCAAACCATATAAAAGTCCAACACAGCGCAAAGAGAAAAATACCAGTGCAGAATATTGTGAAAAGATTTGTTTGCATGCTATCCAGTCAAATCATACTATACCTGAGTACAGTCAAACCATACAGAAGTCCAACACAGCGCAAAGAGAAAAATAAAAGAGTGCAGAATATTGTGTTAAGGCATTATAACATTACAATTACAGAGAAAGTGTAGATAAAGATAAAGTGCAAAGTCTGCCATGAAGTAGGTCAGAGTTGGCTCCCTAGGTTTATGGGAGGACTGGTCAATAGTTTGGTAACAGCAGTGAAGAAGTTTAGTTTAGTTTATTGTCGTGCGTACCAAGGTTCAGTGACGGCTTTTGTTGTATTCTAACCAGTCAATGGAAAAACAATACATGATTACAATCGTGCCATTTACAGTGTATTACCTGATAAGGGAATAACGTTAGTGCAAGGTAAAGCCAATAAAGTCCGATCAAAGATAGTCTGAGGGTCACCAGGGAAGTAGATAGTAGTTCAGGACTGCTCTCTAGAACCTGTCCAAGTTAAGTTCCATCTCTAGTTGTGGTAGGATAACAGCTGGGAATCTGCTGACAACCTGAATCTGCTGCTTCAGTATGTGCTTACAAGCTTCTATATCTGCAGCCTCTCCACTTTTTTAAGCGATGTTCCCCCCCGGAGTTACCGACCAGCGGATGTACTTTAGTGACCGACACGGACGGTTCCGTGTCTCCAGGAAGCACCAACCTCACCCGTAACACCCCAACACTAATCTCTACCCCCCACCATGGCGTACCCCACCCACCCGGGGCGCTCTGCCTTCCCTCGGGTCATGGGGTACTACGGGTGTCACCCCGTCTCAATGACCCCGGGGCAGTCCCGCCGTCACCCCGTCCATCTACATAATAATAATAATCACCTGCTCCTATCTCTCATGTAGGCCCTACATTATCTTAAAAATACTTCAAACAAAATACATTGAAGTCACACTTCTACAATGCACTGAAACATGATTTTAATACATCAAATTTCAAAAAGTCCAACTTTCAAATGGGGGTGCCCCCCTCCCACACCTACCCCCCGCTCCGCTCCCTCGCCGGGTACCCCTGAGGCCGGTGATCAGTGATCGCTCAGCCCCCCCACCTTCAAAAACGCTCCGCGGCCCCTTCTGTATTAAGTGCTGAAATTGCAATACTTTGAACCTGTCCAAGTTAAGTTCCATCTACCGTTTCTTCGGCTACTTTCCCATTTGATCTAGATCCTGTTGTAATTTTAGATAATGCTCTCCACTGACCACTAGACCACTCATTTTGGTGTAATTGATAAACTTAAGGGCCTGTCCCACCAGCATGCGACTGCATGCGACAAGCGTGACCTAACGTGGTCGCTTGAGCCGTACGGCCTCGCGGGGACGGTCCCACTTCGATCGCCGGAGCCGTATGGAGTTGTGCGGAGCTGGTCCCGACATCGCGCGGGGCTCCGAAAAACTGATACCGTTCAAAATTTCCGCGCAGCAACGGCCTGCCGCCCCACAGCCGCCTCGACGCCGTACGCACCGCCTCGATGGGCTTGCGCAGTGTCTCGACGCCGTACGTCACGCGCGAACTTCCCACGGACTTCGCTCGAGCTTCACGTCACTCACTCGACCTCCGCGCGGCCCCCGCTTCCGGTTTGGTCGCGCTTGCCTACATAGATACATAGAAAATAGGTGCAGGAGTAGGCCATTCGGCCCTTCGAGCCTGCACCGCCATTCAAGATGATCATGGCTGATCATCCAACTCAGTATCCTGTACCTGCCTTCTCTCCATACCCCCTGATCCCTTTAGCCACAAGGGCCACATCTAACTCCCTCTTAAATATAGCCAATGAACTGGCCTCAACTACCCTCTGTGGCAGAGAGTTCCAGAGATTCACCACTCTCTGTGTGAAAAAGTTTTTCCTCATCTCGGTCTTAAAGGATTTCCCCCTTATCCTTAAGCTGTGACCCCTTGTCCTGGACTTCCCCAACATCGGGAACAATCTTCCTGCATCTAGCCTGTCCAACCCCATAAGAATTTTGTACATTTCTATAAGATCCCCTCTCAATCTCCTAAATTCTAGCGAGTATAAGCCAAGTCTATCCAGTCTTTCTTCATATGAAAGTCCTGACATCCCAGGAATCAGTCTGGTGAACCTTCTCTGCACTCCCTCTATGGCTATAATGTCCTTCCTCAGATTTGGAGACCAAAACTGTACGCAATACTCCAGGTGTGGTCTCACCAAGACCCTGTAGAACTGCGGTAGAACCTCCCTGCTCCTATACTCAAATCCTTTTGCTATGAAAGCTAACATACCATTTGCTTTCTTCACTGCCTGCTGCACCTGCATGCCTACTTTCAATGACTGGTGTACCATGACACCCAGGTCTCGCTGCATCTCCCCATTTCCTAATCGGCCACCATTTAGATAATAGTCTGCTTTCCTGTTTTTGCCACCAAAGTGGATAACCTCACATTTATCCACATTATACTGCATCTGCCAAACATTTGCCCACTCACCCAGCCTATCCAAGTCACCTTGCAGTCTCCTAGCATCCTCCTCACAGCTAACACTGCCCCCCAGCTTAGTGTCATCCGCAAACTTGGAGATGTTGCCTTCAATTCCCTCATCCAGTTCATTAATATAAATTGTAAATAGCTGGGGTCCCAGCACTGAGCCTTGCGGTACCCCACTAGTCACTGCCTGCCATTGTGAAAAGGACCCGTTTACTCCTACTCTTTGCTTCCTGTTTGCCAGCCAGTTCTCTAGCCACATCAATACTGGACCCCCAATACCGTGTGCTTTAAGTTTGTATACTAATCTCTTATGTGGTACCTTGTCGAAAGCCTTCTGAAAGTCCAGATACAACACATCCACTGGTTCTCCCCTATCCACTCTACTAGTTACATCCTCGAAAAATTCTATAAGATTCGTCAGACATGATTTACCTTTCGTAAATCCATGCTGACTTTGTCCAATGATTTCACCACTTTCCAAATGTGCTGCTATCCCATCTTTAATAACTGACTCTAGCAGTTTCCCCACTACCGATGTTAGACTAACTGGTCTGTAATTCCCCGTTTTCTCTCTCCCTCCCTTCTTAAAAAGTGGGGTTACGTTTGCTACCCTCCAATCCTCAGGAACTACTCGAGAATCTAAAGAGTTTTGAAGAATTATCACTAATGCTTCCACTATTTCTGGAGCTACTTCCTTAAGTACTCTGGGATGCAGCCTATCTGGCCCTGGTGATTTATCGGCCTTTAATCCATTCAATTTACCCAACACCACTTCCCGACTAACCTGGATTTCACTCAGTTCCTCCATCTCCTTTGACCTGCTATTTCCGGCAGATTATTTATGTCTTCCTTAGTGAAGACGGAACCAAAGTAGTTATTCAATTGGTCCGCCATATCCTTGTTCCCCATGATCAATTCACCTGTTTCTGACTGCAAGGGACCTACATTTGTTTTAACTAATCTCTTTCTCTTCACATATCTATAAAAACTTTTGCAGTCAGTTTTTATGTTCCCTGCCAGTTTCCTTTCATAATCTATTTTCCCTTTCCTAATTAAGCCCTTTGTCCTCCTCTGCTGGTCTCTGAATTTCTCCCAGTCCTCTGGTATGCTGCTTTTTCTGGCTAATTTGTACGCATCATCTTTTGCTTTGATACTATCCCTGATTTCCCTTGTTATCCATGGATGCACTACCTTCCCTGATTTATTCTTTTGCCAAACTGGGATGAAAATTTTTTGTCGTTCATCCATGCAGTCTTTAAATGCCTTCCATTGCATATCCACCGTCAACCCTGTATACAATTGTACTTACTTCTAATAAAATAAAAATATTTAAAAAAAAAAAAAAAAAAAAAAAAAAACCCTTTTAGAACTAATTGCCAGTCAATCTTGGCCAATTCACGTCTCATACCCTCAAAGTTACCTTTCTTTAAGTTCAGAACCATTGTTTCTGAATTAACAATGTCACTCTCCATCCTAATGAAGAACTCAACTATATTATGGTCACTCTTGCCCAAGGGGGCACGCACAACAAGACTGCTAACTAACCCTTCCTCATTACTCAATACCCAGTCTAGAATAGCCTGCTCTCTCGTTGGTTCCTCTACATGTTGGTTTAGATAACAATCCTGCATACATTCCAAGAAATCCTCTTCCTCAGCACCCCTGCCAATTTGATTCACCCAATCTATATGCAGATTGAAGTCACCCATTATAACTGTTTTGCCTTTGTTGCACGCATTTCTAATTTCCTGTTTGATGCCATCCCCAACTTCACTACTACTGCTAGGTGGCCTGTACACAACACCCACCAGCGTTTTCTGCCCCTTAGTGTTTCGCAGCTCTACCCATACCGATTCCACATCCTCCAAGCTAATGTCCTTCCTTTCCACTGCGTTAATCTCCTCTCTAACCAGCAACGCTACCCCACCTCCTTTTCCTTTCTCTCTATCCCTCCTGAATATTGAATATCCCTGGATGTTCAGCTCCCAGCCTTGCCGCATCCAGTCGCATGGTCGTGGGACAGGCCCTTTAGTAACAATGTTAACAACCAGATCTCTAGGTAGTCAGACTTGTTGGTGAAGGGGAAGGAGGGCTGGATGGGCCACTTTAGTTTAGTTTAGTTTAGTTTAGAGATACAGCGTGGAAACAGGCCCTTCGGCCCAGTGATCCCCACACATTAACACTATGCTACACACACTGGGACAATTTACACATACACCAAGCCAATTACAATTAGCCTACATACCTGTACCTCTTTGGAGTGTGGGAGGAAACCAAAGATCTCGGAGAAAACCCATGAGCTCATGGGGACTACGTACAAACTCCGTACAGACAGCACCTGTAATCGGGATCGAACCCGAGTCTCCGGCACTGCAAGGGCTGTAAAGCAGCAACTCTACCACTCCGCCACCGTGCCGCATAGCCTTGCTCTTCCTGTGGTTGAATCTGGTTCCCGTGACCAGCTCAAACTGGTGTTCAATCTGCAGACCGACCGTGGATCTTAGCAAAAGATGGCAACATTGTCCATATACAGATTTGGACCTCAGGACTTACATCTGTTCACAGCAGTTGAATCCAACGATCTCTCCCCTAAGTCCCTTTTGAGGAGCACGTCCATCTGGTACATGTGCAGTATCTCGTTGAACGCTTTCTCCTGGTCAAGTTTTTTTTTTTTTTTTTTTTTTTTTTTTTTTTTTTTTAATTTTTATTTATTAGAAGTACATTACATCATAGCCACATACATTAATACTCGTCATTTATATCTTCTTACAATTAATGTACTCCCTTTATTTATTTTTTTACACTAAAGAAAGAAAAGATTGAAAGAGAGAAGAAAGTGAAGGAAAAAGTGCAAGTGTAGAAAAGTGTAGAAAATGTAACAACAAAAAAGGACGAAGACCCTATGAGAGCGAAATTAAAAACAAAAAGAAAAAGAGTTAAGAAATAGGCCCTAAGAAAAGAAAAGAGAAAGAGAAAAAAAGAAAAACAAATGTTTTTTTTTTGAGCATCACGTAAATAGGACATACCAACTCTTCAACTATCATCCCCCCTTACCCGACCTCAATTTTTTATTTTTTTAAAGTACTTTTGCACCCTATGTTTGTAATAATTCTATAAATGCAGACCACGTCAGGTGGAAGTGATCTGGTTTACCTGCTAGGAGGAGTCTTATCTCTTCAAGGTGTAGTGTTTCAAACATATTTGAAATCCACATATTTATAGTTGGTATTGGAGCCTTCTTCCAAAATTTTAGAATTAGCTTTTTTCCAGTTATTAACCCATAATCCATTAATTTCTTTTGAAACACATTTAGTTCTGGATCATCTTCCGTTATTCCGAAGATAATCCATTCTGCTTTGGGTATCAGTCTTGTTTTAAATAACTTTGTAAAGATTTCAAAAATTTCATTCCAAAATTTTTGAATTTTTGTACAGAAGACAAATGAGTGCGCTATAGTTGCTTCTTGGGATTGACATTTATCACAAATAGATGATACGTTTGGGAAAATTTTATGAATTTTAGTTTTCGAATAATATAATCTATGTAAAATTTTAAATTGTATTAAAGTGTGTCTTACATTAATCGAGCATTTATGTACTTTTAATAAGTATTCATTCCAACTTTCCTTTGAAATTTTGATAGCTAACTCTTGTTCCCAGTCTCTTCTGATACCCTCCGTAGATGGTATTTGTACATTTAAGATAATATTGTACAAATATGATATTAAGTTTGCTGATTCCGCTTTTATCTGCATTGCCTCGTCCAGTACATCTGCTGGGTTATTATGATGATCTTTTATATATTTTTTCAAATAGTCGCATATTTGAAAGTATTTAAAATATTGATTATTTCCGAGTTTATATTTTATTTGTAATTGTTGAAATGAAAGTAATTTTCCAGTTTCATACAAGTCACCAAGCGTTTTAATTCCTAGTCTATCCCATTGTGTATAAGCTTTATCTATAATAGAAGGACTAAACGAAGGGTTATTGACTATAGGTAATAAAAGTGATAAGTTTCTTAATTTTAAATTTTGTTTTATTTGTTTCCAAATACGGATTGTACTATGAATAATTGGGTTCTTATTATAGTTTATGTTATTCAATTTCATTGGAGAGAGGAGGATCGCTCCAATGTTTCTAGAGGAGCAATCCTCTTTCTCCATTACAATCCAGTCTACTTGCTGGGCGGAGTTATCCATCAGTTGAATCATGTTTTTAATATTTACTGACCAATAATAATACATAAAATTGGGTAGTGCTAGACCCCCCAATACTTTAGATTTATTCAGATGGGTTTTTTGTATTCTATGTGATTTATAGTCCCATATAAAATTAGTGATATCTGAGTCGAGTTTTTTAAAAAACTTCTTAGGTAAGTATATAGGAATTGATTGAAATAGGTATAAAATTTGTGGTAAAATCTCCTGGTCAAGTTGACCAGGCAGATGTCCACCTCCCTGTCCTACATATCAGTGAGGATATCCCTGGCAGTGGACCAGGTTTGGACCGAGAACTGATCAAATCCACTGGTGGCGCAGCGGTAGAGCTGCTGCCTTACAGCGACCGAGATCCGGGTTCGATCCTGACTACGGGTGCTGTTTGTACGGAGTGTGTACGTCCTCCCCGAGAACCGCGTGAGTTTTCCCCGGGTGCTCCCGTTTCCTCCCACGTACAAGACGTACAGGATTGGAAGTTAATTTGGCTTTGGTAAAATTGGTTAAATAGTCCCTAGTGTGTAGGATAGTGCTAGTGTACAGGGATCGCTGGTCGGCACGGTGGGCTGAATGGCCTGTTTCTGTTGATGATGACCCTGGGCCAGATTTTGTAATCCACATTCAGTGAGATTTTGCCAATTCCAGATGCTCCCTCTCTGCTTGTAGATGAGGGCCCTCCTCATGAGTGCAGATACACTGCCAGCTCTACACTCAGCGTTATACATTCCAGCAGCCCCTCCTCCAAGGAGAGTGTAGATTGATGATGCATGTGAATCAATCACACTTAGCCAGCATCACTAACTCCACCCCATTATAACATTTATACTAACGCCCATTCCCAGCACCGTTAGTTGAAGCAGCCAGGATGAACTGACAACACCTCGTTTTGTAATGCTGCCAAGTTAATGTGCCGATTAAAGATGTGTGTAAATCTTATACTGTTTGAAGTGATTTACATGGTGTCAGAAGTGGGATTGTTTGTCTGGCCAGCCTGTTTTGACGATGGACGAGAGGGCTTGAAGCGTAGCATCATTAGCAGTGTGCGCGGCCAGAGTGCGCAGTTGCTTGCTGGAGACTAGACCGGCACCGAGAACCGTGAAATTCTCCCGTTCGTGTGGGTGTTGTTCGCAAGATGCTCGAGGGGCACGAGAGAGTGTGTCAGCAACATGGTTGGGTCCGCACGCGCTCGGGCCGTGTTAGTAGACCACCAGACAGGTATGGCGAGTATGTTTAATACGCTTCCTTTCCACATTTAATCTTTAGGGGGAAGGATGTAGATTGATGATGCATGTGAATCAATCACAATCAATCACTAACTCCACCCCATTATAACATTTATACTAACGCCCATTCCCAGCACCGTTAGTTGAAGCAGCCAGGATGAACTGACAACACCTTGTTTTGTAATGCTGCCAAGTTAATGTGCCGATTAAAGATGTGTGTAAATCTTATACTGTTTGAAGTGATTTACAGAGAGCACCAGGACAACCGGTGGATGTTGGCAGATCTGCTGTGTTGCTGCATTTGGGCGGAGGTGATGTTAATGCAGTGTCAGCCGTGTAATACGAGCCAAACTGTCTGTTCCAGTGCCCCAGCTTGTTTCCACCTGTGCCAGCTAGCCCTCTGCTGCACTGAAGTGGGTACTTGCAGTCCCTTCGTCACACCGCATTACACACACTAAAAAACCCTGCACAGGTGCATGAATCCTTTGACTGCAGTCACATGCACACTGTTGCATGCCAATCATAGCATCTCAGACTGATCTTCCACCTGACAATGTTCTCCTGATAATAATCCTCTGCATGTCCCAGACCCACAAACCCATGGGCAGGAGGTGCAAGGCAAGTGCAAACTCTGAACCCTCTGGATTCTGAGTTCGGGATTCCTCTCCTGCATCGAGCTAAAGGAACGGATACTTAGGCTATTGTTCCCAATTGGAAACACAAGTGATGCTGGAACCTTGAGCAAAAAACAAACTGCCAGAGGAACTCAGCAGGTCGGACAGCATCTGTGGAGGGAAATGAATTAACAACGTCTCGGATTGGGACCCTTCTTCAGACTTTGTCCATTTCCTTCCCAGGTGCTACCTGACCCACTGAGTACCTCCAGCAGTTTGTTTCTAGCTGTGACTTATTCGTTGACTGATTTTAGTGGATTGATGTAACTTGCGGGTGACCCTTGACCCTCGTGCTGCCCTTGTCTTCCGCGGGAGAGTGATCAGGCTGCCCGATCTGTTTCACCGTGGTACAAGTGCACCCTTGCCATTTCTGCACTCTGTGCCCCAGGTCTCCCTTCTGCAATGGCACCCATTGTTAGCTCTTGTCAAAATACAATTCATGGTGAGCCTTGTTCTCGTTTGCTCAGCTGCACACTCATTAATCTCGCTGTACACGACGACACCTCAAATCTGCCGCTCCCATTAGCAACCGTGTGGTTCTAGGTAACAACAGTGGTCCTGGCGGTAGCGTTTGCTTGTCGCCACAGCTGGGAGAGGACATTCAGTGGTCATGGGGTGTTGAGCAAATATACCAGAGCTCTTGGCAGCGTGTGTGGAGTGGGTGCCTCGCTTGTTGAATCAGCTTATTCCACCTTGACTGAGACCAGTCGGAGGTGACGTACGTGATTAATTGATTTGACATGCTGTGAAAGTGTTACCGGTCGAGCGAGTGCCCTGGAGCCTGCAGCCCACGTTCCTGCTGCCCAGCCGCGGGAGAGGTGAGAGTCCGTAGCAGCCACGGTGAGCGTGTGGGTGGAGGCTGCAGCCAGGGGCCCCGGCCTGGTCATTCGGTGGGGCCGACCTGGCCCCTCTGGGGGAGAGCATCATTACTGCCCAGGCCAGAGGTCCACCGGCTGGTAAGTCATAAGGTCATAAGTGATAGGAGTAAAATTAGGCCATTCAGCCCATCTAGTCTGCTCCGCCGTTCAATCATGGCCGATCTATCTCTCCCTCCGAACCCCATTCTCCTGCCTTCTCCCCAAAACCTCTGACACCTGTACTAATCAAGAGTCTATTTATCTCTGCCTTAGAAATATCCACTGATGGCCTCCACCGCCTCTGTGGCAAAGAATTCCACAGTCAACACCCTCTGACTAAAGAAATGTCTCCTCATCTCCGTGCTAAAAGTGCGTCCTTTAATTCTAGCCCTAGACTCTCCCACTAGTGGAAACATCCTCTCCACATCTACTCTATCCAAGCCTTTCACCATTCTGTATGTTACAAGTGGTCACGTACCCGCCTCTCCTCACCCTCCACGGGATGCCAGCTGCTGTGTTGTTGGCAGAGTAACGAGCACCACTGTGGGACAGGAGAGCTCGAGGGCACAGAGCGCTGGGGTGGTGCCGTTTAAAGCGAGGCAGTGGGCCTGTGGGCAACACCTCCTTGTTTGTAGAGGGTGTGAGGGGGTGAGCATGGAGCCGCCACCCTACACTGACCCGTCACGCCTGGTCAGGGCTGAGCCGAGAGGTTTGGCTAACCTGCTCCACACCTGGGCACCTGTGGGTCCAGGATAACGTGTGGCTCTCAAGAGAAAGAAAAATATTGCACATTTGGATGACCCTTTATTTGACCATCTCTATGACCATCCATCGTCAATACTTTTTCCAGAACTTGTATGTTAACCTAACTATCTTATTTCACTTGGGCAGCTTACAACCCAACGGTATGAATATTGAATATTGAATAACCCTTGCATCCCCTCTCTCTCCTTTCTCCCCCACCCCCCCCCCCCCGCCCTAGTCGCTATGCTAGTTCTACTGTCATCCTGTTGAGTTTCACTGCCTGTATAACTCGTTTTCACCTAGCCCACAGCGGGCTCCACCTTTCCTTGATCATCGTTGCTTTTTGCATGTCTTTCAATCATCTGTTCCATGTACTTTCTATATCTCTCGTTACCCTTTCCCCTGACTCTCAGTCTGACGGGTCTCGATCTGAAACGTTACCTTTTTCTTTTCTCCAGAGATGCTGCCTGACCCGCTGAGTTACTCCAGCTTTTTTGTGTCGATCTTCGGTGTAAACCAGCCTCTGCAGTTCCTTCCTACAATTATCTTCCTTCGTAACCTTCCGTTGTCATCTTGAAAACTTCTTCCGTGCCTATCTTTGTGTCATCCCTCAGCGATGTTCGGGCCTCTTGCCCTGAGACCGTTGCCCAGAGCTGAACTGCCTTCTTGCTTCCTGCAGCATGAGACGTGGGAGGAAAGGGATAGCGTTGGCCGTGCTGCTGCTGCTGATCCTGGCCATATCGTTGGGCTTGTACTTTGGCCTGAGGCCTGACGAATCGCTGGTCCATTCCTACGCGAAAGCGGCCGTTGCTGCTGACGCGACCCAGTGCTCGGAGATCGGCAGGTGAGTCTCGGCAAAGCTCTTCGGCGAGCCGGGGTTCTGAAGCGCTGGGTTTCCCGATGGCGTGCTGGGAATGCAGTGCCCCCTTGTGCCTCTTCACATCGTTCACCACCTGCACCGCGGGATTCCCAAGAGCCCCTCCTGCTTTCTGCCAGACCTGAGTGAACAGCATAGCCTTTCCCTGAGCACGGATTTAGATCTCATAATGTTTAATCTGTAAAAAACATGGAGCAGTTCATATTTCACACCTGGGACCCATTGTCGGAATTGGGAAAGAGAAAATCGAGTCCGTTTTCAGTTGGAGGAAAGGAGGGGCTGAATGGGTAGAATCGGGTAGACGCACAGAGTCTCTTGCCCAGAGTGGGGGAATCGAAAACCAGAGGGCAGTGGTTTAAGGTGAAGGGGAATTTTTTTTAATAGAAATCTATAACTTTTTCACACAAAGGGCGGGGGGTGTGTAGAACAAGTTGCCGCAGGAGGTAGTTGAGGCAGGGACTATCGTAATGTTTAAGAAACAATTAGACAGGTACAAGGATAGGACAGGTTTAGAGGGACATGGGCTAAACACAGACAGGTGGGACTAGTGTAGATGGGACATGTGGGCAAGTTGGGCCGATGAGACTGTTTCCATGCTGTACAACTCTAATAAAGGGAGTGTCTCCAATACGATGAGACCTAAAGGATACTGTGGCAGCTACAGGCACATAAAGCCTTGTCTGCATCGTGCAGTGAATAACGAGGTTGAGGGAGGTGTCGGCAGGCCAGACTAAACGGGTCGTTTCAGAGGAACTGAGCCAAAGTAACGAAAAGAAAAGCAGACAGTACTGATAAAAAAAGAGGGCGACACGGTGGCGCAGTGGTAGAGTTGCTGCCTTACAGCACTTGCAGTGCCGGAGACCCGGGTTCAATCCCCACTATGGGTGCTGTCTGTACAGTTTGTATGTTCTCCCCGTGGCCACGTGGGATTTCTCCAAGATCTTTAGTTTCCTCCCACACTCCAAAGACGTTAATTGGCTTGGTGTATAGATGAGACCGCCTATTGGGCACCGATCGCAGTGAGCTAGACTGGGAAGACATGAAAGTAAATCGTGGTTCAGATGAAGCCGCTGCTTGTTGGCTCTGTGTGTCCCTCACTGTTAACACCCTCACCCATGAGGTGGGCCTGGCTGTTCTCCTGCCTGCTCTGCTGAGCCTCATTGCCAGGGGACTGGTGGCACAGTGCCAAAGACTAACCCTGTCTCTGCTCCTGCTGTAGGGACCTTCTCCAGCGGGGAGCATCAGCAGTGGACGCTGCCATCGGTAGCCTGCTGTGTGACGGGCTGGTTAATGCACACAGTATGGGCATTGGGGGAGGCTTCTTCATGACCATCTACAATGCACAGACAGGTGGGTGCCAGAGACATATAAAGGTGAAAGGTAAGGACAACAAGTCCAATCCACATGAAGTTCTATCAATGGCTGGATAAATGAAAAATGGGGGGATGTCTAGTCAGGGGGTGTCTGGAATGGGGGGGTGTCTGGTCTGGGGGGAGGGGAATTAGTCTGCGGAGGGGGTGTCTGGAATGGGGAGGAGGGAAGTGTCTGCAATGGGGGGGAGGGGTAGTCCGGGGGGGTGTCTGGTTTGGGGGCGTCTGGGGGGGCAGTGGTTGCCGCCCGCGGGAACGCGTCTCGGGACCGCTCGAGGCGACGCCGCCCGCATCAAGTGAATGGTTTGATTAATTGTCAAATGTTCATTCTCATCTCTGGCATACCTGTCCCGCTGAGGTACTCCAACATTTTTGCGTCTATCTTCGGTGTACAGTGTACAGATACTTAATAAATGGTCATGAATATACTTTTATTTTCCCCAAATCAAACCGCGGGCCTGATTGGACCCGTTCGTGGGCTGGATACGGTATGGAGCTTTCGCATTTTTCAGCTTGAATGGTGCATACTGTAGTGAGTCTTTTAACTTACACTTGAATGCAACATTTATGCTTTAAATTGGATTAGGTATGAATAAGGTTAGGCTAAATTACATTCCTAATTACATTCCACAATAGAGCCAGGCTCTGATCAACAGGTGCAGCACATGAATGACTATATTCATGTATAGAAATCAGATTATAATTCATGCTGTTATGCATATATATAGAGAAAAAAACAGAGAAACAAGGCAAGTCGGACTTCCATCACTTGTCGGGGTGGGGGGGGGGGGGTCAGTGCTGGGACCACCGCCGTGTCTCACTTATCACACCATCTGCATGGGAGAAACTAAACTTTTTTTCCCCCAAAATCATCCCGCGGGCCGGTAATCCAATGCCCTCTAGTTCTTCAATCACATATCCCTGGAAAACGACTATGCATTCACCTTATATATTCCCCTCGTGGTTTTTACTTACCTCTAAAACAATTTTTGCTTTATTTTAAACTTCCAGCACCTGCAGATTTTTGAGCGTGAGAAATTTGTGATCAGCGTGAGAGCGTGAGGATTTTGTAAAATGCGTGACTCTCACGCTCAATGCGTGAGAGTTGGCAGCCCTGCTTATGATCTTATGGAATGAACAGGGGTGAGGGGCCGAATGGCTCGCTCCTGCTAGCATTTCTCATGTTCAGATGTTCTGATGCATGCCCAATGAGGCTCCACAGAAACCAACATGATCATAGTCCATTAATGTGACAATGTTGCCAACTCCAGCCCGGCAAGCAAGTCCCATTCCAGGGTGGACAGTCACTGCAGGGCATTGCTTTATGTTGAGAGGGTAAAGTTTTTAAGAGATTTTAGAGGTGAGTTTTCAACACAGAGAATGATAAGTGCCAAGGGAGCTGGTAGAAGCAGATAGGATAGCAATTTATAAGAAGCTTCTAGACAGGCAAATGAATAAGTTGGGAACATATGACCGCAGACTATGTGCAGATAGATGTGATTAGTTACATTTGGCTTGACGGTTAGTGCAGGCATAATGGGCTGAAAGCCCTGTTCTTCCTCAGCCTGTGTTCCCAGAGTCCTGCTCTGTCTGTGACAAGGAGTGGGCAGGAGACAGATTCCATTGACGGCCCATGCTGTTACTGTGTAATTAAAGGTGGATGATGTCACTTGGGTGATCGCAGCCCAGTTTCTGAGGGTGGTTCGGGTGAAGGCTACCTCCAGTGTGTGCTTACAGGTAGTTGAAACTCTATCTGCCCAGATTCCAGCTCCGGCTGTGACATGATTAGGTGATGGAAATAGTTGGAACCATGTTTTAATTCTTCTTCAACAGGAAAAGTAGACGTAATTGATTCCAGAGAAGTGGCCCCAGGACATGCATCGAGAGATATGTTTGTTAATAAGACTGATGATCTGTCTCGTAAAGGTGAGCACTAAGGCATCCAGTAATTTCATGTTGATTCCAGAGTTCACAAGCAGAAAGTCTACAATGAATTGTTACAGTACTCCAAAACTGTATCCAGCCAGGTTATTCTATTTGTTTCCAAATTACTTCTCCTCCTCTTTTCTCTTTAAGAATTAATTCAATGGGACGACTTCTGCACATGGTCTCTGATTGCATGTTCGATTTTCCAGCATCTGCAGTTCCTTCTTAACCAGAACATAGAAGGCATTGACAACAAAAATAGATCAGTGTGTCCATATACCATTCTATAAATATATACACACATGAATAAATTAACTGATAAAGTGCAAATAACAGATAATGGGCTATTAATTGGTCTCCAAATTGGTCTCCAAATCTGAGGAAAGACATTCTTGCCATAGAGGGAGTACAGAGAAGGTTCACCAGACTGATTCCTGGATTCATATGAAGAAAGAGTGGATAGACTCAGCTTGTACTCGCTAGAATTTAGAAGATTGATGGGGGATCTTATAGAAACTTACAAAATTCTTAAGGGGTTGGACAGGCTAGATGCATGAAGATTGTTCCCGATGTTGGGGAAGTCCAGGACAAGGGGTCACAGTTTAAGGATAAAGGGGAAGTCTTTTAGGACCGAGATGAGAAAAACATTTTTCACACAGAGTGGTGAATCTGTGGAATTCTCTGCCACAGAAGGTAGTAGAGGCCAGTTCATTGGCTATATTTAAGAGGGAGTTAAATGTGGCCCTTGTGGCTAAAGGGATCAGGGGGTATGGAGAGAAGGCAGGTACAGGATACTGAGTTGGATGATCAGCCATGATCATATTGAATGGCGGTGCAGGCTCGAAGGGCCAAATGGCCTACTCCTGCACCTATTTTCTATGTTTCTATGTTTCTATGTTGATGAATATTGTTTTCTGAGAATCTATATTTCCCATTTATAAATTTGTTTCAAATGTGATCAAGATCGGAGTTTGCCGTTAATATGACCTTAATTACTACCTCCTATGTCTGATAGTCATGACATGTGACACACCCATCAACTTCCTCTGCTGGCTCATGTGGCATGAGATAAGCAAACTGCACCATTTCCTCCGAATTATGCCATGTGGAGCCTTACTCTGTTAGACTGGCCCCACCATGGTTGTTGTGGGACTGGAGAGTGTTGTGACTGCAGAGACAGGGAGAGGTGGGCCAGAGCAATGTGGATTGTCCATGGAGTAGACATTGTCCAAAGGTAGCATTGCCATCTTTGAACATCAGTGGTGTGGTCCATCCCTGCACTGTTTGCGGAGGTCTCGTGCGGAGCAAGTGCTTAGTTTAGCTTAGAGATACAGCGCGGAAACAGGCCCTTTGGCCCACCTGGCCCGCACCGACCAGTGATCCCCGCACATTAACACTATCCTACACACACTAAGGGACAATTTACATTTATACCAAGCCAATTAACCTACAAACCTGTATGTCTGGAGTGTGGAAGGAAACTGGAAATCTCTGAGAAATCCCACGCAGATCACGGGGAGAATGTACAAACTCCATACAGACAAGCACACGTAATCAGGATCGAATCGGGTCTCTGGTGCTGCAAGGCAACAACTCTACCGCTGCGCCACCGTGCCGCCCAAGGATCTTCGACCATATTTTACGGAGCGATGGGCATTAACACTTTCAGCCCAGCGTTCCCCACTGGTGTCTGCTCTGGCTGGGACCAGTTTGCACAGAGATGCTTCAGAGTACAACAACAGGCTGACTTCTTACTTCCACAGTCTGGAGAAATGAGCCTAAACAGGTGAGACAGAGACCTGCACTACCTCCACCCTTGTCAATGCATTCAGTGCTCTTGATCTGGCCTCCTCTACATAGGTGAGACCACACACAGACCAGACATGACCTTTCAATCATGGCCGATCTATCTTTCCCTCTCAACCCCATTCTCTTGCTTTCTCTCCATAACCATTGACACCCTTATTAATTAAGAATCTGTCAATCTCAGCATTAAAAATACCCAATGACTGCCTCCGCAAAGATTCCACAGATTCATCACCCTCTGACTAAAGAAATTCCTCCGCATCTCCTTGCTAAAGGTACACCCTTTTATTGGCTGAGCCCTCTGGTACTAGACTCTGCCACTTGTGGAAACATCCTCTCCACATTCACTCTATCCAGGCCTTTCATTATTCGGTAAGGTTCAATGAGGTCCCCCCGCATCCTTCTAAACTCCAGCAAGTACAGGCTCAGTGCGGACAAGCACTCATCACACATTAACCCAATCAGCCCCGGGATCATTCTCGTAAACCTCCTCAGGACACTGTCCAATGCCAGCACATCCTTCTTATAATATAGTGCCCAAAACTGCGCACAATACTCCAAATGCAGCCTGACCAGTGTCTTACAGAGTCTCAGCATTACATCCCATTACCTTTGCCTTCCTTACTACTGATTTGACTTGCAAATAAACTTGTCAGGAATCCTGCACCAGCACTCCAAAGTCCCTTTGCACCTCCGATTTCTGAATTGTTTCCTCATTTAGAAAATAGTGTACACCTTTATTCCTACTCCACATTTTGCTACGCTATATTCCATCTGCCACTTCTCTGCCCACTCTCCCAACCTGTTCAAGTCCTTCTGTAGAGTCCCTGCTTTCTCTACACTCCCTGCCCCTCCACCTATTTATGTCCGCAAATCCTTTAATGCCCTCATCTAAATTATTGATATACAACGTGAAGAGTAGCAGCCCCAGCACCAACCCTTGCAGAACATTGCTAGTCACTGGCAGCCCCCTTAATTGCCACTCTTGGCCTTGCAGCCAACCTGCTATCCATGTTAGCATCTTCCCTCTGATACCCTGGGCTCTCATCTTCTTTAGCAGCCTCACGTGCAGCACCTTATGAAATGCCTCCTGAAAATCCAGGTAAACCTCATCCACTGACTCTCCTTTGTCTATCCTGGTATTTACTTCCTTAAAGAATTCCAACAGGTTCATCAGGCAAGATCTCCCTTTCACAAAACGATGTTGACTTTGGGCTATTTTATCATGTGCTTCGAAGTACTCAGAAACCTCATCTTTTATAATGGATAAAATCTTACCAATCACTGAAGTCCGGCTAACCGGCCTATAGTTTCAACTCTTCTGCCTCGCTCCCTTCTTGAACAGCGGAGTGATATTTGCAATTTTCCAATCTTCTGGAAGCACCCCTGACTCTAGTGATTCTTGAAAGATCACAACTACCCACTGAGTTGTTGATTGCTTCTTTCTGTGCCTACTGACAGGAGGGTTATCGATTGCCGTTCCTGGTGAAATCAGAGGATTACAACTCGCTCATCAACGGCACGGGAAGTTACCTTGGAAACAGTTATTTGCTCCAAGTATCAAACTTGCCAAAGAAGGATTTTCCATTGGCCGCGCTCTCGCGAATGCCATAGAACAGTATAAGGTGGACATTGAGAAAAACGCATCGTTATGGTGAGTGTGAGGCAGCACAGGGCTGGGAACAACATACGGATCCTGATCTACAGGCAGCTTCCTGGCCTTCAGTAGTGACTGATAGCACCACTTTAACCAAAATTAATTTTAAAACATCAAAGCCTCAAAACGCCTGCTCGCCAATAATGCGTCATTCCATCTTGTTTCTTAATTGCCTATCTCGTCTACTTGGTCCTTTTATTCTTCAAATGAATCAAGTTAATCTAGACACTCAAGGCACAAGAGACTGCAGAAGCTGGGACTCATAACAAGGAAGCCAACCCCTCTCGTCTCCCATCACTCATTCTAATCTCCTTCCCTCTCCACGTTCCATCCACCCACTACCCCCACATTTTGCTCACTAGAACCTCATCTGGTTCCATCTACCCTCTCCACTCATGCCTTCATTATCACCTTCTTTACCTATAAGATTCCAGCCCTTGTACCTTTGTGTCTCAGCTTATTGCTCTCCCTCCACCAACTAACCCCCACTGAGCAGCACGGTGGTGCAGCGGTAGAGTTGCTACCTTACTGCGCCAGAGACCCGGATTCCGATCCTGATTACGGGTGCTGTCTGTACGGAGTTTGTACGTTCTCACTGTGATCGCCTGGGTTTTCTCCGAGTTCTCCCATTTCCTCCCACCCTCCAAAGACGTACAGGTTTGTAGGTTAATTAGCTTGTGTAAAATTGTAAATTGTTACTAGTGCGTAGGGTAGTGCTAGTGTACGGGGGTCGCTGGTCGGCGCAGACTCGGTGGGGCGAAGGGCCTGTTTCCGCACTTTATCCCTAAACTAAACTAAATATTTTTTGGTCGGCTTCTACCTATCACCCACCTGCCTCTTGTCTCCCACCTTCATCCCTCCTGTACCTGGCTCCATCTGCCCATCATCCCTCACCTCTCCTCAGTTCAATATCCATCTCCTGACCCCTATCTCACTATTCCCCCTCTGCTATTTATAATGGCTGCCTTCCCTCTGCACTCCGAGTCCTGATGCAAGGTGTCGACCTGAATAGTTACCAGTTCCTATCCCCCCACAGATGCTGCCTGACCCGTTGAATTCATCCAGCAGTTTATTTTTTGAACCAATACATGCTGTGTTCTGTTTCATGAACATGTATGTCAAGAAACCATGTAGTTCCTGCACTCGCATACCTTCACATAGATTCATAGTCATACAGCATGGATTCAGGCCATTCAGCCCAACTTGCCTTTGCTGACCAAGATGTCCCTTCTACGTTAGTCCCAGCTACGTGTATTTGGCCCACATCCCTCTCTTTGCTATTGATGTACCCACAGACGTGATGCCCACACACCCTGCATCCCCTCCCCCTCTCTCTTGTGGTTCTTGTTCTTGTTGTTAACATCCTTAATGCCTTTGAGTGAATGATCTGTCATCACACACTGACCAAGTACCTTGGTAAAGTCCGGTATGACTGGTTACTAGCTCAGGATGGGTTGGGTGGGGGAGAGGAGGTGTGTTGGTGGGTGGAGAAAGCAGCATGCAGTCCTACACGTGATTTGGCGTGTACATGGTTATGAACATGTGACAAGTGCGGCCCCTTGACACCCTGTCTTTCTCTCAACAGTGAGGTGTTTTGTGACTCCAATGGCACCATCCTCCACGAACACGACATCATCAAGTTCCCTAAACTAGCCCGAACCTACCAGATCCTGGCGGATGAAGGAGCTGATGCGTTTTACAACGGATCCCTGTCCCAGCAGATTGTAGATGACATCAGGAACGCAGGTGGGCAGGCTGGCTGTGGAGAGTGGTTGCTTCCCCATTGTCCAGCTCATTACTACAGAGATACAGTGTGGAAACAGGCCCTTCGGCCCACCGTGTCCGTGCCGTCCAGTGATCCCCGTACTCTAGCACTATCCTACACACTAGGGACAATTTACAGAAGCCAATTAACTGTAGTCTGTCATTTTGCAGCGTTTCATCCGCTCTCTTGCAGAGAGATGCAGACCACCCTGCACCTGCTTCTGCCCAGGGCATTGGCCAAATGTTCGACATCGGGAATGGGAAAGGCAGTGACCAAGTACACCAGTGCTGGCAACACAAAGCAAAATCCCTCCCGTGCTGGCTCACCATTCTACTATAGTCCTTTTCTTCCCGCAGGTGGCATTGTAACACTTGATGACCTGAGGAACTACACACCTCGACTGTCCGAGAATCCAGTCAACCTGTCGCTGGGCGACTACAGGCTGCTGGTGCCCAACGCTCCGTCTAGTGGGCTGGTGCTCGGCCTGATTCTCAACATCCTGAAGGGTGAGATGTGGCAAAGCTGTCTCCAGTGGTGCGGGAGGAGTGGCAATACCCAGTGTGGGGAGGGGGTGGCAATGCCCAGTGTGGGGAGGGGGTGGCAATGCCCAGTGTGGGGAGGGGGTGGCAATGCCCAGTGTGGGGAGGGGGTGGCAATGCCCAGTATGGGGAGTGGCAGTCGAGTGTGTGCCCTGAACAAGTCGTTAGCCATCCATCCCCATCTTTCCCAGTGGTCCTGCTTACGGTGCCAATCCAACGGCTACGGTTCACGAACAGACCACAGAAACACTGTTTATTAGCAGCCTGTGGGTGTGGGACTGAGGCCAGTCTTTCACCCAGAGGCAGGAGCGTGTGTACAGCATGAATGAATGATTAAGTTTATTGGCCAAGTATTCACATACAAGGAATTTGCCTTGGTGCTCCGCCCGCAAGTGACAACATGACAAACAGTGACATGCAGTATGTGGGGCTCTTTCACTCCTGGGGACAACAGATGCCAGCAGCAATCACATGAAGCTGGGTCATGGATCTGTGGAACTCTCTAGCCCATGGAGCTGTGGAGGCTGGATCATCAGGAGTGCGGTAGATACATATTTGAGGAACTGTGGGCTCAGTCGTGTTTATGTCTGTTTTCAATAGTAGAGCAGGCCTGAAGGGTGAATCACCACCTCCTCCTGACAATTCCCATGGTGTTTGTGGGTCTGTGAATTGCCCCCGTGCCAGTGACACCACGCTCCACAGGGTGGGCTCCACAGGGTGGGCTCCACAGGGTGGGCTCCACAAGGTGGGCTCCACAGGGTTGGGCTCCACAGGGTGGGCTCCACAGGGTGGGCTCCACAGGGTGGGCTCCACAAGGTGGGCTCCACAAGGTGGGCTCCACAGGGTGGGCTCCACAGGGTGGGCTCAGCTTGCAGACTGCTCTCTGGAGAAGACGTTCCCTGACCTTGCAATGCTGAGACAGCTGTCACCAAGCAACCTCACTCCACTCTCTTCCTCCACCCACAGGTTACAACTTCACTTCAGACAGTGTCTCCACGGTGGAACGGAAAGCCCTGACTTATCACCGAATTATCGAAGCGTTTAAGTTTGCGTACGCAAAGAGGAGCATGTTGGGAGACCCTCGATTTGTCAACATCACTCGGGTAGGCTGTCTGCTGCAACATCTCACCCAGGGGAAGGTTATTCACCAGCTTGGGGCCTGACCTGACCAACAAATGCCCAGCCGCCCAGTGTCCCACCTCAATATGTGAATGTGCCTGGATCCAGCCATCTAACGTCTTCATGTGTCACGGCAAGGAGCTGGGTCCCACTCATTAGTGCAGGAAGGAACTGCAGATGCTGGTTTAAACCGAAGATAGACGCAAAAAGCTGAAGTAACTCAGCGGGACAGGCAGCATCTCCGGAGAGAAGGAATTGGTGATGGTTTGGGTCGAGACCTTTCTGCGAAGAAGGATCTCGACTGGAAACGTCACCCAGTCCTTCTCTCCAGAGATGTTGTCTCAGCCTGTCCCGCTGAGTTACTCCAGCTTATTGTGTCCCACTGATTAGTACTTTGATTAGTGCGGGTGTCAGGGGTTATGGGGAGAAGGCAGGAGAATGGGGTTAAGAAGGAAAGATAGATCAGCCATGATCGAATGGCGGAGTAGACGTTAAGGGCCGGATGGCATAATTCTGCTCCTATCACTTATGAGATTATCAATACTGTGATCCCAGGCAGGGTGAAGCTGTGAGCAGAGGGAGGAATGATGTAGAGTCCACCCAAAGATGACAGTCAGCTCCCCATCGAAGTTTTGTACCCATGTCAAAGTTGTCACTGAGCCCGATGGTTCAGTGGCATCGATGTGACTGCTGCTGACTGCTCCCAGCGTGGTGTGGCGATCAGGACTCACCATCGTTACAGAGCCCGGGTTTCACAGCGTGCACTGAGGACGCAGGAGGGTTTGGAAAACTAGGAAGGCTGGAGGAAGTCTAGCAAAGAGAGGATAATGCAGCTGGGAACGCTGACTTTGGGAATTAGGGAGTGTTTTCAGAGAACAAGTAAGGAGGGAAAAACCTGCAAATGTTTCAAGCAGCCCAGCACGGGCAGGATGGGTAGAATGGCCTCTACCTTTGCTGAATCACTGGAGGTCCCTGGGCTGGGCCCAGTCATTGCCCAGTGAAACGGTGGCACTTTGTGCTGAATGCTCCTCACTCACCTACTGCCATCTCCTGGCCCAGGATGTCCCCTTGCCCGAACTCTGCAGTCAGTCAGCGGGACCTCTGGCACCGTGTCCCTGGCATCAGCTCGGGCAGCAAGCAGCCACTCACAGCTCTCATGGAGCAGAAGCTTCAATTAATAATTGAATATTATGCTCAGTCCCAAGAGTGGGATTAAAATCAAAACTCTTAATATTTTAATTTAGTTGTAATCCCATGTATCTGAATACCACTGGGGCAATTATAGTGCAGAGACAATTGTTTGTTTTTTATCCCCAGTTGGTTGCTCAGTTGTGGTTATGGCTCAGAATACTATTAAATTCTCTCTAATCAAATCCTGTTGTGAAGAAATGCATTACCATACACATTGCATAGTGTATAGAGCATTGGCGTTGATTGATCTGGGTGGAGTGATGGGGGTGTTTTCCATGCGAGGCTCAGTTGGCTCATCACCACGTCTGTCAGTGGCTGTGGGGCAGGAGTTAATACAAGGACAGAGAGTTAGTTGGATTTAGCCCTTAGGGCTAAGGGAATCAAGGGATATGGGGAAAAAGCAGGAATGGGGTACTGATTTTAGATGATCAGCCATGATCATATTGAAAGGTGGTTCTGGCTCGAAGGCCCGAATGGCCTGCTCCTCCACCTATTCTCTATGTTTCTATACTTCTATCCATATACCTGTCCAAATGTTTCTTAAAAGATCCCGACCTTGCACTGGTACACAGCGAGGTACTAGTCAGACACACTCTACCTGTGGATGATGGTCTCAGCCTCTGGCGGGGATGTCCTCTGCCACAGCTTTCTCTTGAGGTTGATTAACAGGGTACATCCTCTGTTGCTGTGCTAGTGGCGCCTGGTTGTGGTTGTGTGGGGGATATCAGTCACATCGCCTCCAGCAGTGGTGGGAGTCGCTGGTCACCCCACGAAGGTTGTGGCAGTGGTCCACACTGGCTGACATCAGTGTGTGTGTGTGTGAGACCCCTCCGTCACTGGCATTGCAGTACCCCTTGCTCCTCGCCCACGGCACGACTGTGTCGAAGGTGAAGATGCTTTTCACCACAAACGTGTGGGAAAGAACTGCAGATGCTGGTTTATATCGAAGAAAGACACAAAAAGCTGGAGTAACTCAGCGGGACAGGCAGGATCTCTCGAGAGAAGGAATGGGTGACGTTTCTTCAGTCTGAAGATGGGTCTCGACCCGAAACCTCACCCATTCCTTTTCTCCAGAGATGCTGCCTGTCCCGCTGATTTATCTTCATCACATACGTGCAGCCCAGTAACCGGCTCCACAGAAACGGGTCTCGCAGGCAGCCTTTGCATCTGTTTCCGAGGGCGCAGCGTTGCTCGTGAGTGTGTGTGTGTGTGTGAGTGTGTGTGTGTGTGAGTGTGGGTGTGTGTGGGTGAGTGAGTGTGTGGGTGAGTGAGTGTGTGTGTGTGTGTGTGTGTGGGGGGGGGGTGAGTGTGTGAGTGTGTGTGGGTGAGTGAGTGTGTGTGTGTGTGTGTGGGTGAGTGAGTGTGTGGGTGAGTGAGTGTGTGTGTGTGTGTGTGGGTGAGTGAGTGTGTGAGTGTGTGAGTGTGTGAGTGTGTGTGTGTGTGGGTGAGTGTGTGTGTGTGGGTGAGTGTGTGTGTGTGGGTGAGTGTGTGTGTGTGGGTGAGTGAGTGTGCGGGTGTATGCGGGTGAGTGAGTGGGTGGGTGAGTGAGTGTGTGGGTGGGTGTATGTGGGTGAGTGAGTGTGTGGGTGTGCGTGAGTGTGCGTGAATGTGCGTGAGTGTGCGTGAGTGTGTGTGAGTGAGCGTGTGTGTGTGTGTGAGTGAGCGTGTGTGTGAAGGCCCAGAGCTGCGGGAGAGTCAGGGCGAGTTGATGCCGGGCCGCCACCTCTATAAAAATACATGATTACCGTATTTTTCTTTACTTGCTTGAAAATTATATTTCATGATAATTAGTGAGTGCAATCGTGCAATATTTTGTCATATTTGACCCTCTTAGGAGACGAGCTTGCCCTCCCCCCCCCTCCCTCCCTCCCCAAGCAAAACCTGAAATGACGCCCCTGTTTGACAGCTCCGGCACCTAAACTATTAGCACTGCAACACTGTAAATGACCACCATACTGTCGGGCGAGACAGCGTCTATGGAGAGAAGGAATAGGCGACGTTTCGGGTCGAGACTCTTCTTCAGAAGGGTCTCGACCCGACACGTCGTCTAATCCTTCTCTCCATAGATGCTGCCTCACCCGCTGAGTTCCTCCAGCATTTTTGTCTACCTTCGATTTGTCCAGCATCTGCAGTTCTTTCTTAACCGTACCGTCAGGGCTCTGCACCTCGCATCTCCAGGCTTCCAGCAAATGCTAGGGTGTGGCTGCTCCAGGGACCAGGGAGACCATGGACTGAGGGAGGGAGGAATGTGAGATTTCCCAAGGAATGGGCCCCAGAGCTCAATAGGAGGTAACCCCCGGAATTTTAAGGTGATGTTAAGACTTCTTGATGCCCTGGGAGCTCTGAATGTGGACAGAGATAAAAATAAATGGAGCTCTCCACGTCCGCCTGCGGTGATTGCAATAACAGACAGGCAAATATATAATAATCAATGATACAATAAATGGATACATTTCTGTGCTGTATTTAAGGGTAAAGTCACATTTCCTTCTCCTGATCTTTTCATCGGCAGCTCATCGCCAATATGACCTCGGACTACTTTGCAGCGAAGCTTTTGGCCAAGATCACAGACAGCACAACGCACCCCATCAGATACTACGAACCCGAGTTCTACACGAGTGACAACCACGGCACCGCACACATCTCCCTGGTGGCCGAGGACGGAAGTGCGGTGTCAGTAACCAGCACCATTAACATGTAGTAAGACATGGGCCCGTGCTTTCAATCTGACGTCTGCTCACCCTGCCAGGAGCACTGACGGGATGGGAGATCGCCTGGCCTGCCGGCCTTTCCTCATCCCTGACCAGACCTGTGGGAGTGGGTGTGTGGGTGTGGGTGAGGCAGATATGTGAACGGGAGGGGGAGATATGTGAACGGGAGTGAGCGGATCGCCGGAGGTGAGGAGTCAGGACTCCTGGCTGCCTCTGAGTGTTTGAGAGGGCCATGGGACATCCTGAGGTTGCAAAAAACACCATTGCAGGTAGTTCTGCTATAACGCGTGTTTCCATACTACGCTTGGCTGTCTTTACCGCTGACTCCGCCTTCCCATTACTCTGCGGGTATCCCGGCGACGATGTCCTGTGTTCAAAGCCCCACTTCTGGCTGAAGTGCTGAAACACTTGTGATGCATACTGGGGTCCGTTATCCGAGATAACAATGTCAGGAATCCCCTGTCGGGCAAAGTGGGCCTTGAGTTTTTTGATCACTGTGTTGCTCTTAGTGTCAGGTAGATAATCGACCTCCCAAAAGTTTGAATAATAATCTACTGTTATCAGATAGTCTTCATTGTGAAAGGAGAAAAGGTCCGTTCCTACCTTGGCCCAGGGTCTGCTGGCCATGTCATGTGGATGTAGTGTCTCTCTTTGTTGCTTTGGGTCCACTGACCTACATATGTCACATTTGGCGATGAAGGTCTTGATCTCCTCGTTCATTCCAAGCCAGTATACACACTCCCTCGCTCGCCTCAGACATCCTTCTACTCCCAGGTGAGAGGAGTGGATCCTGTGAGTGCTGTCCACCCTGAGTGCGTCAGGTATCACGGCTCTGTCTCCTCGGAACACTATGCCGTCCTGGAAACTCAGTTCATCTTGGAAAGTGTGGTAGTGCCTGATGTCACTTGGTAAGTCCTTTTTTCTCTTGGGCCACCCTGACAGTATTCTGTTTGCCACACTGACTCTGTAACTTTGTGTCATCTTTTGTTGCAGCCCTGATGGCACTCAGCCTCTCTGCTGAAATGGGTAGGTAGCTGACCATGTTCACAGTCTCTATATCTGTCTCACTCTCTCCCTTAGTGCTCTCTGGCAAGTATGCTCTACTCAACGTGTCTGCAAGTAGCATGTCCCTGCCTGGAACATAGGTCACACTGATATCATACTGCTGCAGCCCGAGTAGCATTCTCTGCAGTCTCTTAGGTGCACTAAGTAATGGCTTTCTGTGTATATTTTCTAGAGGCTTGTGGTCGCTTTGTACTGTGACCTCTCTACCATAAGTATACTGATGGAACTTTTCCATCCCAAACACTATGGCTAAGCATTCTTTCTCTATTTGGGCATAGCCCCTTTCAGTTGGTGTGAGTGCCCTACTACCAAATGCTACCGGTTTACCTTTCTGTGTCAGGGCGGCCCCCAGTCCCGTGTCAGATGCATCACACTGAAGTGTCAACTCCTTTTCCTTGTTGTAGTACTGTAGAACTGGTGCTTTAGCGATTTTGTCTTTCAGTCTTTGAAACGCCCCTTCTTGGATGTCCGTCCATTCCCACATGTTCTCCTTTCGCGTGAGTTGTCTCAGAATCTCAGAGTCATCTGGAAGGTGGTCATAGAACTTAGAAAGATAGTTGACCATCCCAACTAATCTCTGTACCCCTTTCACGTCCATTGGCCTTGGCATCTCTCTGATTTGTGGCTAAAGGGATCAGAGGGTATGGAGAGAAGGCAGGTACGGGATACTGAGTTGGATGATCAGCCATGATCATATTGAATGGCGGTGCAGGCTCAAAGGGCCGAATGGCCTACTCCTGCACCTAATTTCTATGTTTCTATGATTGCCCGTACTTTCTCCGGGTCAACCCTCAGTCCCTCGGCCGTGAGCAGATGACCTATGTAGGGTACCTCTTTTTGTCTGAGCTTGAATTTGTCCGCGTTCAGCTTGATGTTGCGCTCTCTGCACCTGGTTAGAAAGTGTCTGACTTTCTCGTCGTGGTCCTTTCCTGCCTCCTCTTGTGTTGCTCCTTCCCCCGTGATTAACACATCATCTGCTATGACGCAGACTCCTGGGAGGCCCTCCAGGGCCTGCATGAGCTTTCTTTGGAACACTTCAGGTGCTGGGCTTATTCCCATCGGCATCCTTAGCCAACGGAAGCGACCAAATGGGGTGGCGAATGTGGTAAGGAAGCTCGACTCTTCCTCTAGTTTGACGTGCCAGAAGCCTTGCTTCACGTCGCAGACTGTGAATACTTTTGCCTTTGACATCTCCGGCAGGATGTCCTCTATAGTTGGGAGTGGATAGTGACTTCTTTTTAGTGCCCGATTCAGAGGTTTTGGGTCTATACAGATCCTCAGCTTCCCATTAGGTTTTCTCACTGCGACCATGCTACTGATCCAGTCAGTGCTGCGTTCCACTGGTGTGATTATCCCTCTTCTCTCTAGATCTTTGAGTTCCTCTTGTAGAGGTGTCATCATAGCTACAGGCACTCTGCGCTTTGGCAGTTTCACTGGTGGTACTCTGTCATCTATCTCTATTCTATATTCACCCTCCATGCAGCCATCTCCGGTGAACACATCCTCAAACTCTTCATTTATTTTGTCCATGGTCACGTGTTTGCCACTTCCTCCCTTTGTCACTGGGCTCGGCTCTTTCTTCACTATGTTGTCTATAGCCAGAATATTCTCGTACTGTACTTTTATCAACTTCATTGCCTCGCTGGCTTTTCTGCCCAGTAAAGGGATTCTGCTACTCTGGTCAACCACTTGAAACTCTAGTCGGTACAGCTTGTTGTTTCTAGGGTTTCTGACCTTAACCTTACATGTACCCAGAGGAGTCAACTTGGTCTTGTTATACATCACTAGCACCTTCTCAGTGTGCTCTGACTGTGTGTCTGGGTTTAGTAGATCGATGGGGATGATATTACAGGTGGCCCCACAGTCTATCTGGAAGTCAACTAACTTTTCCCCTGTGGCTGTTTTTAACCTGGTTTACAGTTTCATCCTCTCTATTTGCTTCAGTTATACAGTTGACATCCTCATAAGAGTCACTGTCACTAGTCTGCTCTGTAACTGCATGCACTTTCTTAGTCTTCCTACTGCTCTCTTGTCTCGATCTGCACTGAGCTGCAAAATGATTTTCCTTTCCACACTTCTTACACTTTTTCCCAAAAGCTGGGCATTTTTTCTTATTCCTCTCGTGTGTTCTACCACAAAACTTGCACAGTACTCATTGTCTTTTTGTCTCTCTTCTGCCTGTTTCAGTGCATGTACCTCCTCCACTGTCTGTCCTTGCAGGGTTCTGCTATTCTCCCTTGACAGCTCTGTAGCTCTACAAATGTGCAGGCATGTCTCAAGAGTCAGCTTCTCTTCCCTGAGTAATCTCTCCCTCAGTGCTGAGCTATTTGTACCACACACAAGTCGATCTCTAATCAATGAATCTCTAATGTCCCCAAAATTGCAACTACTAGCAAGTATTTTCAAGTCTGTTACATAGCTGTCCACGTTTTCATCCAATCCTTGGTTCCTCATGAAGAATCGGTACCTTTCCGCAGTCTCGTTTACCTTTGGGTTGCAGTACTCGTCAAACTGTATGATCATTGAACTCACTGTGGTCCTCGCTGAAGGGCTAGCACTCGACAAAGTCGCCCAAAGTTCTCTGCCTTTTCCTCCGATGAGATAGTTGAATAGCTTGACTTTTGTGGTCTCTTCGGCGTCTGGCATGGTAAGGTCTATGTACAGTGTGAACTCCTCCTTCCAACTTTTCCATGACTTCGCCAAGTTGTTGGAGTCCAGAACCAAAGTTCCAGGGGGTTTTAGCCCTTCCATCGCTGTCAGCTAGCTGTTGTTTTTTTTTTTCTTTGCCGGCTTCTGTAAGGCTAACGTTAGCCTGCTGCCAGCTAGCTAAACTTTCACTTTTCTAGTTAATTCTGACAATTTTCGACGCCCACCGCTGCCACCATGTTTCATTATGTTCTTGGTCTATCTGGACGATACATAATGGACGATTAAAGCAGTCTTGCTTACTTGAACTTTATTGTCTTTGTGCAGCCATCATCCCAACTGGGCCGCGAGCCCGGTGTCACCTCTAAAACAGTCCCCCGTACAACAGTACTTAAATAAACAATCCTATTGTTACACGGGAGGGGGAGATATGTGAACGGGAGTGAGCGGATCGCCGGAGGTGAGGAGTCAGGACTCCTGGCTGCCTCTGAGTGTTTGAGAGGGCTATGGGACATCCTGAGGTTGCAAAAAACACCATTGCAGGTAGTTCTGCTATAAAGCGTGTTTCCATACTACAAATAAACGAGTTCGGTATTTCGATAAACGCAAGGAATCAAGGGATTTGTCAAAGGACTTTCGGGATTAAAAACAGCGCTGTATAAAATGTGTATAAATTGTTAACTATTCTTCCAAGGAATTAATCTAGAATTCTGTCAGCTCAATAGCTTCCTTGTTCTGCTGTTCACACACTACTTACACAGTCCCAGTTCTAGTTCAGTTCATTAATCTGCAATTATGAGATATTCAAAAAATTAAAGAATTTATTATTTTCATTTAATCCTTCATGTGTTCGCTACTGGAATAAGAAAATATTACTTGTGTTTGAAACATTTTCTTATCTTTATTCATAATTTATGTGTAAAAATATATTTAATCTGAGGCAGGCAGCGACTGTATCAGTGTGATGTGGGCTGATGTTTTACCTACAGGCGGTGTGAATTTACCATTAAGGCAAAGATTCATCTATGAGAAAAACTGAGTACAGGGTTGACCCTGTGAAGGAACCGCCAATCCGATATAGGACATTTAACTGTGAAATGCTTGCCCTTTAGTATTGGATAGATCTGTGCTGTTCCAAGTTTGTGGTGGTTGCGGTGCGTTTCCCCCAGCCATCTCGCCCAGTGCACGTTGACCAACACAGTTCGCCAGCCCTTGTTAGCAGAGGCTCTTTGTGCAGGTGTTACCCGAAGCACAAAGGTTTTGTAGAGGTTCTGCGTTAGGATAGGGCATGCAGCGAGCTAGCGAGAGGGCTGTCAGATCAGATCAGCGCAGGTTGCCTAGTGGCCGAAGGGCGGATTTTAGTGGGTCGTTATTAAACTGTTCCATCTGTGTGGCATTGACAGCTCTCTCTCTCTCCCAGATCCCCCACCCCAACTGTCGACAAAGTCTGACTGAGGAAATGCTCCCAATCCCATTTGCCCACTTGCTGGGGTGGGCGGCGCTACTTTCAATGAGAGCGAGAACATGTCCCTTAAGCTGGGCAGCTGCGACCCACTCCTGAGTGAAGCCTCTAGTTTGGCTGCAGTTCAAATGGCTGCAAATTCTCATAATTATCACTGCCCAGTCACCCGGACCCGGCTCCCAACTGTGTGCCCTGACAGACTGGAACCAACCCCAGAGGTTAAAGCAACAGCATCTTTATTTAAGCCAACCCACCTTGAAAGTTTAACCAGCCTGTTTGAATCCAATCTGAACTTTCCAACCTATCCCCCACACAGCACATTCTCTTCGTTTCCTTCAATCCAGGAAGGTTGTTTAGATAGGAATGTAAGGACTGTCTCAAATTGGTTGCCCACACAACTTGTAATTCATGTAAATCAATATCGAAATTGAATGGCTGTGACTCGGGCTAATGCCAGGGATTTGATAATTGACAGGTTTGTTCCAGGCATCCTTGTGTTTTCAATGCTGGTGCTGATTGAGTCAATAATTCAAATAGAGACAATTGTGGATTTGTGCAGCCTGTAGTATTTAACGGATACATTTATTTATAAATCTCATTGAAATGAATACGCAGGTCCGTACACACACGGTAGCTCTGCTGGCGAGAATGTTTATCCCGAATGACCCATGACCTGGGCATGCGCAGTTGAAATACCGAACTCGCTTATTGGATGTCATGTGTTTTATGAATGCGGGAACACTATTCGTATTACATGATTGGTTATAACACAATTTGGATTGGGAATGATAGGATGATTTAAAAGTTACTTTGGGAATTGACAAGCAGAAAATAAACTGCATTGACTGTTACTATTTAAGTAGCAAATAGTTAATGAAAGTGTCTGTTTAAGTAATAAGGGTGGGGTGGTGGCGTGTAAGGTAAAAGGATACCGCGTTTATAATTACTCAGCCCCTTGTTTCTCCAGGATCTGTACATTAGTTTATGAGCGATGAATTAATTCATGTGCTGTCATTTAGTTTTAGTTTAGACTTGCAGCATGGAAACAGACCCTTCAGCCCACCGTGGACCACCTGTTCCTACTAGTTCTAGTTATCACACTTTCTCATCCACTCCCTACACACTCAGGGCAATTTTGCAGAGGCCAATGAACCTACAAACCCGCACGTCTTTGGGATTTTGGAGGGATCCGAAGCACCTGGAGGAAATCCACATAGTCACAGGGAGAACGTGCAAACTCCACACAGACAGCACCCGAGATCAGGATCAAATCGGGTCTTTGGTGCTTTGAGGCAGCAGCTTATCAGGTGCCCTACTCTGCCCCACTTTGTCACTCAATAGCTTATTTCAGTAGGAAACATTCAAATGTGTTAACAACTGCATTAAATAATGTTCCAAAGTCCAGTTTACTCTTTGTCTCTCAACAACTCTTATGTTCAGCAGGTATGGATTGGGATGTGTAAGTGCAAAGGAATGTCTCCTTTGTCCCCAGCTGTAAACTGATATCAGGCTAAAAGATTGTTCATTAAGTAGGTACAGACTTGTCCAGTAATGACTTTGAACTACCTACTCTGAACATGACTCTAATCTTACAAAATAAACTCTGAGATTCTTGGTATATTCTTGTATGTATTGACTTCAGTGTATGATGTTTAGATTGGCATGCACCACTGATTTGTTCAAATTGTCAACACAACAGCTCTAACAGTGACATTAATTTGCTGCTAAATTCAGAATGATGTGGAGCACTGCTAAATGTTAGATGCGGAGACATTCTCCTGGTTCCTCTCTGCCACATGATGTGAGAAGCAGCAGCTGAAGTGTGAGTGGAGTAGATAGCCATGAAACATTAGAAATTCCCTGGTGCTTACAAACTCAGTCATACACATACAGGCCCGTCGGTCCAACTCATCCATGCCGAGCAAAATGCCCCATCTAAGCTCGTCCTCTTTGCTCGCGTTTGGTGCCTATTCCTCTAAACCTTCCCTATCCATGTATCTGACCAAATGTTTTTTAAATGCTATTGTAACATCTGTCTCAATTACCTCCTCTGGCAGCTCATTCCATATACCCACCACCCTCTGAGTGAAAAGTTGCTCTTCAGATTGCTATTTAATCTTGCCTCTCTCACTTTAAATCTATGTCCTCTGGTTCCTGACAGATGATGGTCAATGTATCAAAAGCTTTCTTTACCATCCTATCTACCTGTGATGCCACCTTCAGGGAACTATGTATTTTCTACTCCTAGATCCCTCAGCTCTACAACAGCCCGCAGAGCCCTACCATTCACTGTGAAGGTCCTGCCTTGGTTTGACTTTCCAATTGCAACCCTGACACTTATCTGCATCAAACTCCGTTAGCCATTCCTCAGCCCACTTGACTAACTGATTAAGATCCTGTTGTAATTTTTGATAACCATCTTCACTCTGTACGATACCACCCACTTTAATGTCATGTGCAAACTTACTATTCATGCCTGTACATTCTCATCCTAATTGTTGATAAAAAAGCAAAAAAACAGCAATGGACCCAGTTGTGTATCCAGACAGCTAGCTCTCCTTGGATCCCATGTGATCTAATCTTCCAAAGCAGTTTACATATGGAATCTTACCAAAGGCCTTGCTAAAGTCCATATAAGCAACATCTACAGCCCGTCAACTTTCTTGGTTACTTCTTTGGAATGCTCAATCAAATTCATGAGACACGATCTCCCACATTTTAAACCTTGCTGACTTTCTCAAATAAGCCTTTGTTCATCTTATCCTTCAAAATCCTCTCCAGTAACTTACTACCACAGATGCTAGGCTCAAGAGTCTTTGGCTTCCAAGCTTTTCCTTGCAGCTATTCTTAAATAGAGGCATTAAATTAGCCACCCACCAGTTTTCCAGCACCTCACCCATATCTAATACAGTGGCTTGCAAAAGTATTCATAACCCTTGAACTTTTCCACATTTTGTCACGTTACAACCACAAACGTAAATGTATTTTATTGGGATTTTATGTGATAGACCAACACAAAGTGGCGCATAATTGTGAAGTGGAAGGAAAATGATACATGGTTTTCAGATTTTTTTACAAATATAAAACTGAAAAGTGTGGCGTGCAAAAGTATTCAGCCCCCTTTACTCTGATACCCCTAAATAAAATCCAGTGCAACCAATTGCCTTCAGAAGTCACCTAATTAGTAAATAGAGTCCACTTGTGTGTAATCTAATCTCAGTATAAATACAGCTGTTCTGTGAAGGCCTCAGAGGTTTGTTAGAGAACATTAGTGAACAAACAGCATCATGAAGCCTAAGGAACACACCAGACAGGTCAGGGATAAAGTTGTGGAGAAGTTTAAAGCAAGGTTAGGTTATAAAAAAATATCCCAAGCTTTGAACATCTCACGGAGCACTGTTCAATCCATCATCTGAAAATGGAAAGAGTATGGCACAACTGCAAACCTACCAAGACATGGCCGTCCACCTAAACTGACAGGCCGGGCAAGGAGAGCATTGATCAGAGAAGCAGCCAAGAGGCCCATGGTAACTCTGGAGGACCTGAGCTCCACAGCTCAGGTGGGAGAATCTGTCCACAGGACAACTATTAGTCGTGCACTCCACAAATCGGGCCTTTATGGAAGAGTGGCAAGAAGAAAGCCATTGTTGAAAAAAAGCTATAAGGAGTCCCGTTTGCAGTTTGCCACAAGCCATGTGGGGGACACAGCAAACATGTGGAGGAAGGTGCTCTGGTCAGGTGAGACCAAAATTGAAGTTTTTGGCCTAAATGCAAAACGCTATGTGTGGCGGAAACCTAACACTGCACATCACCCTGAACACACCATCCCCACTGTGAAACATGGTGGTGGAAGCATCATGCTGTGGGGATGCTTTTCTTCAGCAGGGACAGGGAAGCTGGTCAGAGTTGATGGGAAGATGGATGGAGCCAAATACAGGGCAATCTTGGAAGAAAACCTGTTAGAGTCTGCAAAAGACTTGAGACTGGGGCGGAGGTTCGCCTTCCAGCAGGACAACGACCCTAAACATACAGCCAGAGCTACAATGGAATAGTTTAGATCAAAGCATATTCATGTGTTAGAATGGCCCAGTCAAAGTCCAGACCTAAATCCAATTGAGAATCTCTGGCAAGACTTGAAAATTGCTGTTCACAGACACTCGCCATCCAATCTGACAGAGCTTGAGCTATTTTGCAAAGAAGAATGGGCAAAAATTTCAATCTTTAGATGTGCAAAGCTGGTAGAGACATACCCCAAAAGACTTGCAGCTGTAATTGCAGCGAAAGGTGGTTCTACAAAGTATTGACTCAGGGGGGCTGAATACTTTTGCACGCCACACTTTTCCGTTTTTTATTTGTAAAAAAATTTGAAAACCATGTATCATTTTCCTTCCACTTCACAATTATGCACCACTTTGTGTTGGTCTATCACATAAAATCCCAATAAAATACATTTACGTTTGTGGTTGTAACGTGACAAAATGTGGAAAAGTTCAAGGGGTATGAATACTTTTGCAAGCCACTGTATATCACAGCAAGGGCTCCTGCAATTTCATCTCTAGCATCCACAGTGTCCTTGCAGGTGATTTATCTAACCTTCATATGCCTCAGGACGTCCAGTACCTCCTCAACCATAATATTGTCTAACTTCAAGACATCTCCATTATCTGTCCCAAGTTCCCTAGAAAAATGAGGAGAAGTACTAATTGAAGACCTTGCCCATCTCCTGCAGCTCTGCACATATATCACTGTGGGGGACCTCATCCCTCTAGTTACCCTCTTTCCCTTAATGTACTAATAAGGTCTTTTTGGATTCTCCTTAATCTTATCTATCCCCTTATTGCCCTCCTGATCTCCTTCTTAACTATGCTCCTCAGTTCCCTAAACGCCTCAGTTGGTAGGTTAACTGGCCTCTGTAAATTGCTCCAGTATGTAGGGAGTGGGAAAGTGGGATAACTGAAAACTAGTGTGAATTGGTGATCGATGGTTGGCGTGGACTCGGTGGGCCTTAGGGCCTGTTTCCATGCTGTATCTCCAAACTAAATCCCAAAGATGTAGGTCATTTGATTGCTATAAATCGCCCCGAATATGTAGGTGAGTGGTAGAATCTGCAGAGTTGATGGGAGTGAGAATAAAATAGTGATGTAACAGTGATTCATAATTGGTGTGGACCAGGAGAGCTAAAGGACTTGTTTCCATGCTCTATATCTAAGGGGCAGTACAGTGGCGCAGCAGTATAGTTGCTGCCTTACAGTGCCAGAGACCCGGGTTCGATTCTGACTACGGGTGTTATTGTATGGAGTTTGTATATTCTCCCTAGCATCGCATGGGTTTTCTCGGGATGCTCCGGTTTCCTCCCACATATCAAATACATGCAGGTTTGTAGGTTAATTGGCTTCTGTAAATAATCCCTCATGTGTAGGATAAAACTAGTGATCGCAGCCAACCATGTCATCTCTGGGTGCCCGCTTTATAACCCACCAAATAGAGCTCAGGGCCTGGCAGACATTGACGCAGAGACAACAACTTGGCTGCCCAACACCCGGCTTGAGATCTAACTATTCCTTTGGTTTATGTTTCATTCGCAAGAAGAAGCAGGTGGGCGCTTATTCAGTGGGTGAAGGGTCTGTTTCTATGCTGTATCTCTAAACTAAACTCAACTCCGTGTGACCAATGACTTCTTGCTGTTGTAGCTTTGGATCAAATGTGAGGTCGTTTGCCAACGGCATCATCTTCAATGATGAAATGGATGACTTCTCTTCCCCGGGCATTCTGAATGTTTTTGATGTTCCACCTTCCAAAGCCAACTTCATCGCACCAGGTCAGATGCTGTCCGCAGGTCTTAGCCCAGTGTTGGGAGTGGTCTTTATGTTGTAACATTGTAGTACACTTCAGTCGCCAAACTGACCTCTCATCCTCAGCTGCTTCCGCTGGGACTGTGTGTTTTTCATTAGAGGGCAGGGGGTGAACTTACATCCCTTTGGGTCTTTCAGCACCAAGTTGGGACATCCCAAGGCTGCTCACACACACCAGTGTATTGGACTCTGGAGTCTCACAATCACTACCAAGTTCTCCGGGTGCTCCAGTTTCCTCCCAAGCTGGAAAGACATACAGGTTTGTAGGTTAATTGGCTTGGTAAAATTGTAAATTGTCCCTAGTGTATAGGATAGTGCTAGTGTACGGGGTGATCGCTGGTTTACACGTACTCTGTGGGCCGAAGGGCCTGTTTCCACGCTGTATCTCTAAACTAAAGGAAACATATTTTTCCCCTCTACAACACTCCCTGCCATTCACTGTGATGGCCCTGCCCTGGCTTGACCTCCCACACGGGGTGTGATGGGGAGCTTCCTTCACTCGCTACTATAGTGTTCTTCACAATGCTGATCACCTTGTGCTTTGTGTCTAAGTAACTCTTCTCTTTCCAACAGGCAAGATACCCCTGTCCTCTATGTGCCCTGCTATAGTCCTCAATAAAGACAACTCTGTGAAGATGGTAGTGGGAGCCTCTGGAGGGACTAAGATCATCACGGCAACTGCTCTGGTACGTTCTGAGGTGGAAAGGAAAAGATACGATCAACCTCTTATGGAGAAAATCCCAAAACGGGGTCATTGTAGTGGGTGACTTTAATTGCACCAATGTTTACTGGGACTCCCTTCATGTCAGAAGCTGAGATGGGGCAAAATTTGTTAAGAGGTGAGATAGATTAAAAAAAATGCTGGAGTAACTCAGCGGGTCAGACAGCAAATCTGGAGAAAAGGAATAGGTGACATTTCGGGTGGAGACACTTCTTCAGACTGAGAGTCAGGAGAAAGGGAAACAAGAGATATAGATGGTAATGTAGAGAGATATAGTACATCAACTCTATCTGTGCCTGCGAAGGTTGGGAGGTCACATTGCAGCAGTACAAAACTTTGGTTAGCCCATTTGGAATATTGTGGCAGTTCTGGTCGCCCCATTACAGGAACGATGTGGAGGCTTGGAGAGGGTGCAAAAGAGGTTAATCAGAGAGTATTAGGTTGAGGGAGAAATTGGACAAACTTGGATTGTTTCTCTCTCGAGCTTCGGAGGCTGTGTGTCAACCTGCTAGAAGTAGTTGCAACATGTGAGGCATACAATAGCAGGAGGATGTGGTTGTGAATACAACTAATCTCCCTGGGATAGGCACAAAATGCTGCAGTACCTCAGCGGGACAGGCAGCATCTCCGGAGTGAAGTCACGTGAGGCATAATCAGTCTTTTCCCAGGGTGAAAAGGTCAAATACTAACGGGCATACATTTAAGGTGAGAGGGGGGAAGTTTTAAGGAAACCTGCAAGGTACTTGTTTTACAGAGAGAGTGGTGGGTGTCTGGAACTGCACTGCCTGGGGAAGCGGTAGAAAAGGAGACATTTAGGAGGTATTTAGACAGAACAGGCCAGGAATGAAGGGATATAGAACACATGCAGGCACGTGTACAGTTTAAATTGGCTTCATGTTCGGCAAAGACATGGTAGGCTAAAGGGGGCTGTTTCTATGTTGTATTGTTTTGACAACTGGCAGGGTAAACTAACAGGCAGTTAATTATTTGTGAAACTATCTTGCAATGTGATTTAATCTTGTTTCTCTTGTGATCCAGGTGATAATAAACACACTGTGGTTAAATTACAATGTGAAGCAAGCTGTGACTGAGCCAAGATTTCACAATCAACTTTTCCCCAACGCGACTATCGTTGAGGAGGCAATGGAGCAGGTTGGTGAAAGTGCTGACTGCAGCTTCTCTTCTAATCTCTCCCTCCCTCTCATGATAACAACCGCATATACTTTATATATTTTGTCCCTTTGATCTTACCGTCTAACTGCTAATTTACAGTCTTTTCTTGGCTCTGTTCCTCCAAAAAGACATTTTATGATTCATTTATTGCTTTTCTTGTAGCCATATCTCCTGACTGACCTACCCCTTATCACTCATGACTATCTGTTATCTTGGCTCCTTGTTTTTGTTCTCCCTATTTCCAAGTCAGTGTTCTCGCCCTACTAAGACCAAGTTCCATACCGAGCATGTTCCTGGTGGAGTGAATGTTCTGCCCCGCTTCCAACACAACACCCTACAGTTGTGTCCCACTGACTAAGCTAATGCTCTGGCCTCAACATGCTGCAAGTTTTAAACATATTTCTGCTTCAAAATATTCTCTGCCGTTTCACACCATTTCTGACTTAACTGGCCACCACGCTTTGCTTGCTCACCTTACCCCTGTACAAAACGAGTTAAAATACGTCGATAGACAGAAAAAGCTGGAGTAACTCAGTGGGTCAGGCAGCATCTCTGGAGAAAAGGAATAGGTGACGTTTCGGGTCGAGACCCTTCTTCAGACTGTTATGCTTTAATGATGGTAAACATACAGCTGCCGAGAATGCGGCTGCCTTGTTATAATCTATCAAAATCCCTTTGATGCTGGAGACATTCGAGTGGGTTAGAAAACCACAATTATTTGAGGAGGTGATGAAGGTGATTGGTGAGGGTGAGATTTACGGTGGATGATGTCTGTGTGGATTTTACTAAAGTCCCTCATGATAGGGTAGGCTGCTCCAGAAGATGGATGGGATCCACGGTGAGTTGGTGGTTGGGATTCAGAATTAGCTGAGCCATAGGAGACAGAGAGTAGCCGTGGAAGGGTGTTGTTCTGGTCGTTGATCTGTGACTAGCGGCATTCCTCAGGGATCAAAGAGGGAACCTCAGTTGTTTGTGCTACATATAAATGACTTGGACGAACATTACTTGGTTAATAAGTCTGCAGGCAACAGAAAATTGACGGAGTTGCGGCCAGTTGACAACGCTGTCGGAGGATTGAGCAGAATACAGATCAGTTACATATACGGGCGGAGAAATCGCAGATGAAATTTAATCCGAGCAATTGTGAAGTGCTGCACTTTTGTGAAGTGTGAAGTGTTGCAGCATTTTTGTGGACCTGGGATTTTCCAGCATCTGCAGTTCCTTCTTAAACAAAGTGTTGCATTTTGCAAGGTTAAATGTAAGAGGAGACATTCGAGAGGGTTACAGACCTTGAATAACATTGATGTAGAGGGAACTTGGGGTCCAAGTTCATAGCTCTGTGAAAGTTGCAACATAACTATATACTAGAGAGATAAAGAAGGTGTATGGTATGCTTGTCTTCAGGGCATTAAATATAACAGCCAGGAAGTCATGTTGCAGCTTTATAAAACGTTGGTTAAACCACATTTGGAATAATGTGTGCAGTTCTGGTCGCTTTAGTACAGAAATGATGTGGAGGCTTTGGAAAGGATGCAGACAAAATGTCTGCATTTGAAGGTTTTAGCTTATAAGAAGAGGTTGGACAAACTTGGATTATTTTGTGTGGAGTATCAGAAGCTGAGTCAAGTCAAGTAAATAGAGTTTATTGTCATGTGTCCCAGATAGGACAATGAAATTCTTACTTGCTGCAGCACAACAGAATATTGTAAGCAAAAAATACAGAACAGTTCAGTTCAATATATACATAAATAAGCAGATAAAGTGCAATAGGCTGTTACAGTTCAGAGTCTGTTTGTTGGCGAGTTTAATAGCCTAATGGCTGTGGGGAAGTAGCTGTTGCTGAACCTGGATGGAACAGGTTTCAGGCTCCTGTGCCTTGTGCCCGATGGTAGCGGAGAGATGAGTGCGTGGCCAGGATGGTGTGGATCCTTGATGATGTTGGCTGCCTTTTTGAGGCAGCGACTGCGATAGATCCCTTCGATGGTGGGGAGGTCAGAACCGATGATGGACTGGGCAGTGTTCACAACTTTTTGCAGCCTTCTCTGCTCCTGGACGCTCAAGTTGTCGAACCAAGCCACGATGCAACCAATCAGCATACTCTCTACTGTGCACCTGTAGAAGTTCGAGAGAGTCCTCTTTGACATACCGACTCTCCGTAGTCTTCTCAAGAAGTAGAGGCGCTGATGTGCTTTCTTTATGATTGCATCAGTGTGCTGGGACCAGGAAAGATCATTCGGCACTGACAGGGCAAGAGACGCGGGTCCAATTCTGACTACGGGTGCTGTCGGTACAGAGTTTGTACATTCTCCCCGTGACCTGTGTGGGTTTTCTCTGGGAGCTCCGGTTTCCTCCCACACCCCAAAGACGTAAATTGTCCCCAGTGTGTGTGTGTGGGACAGGGCTAGTGTGCGGGGATCGCTGGTCGGCGCGGACTCAGTGGGCCGAAGGGCCTGCTTCCGTGCTGAATCTCTCAACTGAACTAAACTAGACAGGTCCAATACAGAATCCTCCGCCCACCCACACTCCTGTCAGTTACATTATTGGGTCCCCCCTCTGACCAGGACCGGTGGGAGTCATGGCTTTCTGTTGTGTGGCTTTCCAGGGTGTACAGCTGGGCTTGATAAAGAGGCAACACGCACTGGAGGAGGTGACCCGGCCCACGTCAGGAGGTGTGGTCCAGGCCATAGTTCGCAGCAGAGGGAGGTGGACAGCCGAGTCCGACTATCGAAAAGGAGGAAAGCCAGCAGGTTACTGAGGAACCTGTCCATTCGACCAACCCTGATCGGCTGGTCCCTGCCAATCTGCACACAGGTTGAGGAGTGAGGTGGGCAGGAGCCCCCCTACATCAATCCAATCAGCACCTACGTCCTTCAATCCAGCATCCACATTAGCCCGGCTTGTCCAGACCCGTCCAGCTGAACCACAGCTAACTGGCATCGTCACCGCCAACGTCGCTCGCAAATGTTTCTGCTGCTGCAGCGCTGGAGATACCTAGAGCTGGGGAGGGAATAAGCCTCAGGAATATAAATTGTGCCTTCAGCTCTCATGGCCAAACACAACGGGGTGAACATCTCGTTGCTGGCTGCCTTTAACTGGACTGTTTGAATCATACCCGACTTTCCAAACCCATTCCATTCAGGGATGTGCGGTCAGGGGAGGCAGAACCTCAACTGTCATACTCCCAATGAAAATAGCTGTTAAGAAAAGTAAAGAAAAATAATAATAAAATAAAATAAATATAAAGATTTTTCCACTGATCTGTGTTATAAATGTCATTTCTATACGAATCTAATCATTACTTATAGTCAAAATGGCCAAATTTGCGCAGCTCCGCAGAGGTAAAGCGTGCAAACCCGGCAGTCGTTGGGTTTTTTGTGTGACATCTTTCCAACATAGAGCGTTTACTTTTAGTTCCAGGCTATGTGTGACCATGAGTGTGACCGTGAGTGTGAGTGTGACCGTGAGTGTGAGTGTGACCGTGAGTGTGAGTGTGACCGTGAGTGTCAAGTCAAGTCACATTTATTTATATAGCACATTTAAAAAACAACTCTCGCTGGCCAAAGTGCTTTACATTTGTTATAAGAATAGCATAAACAAAACAAACTACATACATATATACATGTAGCCCTCACTCAGAGGACGTCAGGAAAGGCTTGGGAGTATAGATACATTTTTAGTCTTGACTTAAAAGAGTCGATGGAGGGGGCAGTTCTGATGGGAAAGGGGATGCTGTTCCACAGTCTAGGGGCTGCAACCGCAAAGGCGCGGTCGCCCCTGAGCTTATGCCTAGACCGCGGGATATTCAGCAACCCCAAGTCGGACGATTTGAGGGGCCTGGAGGTGGAGTGGTGGGTGAGAAGACTTTTTATGTAGGTGGGGGCAAGCCCATTGAGGGCTTTGTAGACATGGAGGAGGGTCTTGACGTTTATACGGAACCGCACAGGGAGCCAGTGGAGAGAGGCCAGGATCGGGGTGATGTGGTCCCTTTTTCGGGTGCCCGTCAGGAGTCTCGCTGCGGCGTTTTGGACCAGTTGCAGGCGGGACATGGAAGATTGGCTGATGCCAGTGTAAAGGGAGTTGCAGTAATCTAGGCGGGAGGAGATGAATGTGTGGATGATCTTTTCAAGGTCATCAAACTGGAAGAATTGTTTTATTTTAGGTATCGTCCGAAGCTGAAAGAAGCTAGCTTTTACCAAGGCATTGACTTGTTTGTCAAATTTCAGTGCTGAGTCGAATATCACGCCAAGGTTTTTGACATGAGGTTTGAGTAGTGGGGTAAGGCTTCCAAGGCTGCCTGCTATCATTTTGATTGAGTCCGAGGGGCCGAGAAGGATGACCTCAGACTTACTCTCGTTTAGTTGGAGGAAGTTCTGGGCCATCCAACACTTTATATCCTCGAGGCAGTGGTTAAGGTTAAGCAGATTTGATTGGTTTTTGGCCTTCAGGGGGGAGATAGAGTTGTGTATCGTCTGCATAGCAATGGAAGGAAATGCCGTGCCTTTCAATGACTTGGCCTAAGGGGAGCATATACAGGGAGAACAGAATGGGGCCAAGGATGGAACCTTGTGGAACCCCACAGCAGAGATTAGCTGGGGAGGAGAAAGAGTTGCCTATGTTAGTCGAGAAACTCCTACCTTTGAGGTAGGAGATGAACCAGCTCAGGGCAGTGCCATCAATACCAACCCCGTACCGGAGACGGTCAATTAGGATGGTGTGGTCGACAGTATCAAATGCTGCGCTGAGGTCAAGAAGGAGCAGAATTGCACAGTCGCCGGAGTCAACGGTGAGCAGTAGGTCATTATGTACCTTCAACAAGGCAGACTCTGTGCTGTGGTGAGCCCTGAAACCTGATTGGAAAGTTTCCAAGATAGTGTTTTGGTGAAGGTAAGGTATAAGTTGACTTAAAATTACCTTTTCAAGGGCTTTTGAGAGGAAAGGCAGTTTAGAAATGGGTCTGTAGTTGCTAGTCTGAGTGTGACCGTGAGTGTGAGTGTGGGCTCCCGGGTGTTGCCGGTATCGCAGTCAAGTATCTCGCACAGCCCGGGACCTCGCTGTGTACCCATGCAAGGTCAGGATCATTTCAGAAACATTTGGACAGGTACATGGATAGGAACATAGAAACATAGAGAAATAGGCAGGCCATTCAGCTCTTCGTGCTAGCACCGCCATTCAATATGATCATCTAAAATCAGTACCCCGTCCCTGCATTTTCCCCATATCCCTTGATTCCTTTAGCCCTAAGAACTAAATCTAACTCTCTCTTGAAAACATCCAGTGAATTGGCCTCCACTGCCTTCTGTGGCAGAGAATTCCACAGATTCACAATTCTCTGGGTGAAAATGTTTTTCCTCATTTCAGTCCCAAATGGCCCAGGGCGAGCACTTTGAGCCCGGGGGCCTCTGATTCTAAAGGGCAGGACAGTTCCCACGGAGTCACCGATGGAAGTGCCAGGTGATTGTTCATCCCAAAGCCATCTCCCCCCACCCATGGTAACAGCGACTGTGCTCCCACACTGGCCTCGGAGCCCACTGGACCACAGTGGGAGCAGGTTTCCCAACCTGCGACCAACCATCCACACCACTGGACAGGTAGACACAGACCCGCTCTTCATATCAGCCGCTGCACCCTCTCACCCCGGACAGAGTGCATGTGGAGAGGATGTTTCCACTAGTGGGAGAGTCTGGGACCAGAGGCCGCAGCCTCAGAATAAAAGGATGAACCTTTAGAAAGGAGATAACCAGGAATTTCTTTAGCCAGAGTGCGGTGAATAAGGATTAAGCCATTTGGAACGGAGACGAGGAAACACTTTTTCTCACAGAGTGGTGAGTCTGTGGAATTCTCTGCCTCAGAGGGTGGTGGAGGCAGGTTCTCTGGATGCTTTCAAGAGAGAGCTAGATAGGGCTCTTAACAATAGCGGAGTCAGGGGACATGGGGAGAAGGCAGGAACGGTGTACTGATTGGGTATGATCAGCCATGATCACATTGAATGGCGGTGCTGGCTCGAAGGGCCAAATGGCCTACTCCTGCACCTATTGTCTATTGTCTAATCTGTGGAATTAATTTCCGCAGGCGGCTGTGGAGGCCAAGTCATTGGGGAATTTTTAAGATGGAGATTGATAGATTCTTGTGTAAGAAGGAACTGCAGATGCTGGTTTAAACCAAAGATAGACACAAAAAGCTGGAGTAACTCAGTGGGACAGGCAGCATCTCTGGAGAGAAGGAATGGGTGACGTTTCGGGTCGAGACCCGATTCTTGATTAGTACGGGTGTCAGGGTTATGGGGAGAAGGCAGGAGAATGGGGTTGAGAGGGAAAAATAGATCGGCCATGATTGAAGGGCGAAGTAGACTTGATGGGCCGAATGGCCTAATTCTGCTTCTACAACTTATGTCTGCGTGTGCGGACCGGGTTGTTCAGCTTCAGCAGCGGAGGTGGTCGGGAGAGCCGGGGGTATTTGCCAGTGTTAGTGGTTGGGCCGCGGAATGAATGGACGCACGGCGGTGTGATTTCTGTCATTAATTAGTTTAATATCAAAATTCAAGTGCCATTAATGGCTACAGGGTATAAAATATGTAAAAACTGTTATAAAAAAAATAAATGCATCCAGCGCATTCTTGCTTTGGCTCGTAAATCTCTCGGCGATAGAGAATTGTTCACATCAACTTAACAGGTCAACTTTTTTTCAAAATGGAAACGACAAGTTCACAGTTGCAACCGTGGATTGGCGGGCAAGCTGGTTTCAACGCTGCCCAGGACGCTCACAGTTTCAGAGTTCAGTCAGTCACCAGGTCCCGGTCGCTTCTAGTCATAACAATACCGTGACATGTACAAAACACAGGGATGGATGGATGGTCACTGTGGAAGGCAGAGACAAAGGCAGCGACAGACACGGCATGAAGGAACTATACACATGCTACATCCTCAACATTTTCAATTTCACACGATGCAGAAATAACACCAAATACACCGTGTAAATGTATACCACACACGGATAGTGAAAGTGACTGGATAGTGCTGGGGCCACAATATGAAGGAGCGGGGCACTCTGCGCAATTCTTCTCAAATATATTTTGTTCATTATAATATATACAGTAAATACATTCTGAGAATGTCATTATCTACATTCACTGTTACACCAGCAATTATTTACAATACATTCCTTTACAACGCCTGTAGTGTGTGTGTGTGTGTGTGTGTGAGAGGCAGTGATACTAGGCCAGCCCCATGGTTCTCCATCGTAGCGGGACCCTGCCCGCTACTCCCACCCCACCGAGCCTCTCTCTACACGCCCTCCTGTAGCCTCGTTTACCGCTGATATTCAGGCAGCATCTGTTGTGGATAGAAGCAATTAAAAGGGGTCTCGACCCGAAACGTCACCCATTCCTTCTCTCCAGAGATGCTGCCCGTCCCGCTGAGATACTCCAGCATTTTGTGTCTATCTTCGGTGTAAACCAGCATCTGCAGTTGCTTCCTACACTACTCATTCGCCGCTGTTTGTGAGCGGGTTTGTCGCACAATCCTTGCTCCTTCTGGAGTGAGGGCATCAAATGGAAACCCACCCGATACTTTGGGCCCCCCTCGGGCAGCCTCACCTTCTCCCTGAAACGCATCGCCACTGTACGGCGGGAGAGGCGTCTGCCTTCACCCCGGCACCGGTCCGCCATCTCCATCTCTCTGCCTCTCCGCGGGAAACAACGGAGCCCGCCTGCCCAATCAATCCTTGCCTCTCGGACACAACGTTGCCGTTTCAAACGCCGACCCGCGGCGGAAAGAGTGCACCAAGGCTGGGCGAGGGGGCGAATGAGTCGCCCCATCTCCAGCGGGGACAGGAGAGCCGGCGGGGTAACCCTTTAACCCATTGCACTGAAGCCAACCAACGTGGGAGCTGAAGCGGGCAGCGAGCTCTGAATTCCCCAAACGCAGGTTAAACACGGGCCCGAGTGTAAGAAGGAACTGCAGATGCTGGTTTAAACCGAAGATAGACACAACATGCTGGAGTAACTCAGCGGGACAGGCAGCATCTCTGGAGAGAAGGAATGGGTGACCTTTCGGGTCGAGACCCCTCTTCAGACTGGTTAGGGATAAGGGAAACGAGAGATATAGACGGTGATGTGGAGATAAAGAACAGTGAATGAAAGATATGCAGAACAAGTAACGATGATAAAGGAAACAGGCCATTGTAAGCTGTTTGTAGGGGTGAAAATGAGAAGCTAGGGCGAATTAGGTGGGGGAGGGATAGAGAGAGAGAGAGAGAGAGGGAATGCCGGGGCTACCTGAAGTGAGAGAAATCAATAGTCACGCCACTGGGCTGTAAGCTGCCCAAGCGAAATATGAGATGCTGTTCCTCCAATTTGTGTTTAGCCTCACTCTGACAATGGAGGAGACCGAGGACGGAAAGGTCTGTGTAGGAATGGGAAGGAGAATTAAAGTGTTTAGCAACACGGGCCCAATGCCCAGCCCAGTAACGGGCGGAGGGACTGGCACGGGTTGTAAAGAGTGAAATGTTTTGGAAGGAACTGCAGATGCTGGTTTAAACCGACGATAGACACAAAAAGCTGGAGTAACTCAGCGGGACAGGCAGCATCTGTTGTGGATAGAAGCAATTAAAAGGGGTCTCGACTCGAAACGTCACCCATTCCTTCTCTCCAGAGATGCTGCCCGTCCCGCTGAGTTACTCCAGCATTTTTGTGTCTATCTTCGGTGTAAACCAGCATCTGCAGTTCCTTCCTACAATTTCTCCGGAACCTCTCCGCCCACCGTTGTTTATTGGGAGTTAACAGCGGCCTCGACTGGGGAACTCCACGAGGTGGATCCAACATTAAAGCTGCGGACCCCCGGGCTTAGTAGCCGGCAGATTTCCCTTCCTTCCTCTTGTCCGACACCGCCTCGATGCAACCGTGCTCCCGGAATATCCCTTGCACCACGGAGGGCAGCGGCAAGGGCGACACCGACTTGTGATTCTTCAGTTGCAACGCTTCCTTCACGGCCTGTCCCGGGAGAGCCGGCAAAGAAAAGGGCCAGAGTTCACTTATAACCATATAACAATTACAGCACGGAAACAGGCCATCTCGGCCCTTCTAGTCCATGCCGAACACTTACTCTCACCTAGTCCCATCTACCTGCACTCAGACCATAACCCTCCATTCCTTTCCCATCCATATACCTATCCAATTTATTTTTAAATGATAAAATCGAACCTGCCTCCACCACTTCCACTGGAAGCTCATTCCACACAGCTACCACTCTCTGAGTTCATGACAACTCCGGGACGGGGGCGTTTGGGGAACGTGGCGCCGCCCCCCCCCCCCCCTGGACACCCCTACCTCCCACACCAGGTACCATCCCTACCTCCGACACCCGGACCCACCCTTACCTCCCTCCTCCCACCTCCCACCCGGGAGCCATCCCTCTCCCCAGCCACGATCCTCAAACCCTTGACCCATGTCCAGTATCGGACACCAACTCAGGCCCCAGCTCCCAAGAGGACACCCACTGACAGGAATACACCCCCATGCACCCTGAAACTTACACTATCAAATGAGTCTTCAAACTGCACGTCATTCTTGACAGTTACGTGAAGCCGTGGCTGATTGATGGCATCCTCCATGCTGAGTCCAAACCATAACTTGTTGGTAATGACCTGCAGGCAAGAAGACAAAGGTGAAGACCAACCTCTCAGGGTTCAGTGTGAAGGTCCATCACACAGTTATAGTCATGCAGCACAAAGACAGGCCTTTCAGACCAACTTTCCCCAATCAACCAAGCTGCCTCATCTGAAAGATTTCTCTTAATTCAAGGAATTCCCTCTCTCTCTATCCTCCCCCCACCAAGTTGCACTAGCTTCTCATTTTCACTCAAATAACAGCCTGTTTCCTTTATCATCGTTACCTTTTTTGCATATCTTTCATTCATTGTTCTTTATCTCTCTACATCATCTTCTAGAGACCTGGCAGTGAAGCGAAGTTCTCCGGCACTGTGGCGCGCGCCATCACAGCCAAACATAGTCCATCTCACTCCTGATACTTCCCAGACAAGAGAGGTTCACATAACCCTCCATCACTGGGCACTGCCCTTCCCGGTCCCGATAGGGCCCATCCTCACTCTTCATCAACCAAGGAGTGTGTTGCCCACTGCAGGGAGCATTGGTCCCTCCCCTGTAGCTGCACATTGACCAGGCCAGGTCAATGGACATCAGACGGCTGGGCGCAGTCCCAGGCACTTGTTGGCAACATTCCCTTGTTTTCCAGATTTGGTCAAGTTGCCCAATGTAAGCTCCCCGGTGCCAGGAATGGTATGCCAATTGACCCCTGGATTACTAATGCAATGCACTAACACTGCCCCATCATGGGACATGGGTGAATAGCATCAGACAGCCTGGGGAAAACCCAGAACAGTTCAAGGATCACTCAGTCCCTCCTGCACAGTGTGGCCCGTCAACTCTCTCCCCCACCGAGAGGACTCGGGCCCTGACGTAGCAGGACTGTCCCACGGGCAGTGACAGACACACAACGAACGCTGTCTGGAGCAGCGTCTGTTTGCAGAATCCGGGGGCTCAGCCCTGCCCAACGCGCGGCTGCCTTCCCGCTGGAGTTGGCTGCTTACCTGAGCGATGGCGCTGGTGATCATGCTCCCGCCGGACGCTCCCAACACCATCATCGAATCTCTGTCTCTGGACAGCAGGATGCTGGGGGACATGGAGGATGGAGGTTGCAGGCCTGCCACTGAGGGAACAAAACAACACCACACTGAGCAAGCACACAGCTTCAGCTTCCCTGCCTCCTAGCCCAGTCACATCATCAACGACACACCTAACTGCAGTAAAGGGAGTAGGGCAGTCACTAACCCCCCTACTCACTCTGCAGTCAAGAACAGAAATCTTAAGTGGGCTATTCGACCATAGTGCAGAGCAGTCCTGAACTACTATCTACCTCATTGGTGCACCTCGGACTACCTTTGATCAGACTTTACTGGCTTGCGCTAAATGTTATTCCCTTATCAGGTATCTATACACTGTAAATGGCTCAATTGTAATCATCTATTGTCTTTCCGCTGATTGGGTAGCACGCAACAAAAGCTTCTCACTGCACCTCTGTACATGTGACAATAAACTAAACTGAACCTGGCATGTGAGGGGGGGGGGGGGGGGGGCTCTGACTGCACATCAGTGTGACTCCCAGAGAGTATCAATGGATGGTCGATAGCTCCATTCAGCTGAATACACCAGGGCCAAAGATCACCCGCCAGCCTTCACAGTCCATTCCAGCTCCGCTTACCAGCAGCACACATCCCAACAGCCAACAGGAACAATTTTAGGAATATAAAATCAAATATAAAATCAGCGGGTGCTGAAAGTCTGAAAACCCCCTGAAACGCTGGAAACACTAGCTAATCATTCAGTACTGTTTTGAGAAGCTGATAGTTAACTCTGCTTCTCTTCCCACAGATGCTGCATGACATGTTGAGTGTTCCCAGCAGCTTCTGTTATAACTTTAATAAGTTATCATCATGTATGACCTGTCCTGAGCCGAGCACATAATGTAATCATGAAGAATGCACGCCCGCCAGCAGCTCTCCTTTCTTACAAGTTTAAAGAAATTTGATATATCTCCGAATACTGCAGTACAGATGTACTGTAGAAAGTAGAAGGTACACAAAAATGCTGGAGAAACTCAGCGAGTGCAGGAGCATCTATGGAGCGAAGGAAATAGGTAACGTTTCGGGCCGAAACCCTTCTTCAGACGAACGTTGCCTATTTCCTTCGCTCCATAGATGCTGCTGCACCCGCTGAGTTTCTCCAGCATTTTTGTGTACCTTCGATTTTCCAGCATCTGCAGTTCCTTCTTTAATACTGTAGAAAGTATCTTGACTGGTTGCGTCATGGCCTGGCAGGGCAATTCAGGGAATGCAAGTGGCTACACAGAGTGGTGGCCTCAGCCCAGTCCATCACGAGCACAGCCCTCCCCTCTATCGAAGGCAGTACATGAGGTGCTTCCTTGAGAAGGAGGCATCTATCATGAAAGATGCTCACCATCCTCACACTGTCTCTCTGCTGCCATAGGACAGGAGGTACAGAAGCCTGAAGGCCCACACCACCAGGTTCAGCAGCAACTACTTTCCTACAAGTATCAAGTTCTCGAACTGAGGTGCACAACTCAATTCAACCTCTTCAACAGAATACCACCACAATGGACATGTTTTTATTATGTTTTTGCACAGTCTTTTTCTTTAGAAATGTTATGTGTGATATTTGTTTAATTCATATTTGTTTTTGTGTATTTGTTTTGAGTCGATGTGCCTGTGACGCGACTTCAAGCAAGATTTTCATTGTATCTACCACCTCACCATCATTATTACAAACACAACCAACTTCAAGATTAAGTTCATGTCATGTTTATTGTCATATGCACAAGCATGGTTCACTTTAGTTTATTGCCACATGTAAAGCTTTTCACCATACCTCGGTACACCGCGACAATAACCTAAACTGAACCATGGTTGTAAAATATGACAATAAACTTGACTTGAACATGATCTTGGAGTTTGTTGTCTTTATAATAACGATGACTTGGTTTCTGACTTTCTCAGAAAATACTCTTGACACCTCTATAATCCTTCAAGCATACTTGCCTTCTAAATTTCCACTGCCACAGAAGTCGGTCAGCTGATTGTTCAGGATGATTCCAGTACTCTCTGAGTAGACCATCGAACCAAACCTATGGAAACAAAACGCAGTTTTTCTTCTGACCGTCTCAAATTCTGTCTCGAGAAAGGTCTCTCAGTCCCCCGAAGACTCGCCAGTCCAGCTCACTTTCCACCCACATTTAAATCCCATTTTGCACGAAGCAAGAAGTGCAAGAACATCGAGAAGGAGCAGTCCACTCGGCCCCTCAAGCCTGCCCCAGCCCCCAATACGACAATAGCTCATCCGTGCCGGCCTCAAATCCTCCTCTATGTCAGATCTCCAGAGCCCTCAAGCTTTCAACTATTTATCTATCTGCACCTTAAATACATTTATAATCAGGTCACCACCACATTCAGGGGCAGAGAAGGAATGTCTATGCACCACAGTGTTAAATGACTGGTCATTTATTTTGTCGCTATGTCCCCTTTTTCGTGATGCTCTCACTACTGACAACATCTCAGCATCTACCCTGCTTTTATTGTTTATTATTGTCACATATGCAATGACAAATATTGTTTTATGTGCTAACTTTTTGTGATCCGTGCACTATAACACCTCCGAAGTCTCTCTCCATTTAGATAACACTGCATTTTGCCTCCACTTACAAAGTGCGGGTTCCCCACATGCCCACGTGAAACTGCATTTGGAAGGGGTTCCCACCCCCTCTCATTCAATCTCTCTTCGTCCTGTTGCAGAATCACAATGCACCTCATCCCACCAACTTTGGAAAACTTGCATTTTTCCCCACTGTTCGGCATGTCGACCATGGCAAGGGAGTGGAGTGGAGCTGGCGGGAGGGTGTGGACTTACAGGTGGTTGATACTGCTGGTGACGGAGACAGCATTACCCTCGCTGTCGATGACTGACAAGTGACTGGTGCCATAGGTCTCTTGCCCCCCGGGGATGTTGCTGTAGTAGTCTGGTGGATGGGTTTGGCTGTCGATCTTCTTGCGGGCAGCCTGGGCAAACTGTTCCAAACGCTGCAGAAATATCTGTGGTGAGACAGAGGGGGATTAGTGGGCAAGGCTGGCAACACAGTGGGGGATTGGGGTAGCTCAGGTGGGGGTGGAGAAGCTCGGGTGGGGGAGGGGCAGCTGAGGGGGTGGGGTGGGGCAGGTCGTGCGGTAGGGGTGGGGTGGGCAGCTTGGCTTGTGACACTGACAGTGAAGTATTAGACTCCCTCACAGTGAAGCGGGTAAATATGACCACAAAGATCGAGTGAGATAATGGGCAGGGTTATCGACATGTGGAGGCCAATATAATGATCAAAAGGTAGTGTTACAGTGTGGGGTGTATCAGTGTTACAATGAGGAGTGGGGTGTATCAGTGTTACAGAGGGGGTGTAGGGTGTTACAGTGGGGGGGTGTGTGGGGGGGGTGGGGTGTTACAGTGTGGGGTGTATCAGTGTTACAATGAGGAGTGGGGTGTATCAGTGTTACAGAGGGGTGGGGTGTATCAGTGTTACAGAGGGGGATGTAGGGTGTTACAGTGTGGGGTGTATCAGTGTTACAATGAGGAGTGGGGTGTATCAGTGTTACAATGAGGAGTGGGGTGTATCAGTGTTACAATGAGGAGTGGGGTGTATCAGTGTTATACAGAGGGGGATGTAGGGTGTTACAGTGTGGGGTGTATCAGTGTTACAATGAGGAGTGGGGTGTATCAGTGTTACAATGAGGAGTGGGGTGTATCAGTGTTACAATGAGGAGTGGGGTGTATCAGTGTTACAATGAGGAGTGGGGTGTATCAGTGTTACAATGAGGAGTGGGGTGTATCAGTGTTACAGAGGGGGGTGTAGGGTGTTACAGTGTGGGGTGTATCAGTGTTACAATGAGGAGTGTGGGGTGTATCAGTGTTACAGAGGGGGGTGTAGAGTGTTACAGTAGGGGGGGTGGGATGTTACAGTGTGGGGTGTATCAGTGTTACAGTGGGGGGTGTGGGGTGTTATGGGGGGGGGGTGGGGGTATTACAGTGGGGTGTGGGTGTGTGGGGTGTATCAGTATCAATGTGGGCAATGGGGAAAACCATTCCAACTGCAATTGTCTCTAGGCTAGAGGGGAGAACACTGTTTAAAGTTCACCCAACAATAATCATTCCGGCACAGAAATAACGAGCGAAATGCTGAAGAGTAAATAAAGTTCACATACGTTGGCAGAACCTATCTTGTCCTGCCCTCCATTTGCAAACTTCAAGGACTCTATTATTCGGTGATAGGTTTCGACCCTCTGATCTCTCTTCAATGATTTTTGGGTGAAATTAAATCCTGTTGGAGATCAGAAAAGTTAGTGTTTAACACATTTCAGGGTTTACTGCATTGTCTTGTTCTAAATTCTGATAGTTAGCGAGAGGCCCTC
>CM075980.1:13072124-13317914 GCA_038087875.1 Malacoraja senta | reverse complement strand
CATATCTTTGACTTGACAGTATTCATGTATAGCATGCAAAACAAAGTCTTTCCCTGTGCCTCGGTATACGACACAATAATACACTTAAACCTAAACGTAAAGACATTGTAGAAGCAAAGTGCGTTCTGTTGCTGCACTATGTTATACAGTGCCCTCTGTAATGTTTGGACAAAGACCCATCATTTATTTATTTGCCTCTGTACTCCACAATTTGAGATTTGTAATAGAAAAAAATCACATGTGGTTAAAATGCACATTGTCAGATTTTATTAAAGGGTATTTTTATACATTTTGGTTTCACCATGTAGAAATTACAGCTGTGTTTATACATAGTCCCCCATTTCAGGGCACCATAATGTTTGGGACACGTGGCTTCATAGGTGTTTGTAATTGCTCAGTGTGTTTAAATGCCTCCTTAATGCAGGTATAAGAGAGCTCTCAGCATCTACTCTTTCCTCCAGTCTTTCCATCACCTTTGGAAACTTTTATTGCTGTTTATCAACATGAGGACCAAAGTTTTGCCAATGAAAGTCAAAGAAGCCATTATGAGACTGAGAAACAAGAATAAAACTGTTAGAGAACATCAAGCCGAACGTTAGGCTTACCAAAATCAACTGTTTGGAACATCATTAAGAAGAAAGAGAACACTGGTGAGCGGTCTAATCGCAAAGGGATTGGCAGGCCAAGGAAGACTCCACAGCTGATGACAGAAGAATTTTCTCTACAATAAAGAAAAATCCCCAAACACCTGTCTGACAGATCAGAAACACTTTTCAGGAATCAGGTGTGGATTTGTCAATGACCACTGTCCACAGAAGACTTCATGAACAGAAATACAGAGGCTACACTGCAAGATGCAAACCACAGGTTAGCCGCAAAAATGGGATGGCTGGTTTACAGTTTGCCAAGAAGTACTTAAAAGAGCAACCACAGTTCTGGAAAAATGTCTTGTGGACAGATGAGACGAAGATTAACTTATATCAGAGTGATGGCAAGAGCAAAGTATGGAGGAGAGAAGGACTGCCCAAGATCCAAAGCATACCACCTCATCTGTGAAACACGGTGGTGGGGGGGGTTATGGCCTGGGTATGTATGGCTGCTGAAGGTTCTGGCTCACTTATCTTCATTGATGATACAACTGCTGATGATAGTAGCATAATGAATTCTGAAGTGTATAGACACATCATATCTGCTCAAGCTCAAACAAATGCCTCAAAACTTATTAGCCGATGGTTCATTCTACAACAAGACAATGATTCCAGACTTACAGCTAAAGCAACAAAGGAGTTTTTTCAAAGCTAAAAAATGGTCAATTCTTGAGTGGCCAAGTCAATCTCCCGATCTGAACCTAATTGAACATGTCTTTTATATGCTGAAGATAAAACTGAAGGGGACTAGCCCTCAAAAAAGCATAAGCGAAAGACGGCTGCAATACAGGCCTGGCAGAGCATCACCAGGGAAGACACCCAGCAACTGGTGATGTCCATGAACGCAGACTTCAAGCAGTCATTGCATGCAAAGGATATGCAACAAAATACTAAACATGACTACTTTCATTTGCAATGACATTGCTGTGTCCCACACATTATGGTGTCCTGAAATGGGGGACTATGTATAAACACTGCTGTAATTTCTACATGGTGAAACCAAAATGTATAAAAATGGCCTTTATTAAAAACTGACAATATGCACTTTAACCACATGTGATTTTTTTTCTATTACAAATCTCAAATTGTGGAGTACAGAGGCAAATAAATAAATGATGGATCTTTGTCCCAAACATTATGGAGGGCACTGTATGTCAGGCTTGCTGGCACGCCACACACTCAGACACAGGCACCCATACACGCTCACACACACATGCACATGCGCACACACACACACACACACACGGGAGACACTCACAGGACATGTATACACACACGTGCGCAGGCACACACACACCCATCCACATACACACCGCACACACACGCATGCGCCCACCACACACACACGCACACGTGCACACACACACACACACACACACACACATGCATACACTCACACACACATAATTCAAACTCTGCTCCAGTAAGTCGCAGAGTAGCCATCTCTGGCAGGGAGCCCCCCCAACATCAGTGCGTTGTCAGGGCCGGGCCGGGCCACGAGCAGGGTCGTGCACTGTTGCACAAGCACCCAGCGCAGTCATGTTTAATGTGTGTGAATGTGTGCGGTGCCAGTAGGCCTGACATATAACATAGCGTCAACACGTGTCAGTGCGTGTGCAGGAAGGTACGAAATACCTGAATGTTGGTGATCAGATGCATCCTTGATATCTTTGATGAGGTCCCGTGTGATATTTCCTTTATAGAAAGCGTCCGGCCCTTGTTTCGCAATGGTCTCCAGCGTTTTTTGCCAGCTGAGCGTACAGCACTGTCTTACGCGGGGATCCATCACTCTTGTAAAATAAAGAACTGAAGGGAAAAGGTTTATTGATTAGATGTGCGATGCCACCTATCTCCACTGCAGCCCCTCTGCTGGAACCCACTGGGCCAACCCGTGCTATTTATAATAAGTCGAGCGACTGATTTCCACCGGCAGTGACTGGTGTCTCTGAATGTGACCGCTCTGGAATCCGACTGGGATTGGGCTAGTGTGTGCCAGGATGGGTGGTGGGGAGGGCCGGGTGTGCCAGGGTGAGGGTAGTGTGTGGCACCGATCACTACTCAGTGCCCTCCCTATTGCCCACGTGGCTGGTGTAATATTCAGTGTGAAGGGGCCTGGATGGGTCACCCTGCTGCCCTCTAACGTAGTTATTGTTGTGGGGGTTTTAGTGTAGAGGGACAACTGCACTGTCAGAAACCCCCCCCCCCCACCCCCCACAGTCACACACACTGCTAGCCTGGCCCACTCACCCGATCTTCCTCGGCATTAGTATATCTTTCAGCATCTGGAAGGAGAGCAATTTTTCTAAAAAGGGGGTGATTTTAAATTCCTTCCTCGCGAGCTGTATGGATGGTTGGAACAGCTGCTCCCAGTGCAATTTGCCAAACCGCTGGTGTGCCTCCCAGTAACCCTGTATTTCACCTGGCACACCGATCCACTGAGCACCTGTGTGTGGGGCACAGATAACAAGGCAGACGTCACCCGGTGAAGGCAGCAGCTCGGGGCTAAGGCACGCACTCAGCACACTGCCAACCAAACCCATCTGCCAAGGCCAAGGCCGCTGGCACTGCACCAGTGCACGCACCCTCGTCCACTGCCCCACCCCAATGGCCCAGGCTGACCATTCTTGATTAGTACAGGTGTCAGAGGTTATGGGGAGAAGGTAAGAGAATGGGGTTAGGAGGGAGAGATAGATCAGCCACGATTGAATGGCGGAGTAGACTTGATGGGCCGCATGGCCTAATTCTGCTCCAATGATCTTATGATTCACCACCGAGACTGTATGTGGAGAGAAATACAGGAGGAGATTTCTCTCCACATACAGTCTCGGTGGTGAATCATAAGATCATTGGAGCAGAATTAGTTCACATTCCTAGCCAGACTCCTACTGGATCTCTCCTTCATTCTGTCACTCCCATTGTTCTTTCCTGCTCCTGACCTGCTGCCCCTCTTATCTTTTACTCATTCACAGGCTGAGGCAATGTTTAACCTGCCCATTCCACAAGGTAATGCGGGTTACCGTCTTGAACTGTGCTGACCTTGAGGTGTGGCTGTACCTGCAACACAGAGGACGGGATGAAGCTCCAGGAGACTGGCCCAGTGTTTTATTAGTTTAGTTTTAGACCCTTCAGCCGGACCGAGTCTGTGCCGACCAGCGATCCCCGCACACTAACACCATCCTACACACACTAGGGACAATTTACAATTATACCAAGCCAATTAGCCTACAAACCTGAACATCTTTGGAGTGCGAGAGGAAACTGGAGATCCTGGAGAAAACCCAGGCAGTCACGGGGAGAACATACAGACTCCATACAGACGAGCACCCGTGGTCAGGATCGAACCCCGGGAAGAGCCCGAGACGAAACTATCCTTCAATCTGGAAGTATGCAACTTTCAGACTTCTGTAACTCTTGTCTGATGGGAGAGGGGAGAAGAGGGAGTGTCCGGGGTGAAACTCATCCTTCCAGCAATTTGAAAGCGTATTTTATTACCTGGCATGAGCGGTGAGACCCCACACCCAGAGAACATGCCTGATGAAGATTCTTCGCGGCAACCTCTCTTGCATTAATTACTGTTACATGGTCTGAGAGAGAAAAAGAGAGAGAGAGCGTCACACAGAGAGAAACCATACATGTCATAGACAGAGATGAACTGTGGACACTGTACAGAGCAGGCTCTACAAACCATTCAGACAGCGAGAGGCCGTGTACACTACAGTGAAGGAGGCAGTGTGCACTGTCAAGTCAGAGGTGCTGTTCAGGTGGGGTTTTTTTTAACCAAAATTAAATTGAATCAATTATTGCAAGAATAATATGTACAATACAAAACAATACCAACAAACCCACAAATTAAAGTAAAACAAATATTCTTAAATATCAAATATACTGAGTATTAAATAACTGTTACAATTCTTGTCAAGGATACATTCCACACCCCGCGGTGCCCAGCCGTTTTGGAAATCCCCCAGGGTGCCCGTAGACAGGGCGTAGTCCCTCTCTAGTACCGCCCGGGCGTGGACGTAACCCCGGGAAAGGGGCAGGCAGCCGGCTCGGGCTGTGTTCAGGTGGGGTTTAGGAGGGCAGCGTAACTGCGCAGTGAGAGAGGCGGTGTACACTGTAACATGAGGACGATGCCCACTGTAGTGTGAGGGGCCAGTGGGCACTGTAAAGTGAGGAAGGCAGTGTTCACTGTGCAGAGGGTGGCAGTGTGCACTATACATTGAGAGGTCTGCACTGTTTAGACAGTGACGGATGCAACGTGCACTGTATAGTGAGAGAGAGAGGTACAATGCGATGCAGTGTGTGATGTTTGGGTGGTTCAGAGTGAACTGTGCAGTGAGAGAGGCAGTGTACACTCACAGTGAGAGAGGCAGTTCTCCCCCTCTACATCGGGGACCTGGGGTGGAGGGTATTGCACCGAGGTGTTCCCTGCAACCTGTTTCTCTCGCGGTTCACAGGCTCGCCAGCCGCCTGCCACTTTTGCGGGCTGGAAGAGTCTGAGTACCACGTGTACATGGAGTGCGTGAGGCTGCAGCCACTGTTTGAATACCTAAAGGGGCTGCTCCTTGCCTTCTGGTTGCATTTTTCACCCACCATCCTCATCTTTGGGCACCCTGTGCGTAGGGGAGAGGGTAGGGCTGAAGATGTCCTGGTTGGGTTGCTGGCCAAGCTGGCCATCCGCGAGTCAAGACGCCAGGCGGTGGAGGGCTCTACCCGAGCCGGTTGCCTGCCCCTTTTCCGGGGATACGTCCGTGCCCGGGTGGAGTTAGAAAGGGAATACGCCCTGTCCACGGACACCCTGGGGAGTTCCGGGACCGCTGGGCTCCGCAGGGTGTTGAATGTATCCTCAATAAGGATTGTATCATAGTTGTATTGTAGTTTATTATGGTTATATATGTTTGTATTGTATTATGGTGGTGGGTTCTGGCTTGTTTTATTGTAGTGTCAATATTATTTTGATATAAATTTGATTAAAAAAAACAGTGAGAGGCAGTGTACACCTCACAGTGAGAGAGGCAGCATGCACAGTATGGCAAGAGAGGCCATGTGCACTGTGCGGTGAGAGTGGGTGGACACTGTACATTTGGCCCTTGGGGCTGGGCCAGCACCCTGCAAGGATGATCCACAGGATGTCCCCTCCCTCTCCTCTCAACTGAGAGCAGCTGCACCAGTGAGTCTGCAGTGCGGCAGTGGGAAGCCTTTGGTTTGGGGCACTATAGTGAAGAGCCCATCTGTGGAGGACTCCAGGGTTCGGACTGCCCCAACCCCCATCCCTCTTCCCACTGACCCAGGCAGCAACCTGCAGCCCCCACACCCCTGTGCACCTCCCCGCCCCCCTCCCCAACCCAGCCTGTGGGCGGGGGAATCACCTGTGGCCGCATGGTAGATGGTGTAGATGGATCCTCCGCCAATGCCCAGACTCTGGGGGTGGACCAGGGAACTGCACAGCAGGGCAGCGATCGCTGCATCGACCGCCGAGCCGTTTCTGCTTCAGGATGTCTCTGCAAAAAACATAGAAACATAGAAAAATAGGTGCAGGAGCAGGCCTTTTGGCCCTTCGAGCCAGCACCACCATTCAATATGATCATGGCTGATCATCTAAAATCAGTACCCTGTTCCTGCTTTTTCCTCATATCCCTTGATTCCTTTAGCCCCAAGAGCTAAATCTAACTCTCTCTTGAAAACATCCAGTGCATTGGCCTCTACTGCCTTCTGTGGCAGAGTATTCCACACATTCACAACTCTCTGGGTGAAAAATGTTTTCTTCATCTCAGTCCTAAATGGCCTTCCCTTTATTCTTAACATGTGACCCCCTGTTCTGGACCTCCCAATATTGGGAACATTTTTCCTGCATCTATCCTGTCCAATCCTTTAAGAATGTTATATGTTTCTATAAGATCCCCTCTCATCCTTCTAAATTCCAGTGAATACCAGCCCAGTCGACCCATTCTTTCATCATATGTCAGTCCCGCAATCCCGGGGAATTAACCAGTGGTGAACTCCCAATAGCAATAATATCCTTCCTCAAATTAGGAGACCAAACTGCACACAATACTTCAGGTGCGGTCTCACCAGGGCCCTGTTCAACCGCCATAAGACCTCTTTGCTCCTAAACTCAAATCCTAAGACAAACACAGCGGCGACATCACTGAGGGGACAGGCTGCGATGGTCCCTGCATGGTCAGTGTACCGAGGCAACATGCACTTACTATCAACAATACCTTGGTTGGGAGATGTATGTGTGCGTGCGTGCGTGCAATATATGTGTGTGTGTGTGTGTGTGTGTGTGTGTGTGTGTGTGTGTATATATATATATATATATATGTGTGTGTGTGTGTGTGTGTATATGGAAATGGGGGGGGAGGTCAGGAAGTGGTCCACATAGTTTACACGCAATGCAACAGCCACAAGCGTTGCAACTGTCTCTCCACAGTTCCCTGAAACAGCTTTGATCAGGGCCCAAAAATCATCGCGTGAATGGGACGGAGAACCCAGAGGAAATCGCAGCAATTAATCATCCGGTATTTATTCTTGTCCAGTGGAAAGCACTTGAGACACATTGCACAAATATATCCGTTTCCCTCATTGGAATTCACCAAACGCTGATGTTTGAGTGGGTTACTGCAGCTGGCAATTTGTTTGATTCCTTTGAAAATTGTGGGATTAACGTTATCTCCAACTCAATATTGACGCACAGGCAGGGGGCCGGTGGTGAACACAATATGGAGGTTGAAGGACAGAGGGCCAAACTTTGTGTCTCCCCGTCTCCCCCCTCTCCCTGTGTAGGTTTGATTTGATTTGATTTTGATTCAATTTATTGTCATTGCACTTTTCAGTGCAACGAAATGGTTTAGCCTGCAGTCATAACATAGAATAAATAACAAAAACACACACTCAACACAGTTTAACATCCACCACAGTGAGTCCACCAGGCACCTCCTCACTGTGATGGAAGGCAAAAAGTCCCAAAGTCCATGTCTCTTGCCTCCTTGCTCTCTCTCTGCGCTGAGGCGATCCAGGCCTCCGATGTTGTGACCCCGCCAGGTGATGGTAAGTGAGTCCCGCGGCTGAATCCGAACGGGCCGGTTCAAACTCCGCGGCCCAGGGCGGTCGAAGCTGCCGAAGCTTCGACTGCCGCCCTCCAGTCCAGCGGACGCAGCTGTTGTTGCGGGAGCTACGGAAAAACAGGTCACCAACCTGTGACCTGCGAGCTCCCGACGATGTCGTCCACTGGCCCTCGCCGAGCCTCCGAGGCTCCGAAGTCGGGTCGGAAGTTCTGGTCGCAACGCCACCACAGCCCCGAAGTCGGCCAGCCCCGCGCTGGCAAGTCCCGGCTGGCTCTGCCTCCCGAGCCCCGAGGTCGGTCCCAGTTGGAGGCCGCCAGCTCCGCGATAGGCCTCAGCGCAGACGGAGACGGAGACGGGGGATACGGCAAGAAAGGTCGCATCCCCCCCGAAGGAAGAGCCAAAAAACATGCTTCTCCCACCCCCCACACCCCCCCCCCACACCCCCCACACCCCCCCACCCCACACCCCCCCACCCCCCACCCCACACCCCACACCAACACAACTAAAATAAACCAAAACAAACCGCAACAACGGGACAAAAGAAAACAAAAAAATAAAAGACAAACGGACTGCAAACGGACTGCAGCCGCCACGTCCGGTCCCTGGGCTGTGCCATGAAATATCCTGTGCACATGAAGCTCACAGTCAATGGTATGTACAGGACACAACAATAACGTCAATGACCTGCACAAAACAGCAGAAAGATTGTAGTGCAAAATCTGAGTCGTGTAAAAAAACATTAAAGTACAACAACAGAATTACCAAATGAGGTTGAGTTAAGTGTATGGGGCAGCATCCCCAATAAGGGTGGGTAAGAGGTGATTGGTTCCAGAGGCAGATAGCAGTGGGCTTAAGTCTGAACATTAGAGCTTTCAAGCTCCTGTATCTTCTCCCAGAAGTTAGAAGAGAGGATAGGGAATGGCCAGCGGTGGAGGCATCGTCGATGATAGTTTAGTTTAGTTTATTGTCGCACGTACCGAGGTACAGTGGAAAGCTTTTATTGCGTGCTGACCAGTCAGTGGAAAGACAATTCGTGGTTACAATCGAGCCGTCCACAGTGTACAGATAATGGATGAAGGGAATAATATTTGGTGTAAGATGAAGCCAGTAAAGTCCCATCAAAGATAGTCCGAGGGTCTCCATTGAGGTAGGTAGTAGCTCAGGACCGCTCTCTAGTTGTTGGCAGGATAGTTCAGTTGCCGGATAACAGCTGGGAAGAAACTCTCCCTGAGTCTGGAGGTGTGCGTTTTCACACTTCTTTACCTTTTGCCTGATGGGAGAGGGAAAAAGAGGGAGTGGCCAGGGTGCGACTGCCCAGAAGGCGTTGAATCTTTCTGGGACCCTACGCTGGAGGAACAGGGTGCAAGGGGCCTGTTCTTGCTCCTCTTTTCTGATGCTCTTGTATTCAAGAACACTTCAATGACAATCTTCATCACATCTTCACCACGAGGCGGTGTAAATGCCCTGGTCAGATCAATGGTCCGACCACATGGAAGCACTAGCCAAGAAAGCGCACCAACGCCTCTACTTCCTCAGAAAACAAAAGGGGGTTCTGCATGACTCCAACGACTCTCACCAACCTCTACAGATGCATCCTACAAAGAATCCATTTCGGAATGCACCACAACTTGGTTCGGCAACTGCTCTGCCCAAGACGGCAACAATTGCACAGAGTAGTGAATGTAGCCCAGTCCGTCGTGCAGAAGAACCTCGCCGCTATCAACTCCATCTACATTTCACGCTGCCTTGGGAAAGCAGCCAACATAATGAAGGACCATTTTCATTACGCTCATTCCCTCTTCTTCCCTATCCCAATACAAAAGCTTGAAAGCATGTACCACCAGATTCAGGGACAGTTTCTTCCCACTATGATCAGTCTAAGGAGTGACTCTCCCATAAGGTAAGAGTAGTCCCGGTCTCCCAACCTACCTCATTGGACTTTTATTTGTATCTGCATTTTCCCTGTAAGTGATGCTGTAACACTGTATTCTTTATCTATGCACGACCTGTTGGACGTGTCCGGTTTGATTGTATTTGTGCCTGGTATGACTTGACTGGATAGGCTGGAAACAACGTTTTTCATTGTATTTGAGCACACATGTCAATAATAAACCAGTACCAATGGTAGAGATGGTCAGCATGGACATGGTGGGCAGAAGGGCCTGTGCGCTGAATGGCACTATGGCAATGTCTCAATGACATGCTGTCATTCTGTTGCCTCTGATAAGAGGAAGTAACACAACAGGGAAGGAACATGGTGATTGGGAAGTGTATGCTAAGAGTAGCGTTGTTACAAAACCTACCATCAGTGGAGCTGCAGATCTGCCACTGCCTGTGCAGGCGATTCTGGAGGCTTGGGGGGGGGGGGCGGATTAAAATGCAGGTTTGTATTGGCTGTCCTCGGGCTGCTACCTGATGAAGAAAAATCGTTCCGGCTTCCGTTCCTGTTTTTTTTATTTTTTTATTGCTGGACGATTTAATCGCTGGATTGAAGTAAAAAGCGACTTTTAACACCTTCAACATCACGGATCGCAATATCAGGACAAAACAAAAGGTATGTCGTTTATTTAAAAATATTATCTTGCTTTTTGGTGTGGCTTTATTCTTATCTTATGATGCAAACATGTTATTTAGGCCCCCATTCGAATCGGCCGTCTCTTGCCTGCCGATATGGGCTTAAAATTTATGGCAACAGCAACATTCCAATTGATCACATTCCAGAAACATCCATTCTCAAGATAATCAAATTCATTATTTTTTTGCACAATCATGTCATAAGAACATCTAAATCATCTATATTTTGTGTTATTGTCTATCCATGACCAATATTTTCATACTAAATATCCACAATGGTTTTAGTCAGATGTATTGTGCAAAAAATGATTTTGATTATCTTGAGAGCGGATGTTTCTGGATTAATTGATGGGAATTAAACATTAAATTCCTTCCATTTGGCATAGTTCATGACAAAGTGAGATTTAAAAATCATGTTATATTGTGAATTCTTGTGTGAATGGGATCAGTTTGTTATTTGTTATTTAGATACTTAGGTTATTTTAATTTTTTAGCCTTTTCTTAAGAAATGGATAGATGTTTAGATCTAGTAATTGAATTTAGATGAATTTAATTGATTTGATGAAACTGATGAATATGATTTTTTTGTTGGTTATTTATTATTTGTTTTAGCGATTAACTTTATCATTTCTACCTTTTTTCCTAAAACTGCAAAAATTACATGTTTCTGTTAATACTGTTCAGTGTTTTTTTTTCTTTAGATTTTAAAGACATGTCTCCAAAGAAGAAATGCAAAATTGTCAATCCAAATGCCCAACAAAAGAGACCGATTTAGACAGCATTCACAGAGATTATCCGAATTTGGACTACTCCAAATGTGATGATCTACAGGACATTCTTAATGGGAAAGTAGTGGGCAGAAAGGCATGTCATGCATGGTTTGAAGAGCAAAAACTTGAGGAAAAACAAGGTGTAGAGTTGCTTATTGGTTACAATCTGAAGAGTATGATATAACCATATAACCATAACAGCACGGAAACAGGCCATCTCGGCCCTTCAAGTCCGTGCCGAACTTTTTTTTTTGTGTTTTTTTTTTGTGTGTTTTTTTTAATTTAATTTTTTAATTTTTTTTTTTTTTTTAATTAAAAATAAATAATTCCCCCTAGTCCCATCTACCTGCACTCAGACCATAACCCTCCATTCCTTTCCCGTCCATATACCCATCCAATCTATTTTTAAAGGATAACACCGAACCTGCCTCCACCACTTCCACTGGAAGCTCATTCCACACAGCTACCACTCTCTGAGTAAAGAAGTTCCCCCTAATGTTCCCCCTAAACTTCTGTCCCTTAATTCTCAAGTCATGTCCCCTTGTTTGAATCTTCCCTACTATCAATGGGAAAAGCTTATCCACGTCCACTCTGTCTAACCCGCTCATAATTTTAAAGACCTCTATCAAGTCCCCTCTTAACCTTCTGCGCTCCAAAGAATAAAGACCTAACTTGTTCAACCTTTCTCTGTAACTTAGTTGCTGAAACCCAGGCAACATTCTAGTAAATCTCCACTGTACTCTCTCTATTTTGTTGACATCCTTCCTGTAATTAGGCGACCAAAATTGTACTCCATACTCCAGAATTGGCCTCACCAATGACTTGTACAATTTTAACATTACATCCCAACTTCTATATTCAATGCTCTGATTTATAAAGGCCAGCACACCAAAAGCTTTCTTTACCACCCTATCTACATGAGATTCCACCTTCAGGGAACTGTGCACAGTTATTCCTAGATCCCTCTGTTCAACTGCATTCCTCAATTCGCTACCATTTACCGTGTACGTCCTATTTTGATTTGTCCTGCCGAGATGTAGCACCTCACATTTGTCAGCATTAAACTCCATCTGCCATCTTTCAGCCCACTCTTCCAAATGGCCTAAATCTCTCTGTAGACTTTGAAAATCTACTTCATTATCCACAACACCACCTATCTTAGTATCATCTGCATACTTACTAATCCAATTTTCCACACCATCATCCAGATCATTGATGTACATGACAAACAACAGTGGACCCAACACAGACCCCTGAGGCACCCCACTAGTCACCGGCCTCCAACCTGACAAACAGCCATCCACCATTACTCTCTGGCACCTCCCATTCAGCCACTGTTGAATCCATCTTGCTACTCCACCATTAATACCTAACAATTGAATCTTCTTAACCAACCTTCCATGAGGAACCTTGTCAAAGGCCTTACTGAAGTCCATATAGACAACATCCACTGCTTTACCCTCATCAATTTCCCTAGTAACCTCTTCGAAAAATTCAAGAAGATTAGTCAAGCATGACCTTCCAGGCACAAATCCATGTTGACTGTTCCTAATCAGACCCTGCTTATCCAGATGTTTATATATATTATCTTTAAGTATCCTTTCCATTAATTTGCCCACCACTGACGTCAAACTAACAGGTCTATAATTGCTAGGTTTACTCTTCGAACCCTTTTTAAACAACGGAAGAACATGCGCAGTACGCCAATCCTCCGGCACTATTCCTGTTTCTAATGACATTTGAAATATTTCTGTCATAGCCCCTGCTATTTCTACACTAACTTCCCTCAATGTCCTAGGGAATATCCTGTCAGGACCTGGAGACTTATCCGTTTTCATATTTTTCAAAAGTGTCCGCACCTCCTCTTCTTTGAATCTCACAGTTTCCATTGCTACTCTGCTTGTTTCCCTTACCTCACATAATTCCATATCCTTCTCCTTCGTGAATACCGAAGAAAAGAAATTGTTCAATATCTCCCCCATCTCTTTTGGCTCTGCAGATAGCTGTCCACTCTGACTCTCTAATGGACCAATTTGATTCCTTGTTATCCTTTTGCTATTAATATAGCTGTAGAAACCCTTTGGATTTACTTTCACCTTACTTGCCAAAGCAACCTCATATCTTCTTTTAGCTTTTCTAATTTCTTTCTTAATATTCTTTTTACATTCTTTATACTCCTCAAGCACCTCATTTACTCCATGCTGCCTATAATTATTGTAGATCTCTCTCTTTTTCCGAACCAAGTGTCCAATTTCCCTTGAAAACCATGGCTCTTTCCATTTTTTACTATTTCCTTTCAACCGAACAGGGACATAAAGATTCTGTACTCTTAAAATTTCACCCTTAAATGTCCTCCATTTTTCTTCTACATCCTTCCCATAAAACAACATGTCCCAATTCACTCCTTTTAAATCCTTTCGCGTCTCCTCAAAGTTAGCCTTTCTCCAAACAAAAATCTCAACCCTAGGTCCAGTTCTGACCCTCTCCATAATTATATTGAAACTAATGGTATTGTGATCACTGGACCCGAAGTGCTCCCCGATGCATACCTCCGCCACCTGCCCTGTCTCATTTCCTAACAGGAGGTCCAGCACTGCCCCTTCTCTAGTAGGTACCTCTATGTATTGCTGCAAAAAAAACTATCTTGCACACATTTTACAAACTCCAAACCATCCAGCCCTTTTACAATGATGATGCTATTGATTATGATATGCCAATGTACCAGCTAGCAGCTGATCTTCTCCATAAAGACTTGGTCTTTTGCTAGAAATTGTAATTTCTTTACCTGCCTGTTACGGACTTACAGCATATAATACAATAATATTAAAGTTCTGATCTTGAGAATATCATATTTTTTAATTTTCAAGGCAGTCTGGGTGTTTATTACTATTTCCGTCACAACGGTCAATTTTGTAATTAGCTACAATTAGGTAACTAACTAATTATATGTTTTAATTTCAGGTCATCCAAGAAAGATGTTTCATATTTGTTTCAGAATGCTTCAATCTATAACAACTGAAAATTTCATTCAGTTCTCTTAATTTTTAAGAAAGTTATGGGCTTTTAACTGTCCTTGATCGCAGCTTTTGTGTTAAGTCAATGGGAAAGCAATAGGGAACAAGATGCTAATTTCCGAGTATGAAAATGACCATAACCTTTTATACACTGAAGATATGAAAGTGAATTCGGTATCAAATTAAAGTTATTTTTATGCTTTATCTGATGGGATAAATTATAGGCTTGATTTTTAAAATCTCAAAATATTGTAACATTCCTACTAAGAGCTTGGCTGATATTTTTTTAACTCTTCAGCACAGATCCTGGTTGCTTTTTCCATTTGATTGCACCAGGGTGTAAGGCGGCACTGCGGAAAGTGTGGTAAACTCAGGTTCTGCAAAATCACTCAGCTCAGGTAGCCAGGCACAAGACTGTCAACTGCATCTTAACATCATCTGTCATTAGACTTTGCACTCCTACCACTGTGTACGAGAGAGCAGTGGTCTTATGCCCCATTGTGTACTCGTGAGTACAGTCCCCATAGCCGGATATGTAATAGTGAGCAAGGATCAAGTGCTTTGCTGGTAATCATGAGCAGCGGCGCAGTGTCCTGCAATGCAATAGTGAGCAATGTTCTAGTGCCCTTTGGTGTAATAGTGCATAATGTTCCGCTGCCCTGTGGTGTAATCGTGAACAAAGTCCTAGCATTCTGTCATATAATAGTGAGCAACGTTCTCATGTGCGGTGATATAATAGTGACCAATGTCCCAGTGTACTGCAATATAATAGTGAGCAATGTCCCGGTGCCCTGCGATATAATAGTGAGCAGGGTACCGAGTGTGATCATGAGCAGTGTTGTAAACTCCTATTGTGCAGCAGAGTGTGGGCCCAGGATGATGTGGTGCAGTAATGAACCGCGTTCCTGAGGTAGTGAGACAGGCAACCCCTCTGGAGTAGGAAACTTGGTGGCGGTGGGGCTGGAGGGGAACAGGCTGTGTGTGTGTGTGGGGCGGGGGGAAGGGCTGTGTGTCGGGGGGGAGGGGGCTGTGGGTCGGGAGAGGGGCTGTGGGTCGGGGGGGGAGGCCTGTGGGTCTCATCCCCGGGGGAGAGGGACGTTGTGAGGCAGGCGGTGTGTGAACTGGCCGGGTGTCAGGGCTGTCGTGTCACGGGCTGGGCACGGTTGTGTGAGTGGGAGTGGGAGCGTATGTGTTACCGTGAGTGTGAGTGTGAGTGTGGGCTCCCTGTTGTCGCCGGCAATGCAGTCAATGATCTCCCAAAGCCCGGGACCTCGCTGTGTACCCGTGCAAGATTGGGATCTTTTAAGAAACATTTGGACAGGTACATGGATAGGAACATAGAAACATAGAGAAATAAGTGCAGGAGCAGGCCATTCAGCCCTTCGTGCTATCACCGCCATTCAATATGATCATGGCTGATCATCCAAAATCAGTACCCCATTCCGGCTTTTCCCCCAAATCCCTTGATTCCCTTAGCTCTAAGAGCTAAATCCAACTCACTCTTGAAAATATCCAGTGAATTGGCCTCCACTGCCTTCTGTGGCAGAGAATTCCACAGATTCACACCTCTCTGGGTGAAAACGTTTTTCCTCATCTCAGTCCTAAGATAGGACAGGTTCAGAGGGGTTTGGGGCAAGGGCAAGTGGGGTATAATGGGGAATATGCCCTAATCTCCATCAGTGTGGAGAGAGTGTCCAGCTTTAGGTTTCTGGGCACACACATCTCAGGACCTCACATGGTCCACCAACACCGCTGCGCTGGTCAAGAAGGCACAGCAACGACTGTTCTTCCTGAGAACATTGAAAAAGACTGGTCTGCCCCAACAGCTGCTGACAATCTTCTACCGCTGCACCACAGAGAGCATACTAACATATGGCATCTCTGGGTGGTATCTCAGCTGCACGGAGGCGGAGAGGAGAGCTCTTCAGCCCGTCGTCCACAGAGCGCAGAAGATTATTGGGACGCAGCTACCAGCCTTGGAGGGCAACTACTACACACGGTGCCTCAGGAAGGCCGTCAACATCCACAAAGACTCCTCACACCCTTGTAATGGACTGTTGGAACTCCTACCATCCGGCAGGCGTTACAAGGCCTTCAACACCCGCACCTCCAGACTCAGGAACAGCTTCATCCCCAGAGCTATCGCTGCTCTGAACCGGCCCTGCTGAGTGCCCCCCCACCCCCATGAACTGTATTCACACACATCGACCCGGCACAGACATACTTGCACTTTTGACTGTTTTACTGTTCTTTTTATAAATCATGTTTCTCGGGATATCTAAATTGTATTAGTTGTTTAAGTTATGACTATTGGATGGAAGTTGCAGACCAAATCTCGTTGCACATATGTGCAATGACAATAAAAGATATTATTATTATTATTAGATGGGACATATTGGGTCGGTTTGGGCAAGTTGGGCCGCAGGGCCCTGTTTCCACGCTGTATCGCTCTAACTCTATGTATCTTGTGTATCAGTGACGGGTCGGAGCGCACACTGTGCAAGGTGCCGCCACCTCGCTCGCTGTGCGTTAGCAAGGAGCGGGATAGACACAAAATGCTGGAGTAACTCAGCAGGACATCTCTGGAGAGAAGGAACGGGTGACTTTTCGGGTCGAGACCCGTACTCAGCCTGAGAGTCCGGGGAGAGGGAGACACAGAGATATGGAAGGGTAAGGTGTGGACACGAGAGATTAAAGATCAGTGTGAGTAGCGGGTCGTGGACCTCGCTGTGTATTAGTGAAGGGTGGGGGCGCAATGTGCCCGGTGCCGGGACCTCTATTATGCCCAGCCCAGTGCCCGTGTCCCGGGCGCGGTATCGACCCCTCTCTGCCCAGCGCTTACCTGCCAATGTTGGAACACGTCGAGGAATCGGCGGCCACGGCGGCGTGTGTGTAGGGAGCTTGGCTGGGGCAGCAGTCTCTCCTCGTCACATACACCAGCACCCCGACCACCGCCAGCACCCCCAGCACCGACACCAGCAGCAGCCAGTGGCAGCCCTTCCAGCGCTTCATGCTCGCTTCCTGCCCCTCTCTAGCCCGCTCCTGCCCCTCTCTAACCCGCTCCTACCCCTCTCTAGCCCGCTCCTGACCCTCTCTAACCCGCTCCTGCCCCTCTCTAACCCGCTCCTGCCCCTCTCTAACCCGCTCCTACCCCTCTCTAACCCGCTCCTACCCCTCTCTAACCCGCTCCTACCCCTCTCTAACCCGCTCCTGCCCCTCTCAAGCCCTCTCCTACCCCTCTCTAGCCCTCTCCTGCCCCTCTCTAACCCGTTCCTACCCCTCTCTAACCCGTTCCCGTCCCTCTCTAGCCCTCTCCTGCCCCTCTCTAACCCGTTCCCGTCCCTCTCAAGCCCTCTCCTGCCCCTCTCTAGCCCTCTCCCGTCCCTCTCTAGCCCTTTCCTGCCCCTCTCTAGCCCGCTCCTGCCCCTCTCTAACCCGCTCCTGTCCCTCTCTCCCTCGCACGGGCTCCGCTCCCGCTCCCGGTCTCTCTCCCTCTCCCTCTCCCTCTCCCTCTCGCTCGGCTTGGGAACGAGTCCCCGCCTCGCCGCCCGCTCCCTGCTAATATTGCTCTCGCCTCCTTTGTGGGCGGGGGGGTTCCCGCGTTCCCATTTCCTGGAACTCAGCGAGTCTGAAGTTGCAGAAAGACGATGCCGCTGCCAGAAGAAAAAACTCCAAACTCCTTCCGCGTGGGGCCACATATCACACAGAAAATAGCAGGTAGACAAAAATGCTGGAGAATCTCAGCGGGTGCAGCAGCATCTATGGAGCGAAGGAAATATTTTTGTCTACCTTCGATTTTCCAGCATCTGCAGGTCCTACTTAAACACAGAAAATAGCTGCAGCACTGGCCCCTTCGGCCCTGCTCCTGCTTCAACCCATGCTGGTTATTCAGCGCTCTTCTGACCTCCTCTAGATAGTTTGACCCTTGTAGCTTTGAGGCCTTACTTACCTGGTGGAAATCCTCCCCCCCCCCCCCCTCCCGTTCACAACGTGGTGAAATCAGGTGAGATTATTCCCGATCTCCTTTCAAATGACTCATCCCTCCATAACCCCGACCCCTGGATTGTACCCGCACCCACCCCCTGTTCAAGTGCTTTCAGTTTAGTTTAGGTTAGAGATACAGCCCACCGCACCGACCAGCGATCCCCGCACATTAACACCACCAACACACACAAGGGGGGGGGGGGGGGGCTCTGTAGACCAAGGGGAGTCGACATTTCGGTTCAAGACCCTGCATCCGGACTGCAGGGAGTAACCATATCTTGCCAATCTCTGCCAGTCGGTCCAAACTGGGACAGGACCAGTTTCCTCGTGCAAGATTTACTGCTGCTTTTAGGGAAAGTTTAAACTGAGTTAAAAAAAAAACAAAGTTAGACACAAAAAGCTGGAGTGTCTCGACAGTCCGGGCAGCATCTCTGGAGGAAAGGAATAGGTGACGTTTCGGGTCGATACCCTGCTTCAGACTGAGAGTCAGGGGAAAGGGTAACGAGAGATATAGAAGGCACGTGGAACAGATGATTGAAAGACATGCAAAAAGCAACGATGATCAAGGACTTGCAAGCTCAATATTAGATCATTAACCAACAAGACTTTTATCATCAATGACATCATATAGAAACATAGAAAATAGGTGCAGGTGGAGGCCATTCGGCCCTTCGAGTCAGCACCGCCATTCATTGTGATCGTGGCTGATCGTCCCCAATCAATAACCCGTGCCTGCCTTCACCCCATATCCCTTGACTCCACTAGCCCCTAGAGCTCTATCTAACTCTCTCTTAAATCCATCCAGTGATTTGGCCTCCACTGCCCTCTGTGGCAGGGAATTCTACAAATTCACAACTCTCTGGGTGAAAAAGTTTTTTCTCACCTCAGTCTTAAATGGCCTCCCCTTTATTCTATATCTGAAAATAAAACACGTTTTATGTTTTTTGGTGGAGACATGGTTGCACAAAACGAGTTATACAAACAATGGCACTCACCAGGGCGACAGTGAAACGAATACGACAACTAGGGTGGGGAGGGACGGAGAGAGATGGGATACAAGGCTTACTTGAGGTTAGAGAAACCAATATTCATACCAAAGATGGACACAAAATGCTGGAGAAACCGAGCGGGACAGGCAGCATCTCTGGATAGAAGGAATGGGTGACGTTTCGGGTCGAGACCTTTCTTCAGACTTAACTGCCCAAGCAAAGTATGAGGTGCTGTTCCTCCAATTTGCGTGTGGCCTCACGCTGACAGTGGAGGAGGCCCGGCCAGGACAGAAAGGTCAGCCTGTGAATGGGAAGGGGAGTTAATGTGTTTGCAACCGGGAGCTCAGGTGGGCCAAGGTGGACTGAGCGAAGGTGTTCAGCGTTTCACCTTCCCGTCTTTCTTGAGTCATCGGTGCTGGCTGTGATGTGTTCTGTACTTGTTCATACCTCTAGTTTCCCTCTCCCCTGACTCTCAGTCTGAAGAAGGGTTTCGGCCCGAAACGTTGCCTATTTCCTTCGCTCCATAGATGCTGCCGCACCCGCTGAGTTTCTCCAGCAATTTTGTCTACCTTTGATCCTCCAGCATCTGCAGTTCCTTCTTGAACACTCAGTCTGAAGAAAGGTCTCAACCCGAAACGCCACCTTATGCTTCTCTCGGGAGATGTTGCCCGACCCACTGTTACTTCAGCACTTTGTGCCTATCTAGATGCCTCTATTCCCAGTATATGCATGTGCCGATCTAAATGCGTCTTAAACACCACGATCATATCCTTCTCCACCACCTCTGCCAGCGTGTTCTGGGCACACAACACTCGCTCTGTAAAAAAACTTGTCCCACGCATAAGGGCGGCTGAGTGGTGCAGCGGTAGAGTTGCTGCCATACAGCAGGGGGGTCTCCAAACTATGGCCCGCGGGCCACATCCGGCCCGCCGCATGCTCTGAGCTCCGGGGTCCCCGGTTTCTAAAGTCCGGCGACTCAGATCATTTGTAGCGCGTTTGCAGCATTTGCTCTCCACACACAGATTCGTTTTCTTCGGAACGGATCTTTGGAAGAATGGGTTCAAACTGAATTCCCGGTTCCAAGTGGGAGCCCGTTGTGCTCAGGCTCTGTCTCTCTCCCGGTAGAATACGTGGATCATTCCTTGTTTCAGTCGCCGCCAGACCCTTCCCTCACCTCTCTCCCTCCCAGGTACATGATGTCTGTATCGGTGCTGCTTCCTGCTCTCGGTCGCCGCTTTAACGCTTCATCTCCCTCACTGCCAGTTTCCAACCAGCTCCCACTTCCCTCTGCTCGAGCCCCGACTCTTCCCTTCGCTTTCTCGCCGTCTCTATCTCCGATTCCGAGAAAACGCGAGTGACCTAAGTCCATTCCAAGCCCGCGGACGCCATCGGCTACCTTGTCTATCCACTACCCCTGTTTGCGCATCGGAACTGGAATATTCCCTCCAAGATCGAGTCCGTACAGCAAAACTGACCACACCTGGAGTATTGTGTGCAGTTTTGTTCTCTAAATTTGAGGAAGGACATTCTTGCTATTGAGGGAGTGCCGCGTAGGTTCACGAGGTTAATTCCCGGGATGGCGGGACTGACATATGTTGATAGAATGGAGCTGCTGGGCTTGTGTACTCTGGAATTTAGAAGGGGAATCTTATTGAAACATATAAGATTATTAAGGGTTTGGACACGCTAGAGGCAGGAAACTTGTTCCCGATGTTGGGGGAGTCCAGAACCAAGGGTCACAGTTTAAGAATAAGGGGTTAGCCATTTAGAACAGAGATGAAACACTTTTTCTTACAGAGAATTGTAAGGCCGGTTCTCTGGATACTTTCAAGAGAGAGCTAGATAGGGCTCTTAAAAATAGCGGAGTCAGGGGATATGGGGAGAAGGCAGGAACGGGGTACTGATTGGGAATGATCAGCCATGATCACATTGAATGGCCGAATGGCCTTGAAGGGCCGAATGGCCTACTCCTGCACCTATTGTCTATTGTTTCCTGTAACCAAGCTAATTTTGGATCCAGTTTGCCAGCACACTTCAGATCCCTTGTGGCTTTATCTTCTGGACCAGCTTACCATGCAGTATCTTGTAAAACTCCTACAGCCGAGGGGGTCAGTGGCGATGCCGCTGGCTCTCTATCTCCTTCCTCTACTCCGCCTTGTCATTTTCATGACCTGGACCACAACAGTGGTGTCATCCAGAAACTTGTACTTTACTTTAGAGATATAACCTGGATAGAGGCCCATTGGCTCACCGACCACATTGACCAGCGAGCACCCATTCACACTGGTTCTATGTTATCCCACTTTTCCCTTCACTCCCTACACACCAGGGGCAATTTATAGAGGCAATTAATCTACAAACCTGCACGGCTTTGCGATGAGAAAGGAAACTGGAGTACCAAGCTGAAGCCCACTGTGGTCACGGGGAGAATGTGCAAACTCCACACAGACAGCACCGGATGTCAGGATAGAACCTGGGTCTCTGGCACTGTGAGGCAGAAGCTCTACCAGCTGCGTCACTGAGTAGATGGAGTTTGAGCTGAACCGGGCACATATTAGGGGCTGGGATCAGTCCATAAATCAAAGAATCCTCTGTTACGGAGCTGTTCGGGATAAACCATGACAAGGACCTTTGCATCATTCTCCAGATTCTCTTTGCAAATCCACACTCTACGATGAGGTGGGCAACCATCTCCTCTCCATAGCAGCCGTCCCGAGTGCCGCGTGCGCTGGTAGTGAGTTTCTGATGGTGCAGGAAGGATCTGATAGGGAGGGCTCCCCTCACTGCCATTCAAGCCAGGTCTTTGTGCTTGTTGGTGAGTTCTGGTGATGAATTAATCCCCAGATGAACTGGAAGATGGCCCGGATGATGGCTGTGGCAGAGGAGCGATGGATGGGCCGCACTTGTGTCAAATACAGCAGCCCCCGAGAGCACCTTACACCTAATGACCACATTTCCCCCCATTATTGGAGAAGGAACGCTGCTTCCACAGGTCCAATTTTTTCCTGACCTTGCCTATGCGCTCCAGCCAATTTATGTCACATGCCTCAGTCTCCCCAAACCAGATCACCTGCATCTTCAAGAAGTCAGACCTGATGGTGAAGATCAGTCGGGCCAGTTGCTTGGCCTTGCTCTTCCTGCAGTTGACCCTGGCTCTTGATGCTGACTAAAGCTGGTCGCAGATGCTGATCTGTGGACTGACCCTGGATCCGAGCAGATGACGGCGACATTGTCCACGTACAGGGAGGTTTTGATCTGAGTGCCCCCACTGCCTGGCAATGTCACCCTCTTATGCTCTCGTCCTTCCTGATGGACTTGGCAATGGTTCTATACAACAGACGAATAAGACAGGGGAGAGTGGACAACCCTGCCTGACTCCGGACCTGACGGAAAAGCTGTCCAATTCCCACCCATTGATTTGAACTGCACTACGGGTATCAGTGTTGGATCCAGTTCCTGATTCTCTCCCCAAAGTCCATCATGCACGTGTGCGATATCCTGTCAAAGGCCTTCTCCTGATCCAAGCTGAGCAAGCAGGCGTCCCACCATTGCCACAGCTGCTGGCAGAGCCCAACAGGGGCACGGGTACAGATGGCAGAGGTGTCTGTGGGGTAGGGGTACTGTAGACACATCTAGGTGTGACTCAAGTCACTCAAGTGCCGGCGGGGGAAATCTGTCCCGTGTGGAACCTGTCAGAGCATTCACTGAATGCTATTAATTGCATCGGGGAATCATGAGAGGGGTTGTTCACTCTGTTTATATTAGAGTGCTTTGTGGACAAGATGAAACATTTTTGTTCTGTTAATCATTGCTATGACTGTTTGTACATGTACTCTAGTTATTTAGCAATTGCCATAATTTTGGCTCGTGAATCAATTTATTATTTGTAAGACGTTACCCATGTAATTAGTTTAACTGTGCATCTAGTGGGGTGACGTTAGCTCCATGGTTATATCGCCTGTTGTTGGTTGGGTTTGGCGACTGTCCCTGGAGGAGCTGGTTGGAAATTCCATGCAGTCTCAATGCCCACCGATACAGAGATGGCATAATTATCACACATTAAGCGGAGAATCATTTGACCAGATTTAGAGCACTCGAGATAGACACAAACTGACCGGGGCAGGCGGCATCTCTGGAGAGAAGGAATGGGTGACGTTTATGGTCGAGACCCTTCTTCAGACTGAAAGTCACGGGAAAGGGAAATGAGAGATATAGACAATGATGTAGAGAGATACAGAAGAAATGCAGGAAAGATATGCAACAAAGTAGCAATGATAAAGGGAGGCCATTGTTAACTGTAGCTAGGTGAGAATGAAAGCTGGTGTGACTTGGGTGGGGGAGGGATGGAGAGAGAGTGATTGCAGGCGTTACTTCAAGTTAAGGGCCTGTCCCACTTGGGCGTCATTTGCGCGTCATTTATGCAACATCATTTATGCGTCGTGACACGCACGTGATGCACACATGGTGCGTGGTGACGTGGGCAGTGACTCGCGGAGCCCCAGGATTTTGGGATGTGCAATTTGCGTTCAGCCTCACTCTGACAATGGAGGAGGCCTACAACTCCACGAGGCTTTGTTGGGAATCCAAGAACCCAAAACAGCCTCCTTTAGCACTGTACCAAGGGATGGCTTGCTGGTTACAAATACACACCAAAGACTGATCAACATATGTAATAAGGATCATATGTTAAGTTGCAAAGAGCCAGCCCGATCCCCTCCCTAATCTCACTGTAGGATTTTAATGCTGTCCAACAACATCAATACCTACCCGCTAACTCAGCGGGACAAACAGCATGTGTAGGAAGGAACTGCAGATGCTGATTTAAACCGAAGATAGACACAAAATGCTGGAGTATCTCAGCGAGACAGGCAGCATCTCTGGAGAGAAGGAATGGGTGGAGACCCTGCTTCGAACAAGCGGTATCCCTGATCCATTGCATTACTCTAGCACTTTGTGTCTTCTCTACTCACTGCATTTTCCGTATGGATGACAATGGGGCAAAAGTCAGGACGTCTCACACCTAATGGTAATGGATCTTATGTGTCTTTATTCTGCACTAAACATTATCCCCTTTATCAAGCATCGGTACACTGCGGAAGGCTCAATTGTAATCATGTATTGTCTTTGCGCTGACTGGTTATCATGCAACAAAAGCTAGTCACTGTACCTCGGTACACATGGCGATAAACTAAACTAAAGTAACGACTCTTTCCAGCGCGATGATGTCACCTTATTTCACAAGGTATATTGAAGAAGTGTTACCGAGAAGAGATTATCTTGGCTTCTCTCTTCAGTGGCCTTCCACTGTGAGCTTGCTCTCCCCACAGACAGTGGTATCTATCCATGCAGCTGGCCTGTGGACTTCTACACTGATCACAAACTGTCCCCGAGTTATGACCCAGTAGTCTATGGAGACACCACATACAGCACACAACCGCCAAAAATATTGTTAAATAGTATATCTGATTATATTATATTTCGATAATATAGACATAATTTGAAGACAGAACTTTGGGTGGCGGGGTGGGGGGAGGAGCAGTAGAGTTGCTGCCTTACAGCGCCAGAGACCCAGGTTCGATCCTGACTACAGGTGCTGTCTGTATGGATTTTGTACATTCTCCCTGTGACTGCATGAGCTTTCTCTGGGATCTCCGGTTTCCTTCCACATTCCAAAGACGTACAGGTTTGTAGATTAATTGGCTTTGGTAAAATGATCAGAATTGTCCCTATTGATAGTGTGAGTGTGCAGGGATAGCTGGTTGGTGCGGACTCAGTGGGCCAAAGGGCCTGTTTCCACGCTGTATCTCTAAAGTAAAAAAAATCTATGATAAACATAACATAAATATAATAATTGTGTTACATTATGATTTATGTTTCTTATGTTTCACATTGTAATACAATATAAATATATATTGTTAAGATTGTTATTGTTTCTAGATTCCTACATTCATTTGTTCCTACAAGGCAGAACTAGTTTCCACTTTCTCTCCAGCATTTGATCTTTCTTGTGCAGGAAGGAACTGCTGATGCTGGTTTACACCGGAGATAGACACAAAATGCTGGAGTAACTCAGCGGGCCAGGCAGCGTCTCTGGAGAGAAGGAATGGGTGACGTTTCGGTTCGAGACCCTTCTTTCTTATCATCTTTTGATGGCATTCAAAGCAATACCATGAAGGTATGGTCACCATATAGAGTGATTTGTGCGCATTTTCCAACATAAACAAAATCGACGTATGAATGTCTGTAAAAACAGAACCTGACTGGGGTCACATCTGAAATAGTCGAAAATTGATTCTCATTTGTATTAATGGCTGCCACACTGGAACTCTGACAGAAATTGGTTTATCCCTAATTGCCGATCCCTGTAATATGTCACTCATTCCATTTTGCCAACTAGAAAAAGAACCATGTTGCCAACTAGAAAAAGAACCATTTTGATAAAGGGTCTTTACCCTGAAACATTGTCTCTGTTTCCTTTTCCTCAAATGTGACGACCTGTTGAGTATTTCCATCATTTTTCTGTTTTTTTACTTTCATATCTCCAGCATTTCTTTGAAAGTTCAATGATGTGTTTCTCTGCTTCCTGTGAACCAGCCAACCTCATTGAATGCCTTCTGAGAGTGTAAACACAGAACCATTAGCTGGTTCCTCCTTATCCATGGCACATGTTGTTTTAATTAACTCCAATCAGCACGGTTTCCAGAAAAAAACATGTTGATGAGGACCAGAGAGTCACACGGTGCTGGTCTGAGGAAGCAGATAAGAAGAAAGATCCTTTGTGCTGCGTTGCATTGGTTTGAGTCCTTATTCAAGATGCTGTGACCAACACAACTGGGATCACAGACAATACGAGTATTTCTCAACTGTAAACCATGGATAAACATCGAAGTCCACTCCTAGGTGAAGCCCAAGTCCGCAGTGTTCAAGTCAAATGATCTGTGTGTTGAGTGGTAGAGTTGCAGCCTTACAGTGCCAGAGAAATGGGTTTGATCCTGACTATGGGTTCTATCTGTACGGAGTTTGTACATTCTCCCTGTGGGTTTCTCCGGGTGCTCCAGTTTTCTCCCACTTTCCAAAGACGTGCAGTTTTGCAAATTAATCGGTTTCCATAAATTGTTCCTAGTGTGTAGGATAGAACAAGTATATAGGTGATCGCTGGTCAACACGGACTCAGTGGGCCGAAGGGCCTGCTTCCACGCTGTATTGCTAAACTAAAATTAAACTAAACTTTGTAATTTCAATAGATTAGAGTGTAACTCAGTTATGCCTCGTTACAAAATACACAGTGGCTGACCTCACTTCTAATCTTTCCTTCTTTTGACTGCACCTCCTTCCTCTAGTTAGCACGCTGTAAGTTCATGATCATCTATTATCACTAAAGGGGCTGTCCCACTGTATGAGGTAATTCAAGAGTTCTCCCGAGTTTCCCCTGATTCGAACTCGGAGAATTATGGTAATAGCCGTTCGTAGGTACTCGGGGCTCTCGTGGACATTTTTCAACATGTTGAAAAATCTTCTCAAGCTTACCGCGTTTCCCGAGTACCTGCCGTTAGAGTTACGAGCCGCTAAGAGACGTCCCGAGCTCCGACGTACCCGCTACGTACATTCTACGTACTTACCACGAGTTTGATTTTTTTTTAAACTCGGGAGAGCTCTTGAATTACCTCGTACAGTGGGACAGGCCCTTTAGACGCAAAAAAAGATATTAAATATTAGAGCAACTCAATGGGTCAGGCAGCATCTCTGGAGAACACGGATAGGCGACATTTTGGGTCAAGTCCCTTCTTCACAAATGTCACCTACCCTTGTTCTGCAAGCGAAGTTACCTCACCCGCTGAGTTACTCCAGCACTTTAAAAAAAAAATTGTAAACTAGCATCTGCAGTTTCTTGTGTCTTCATGCTGCTAAGGAACAGTTGGAAGGCTGACTATTATCACAAGAAGGTCCTTCACTGGGAGAGGTCTTCAGCTTTGCGATGGGTTAATGAATGCCTTTCACTCGATGCTGAATATTTGCATACATACTGGTGATGAATTCCAAAGCTTCTACAGACACCCAAACCAAAGAGCCCTACCGCAGATAATAACTAGTTAACTTTCAGCAAATGTATGTCAAGCCCATCTTGCATTTTTGTGGTGGGAAGTGGATGAACCCGAACCATTGAAGACAGACACAGTGCTGGAGTAACTCAGTGGGTGAAGCAGCATCTCTGGAGAGAAGGAATAGGTGTTGTTTTGGGTCGAGACCCTTTTACAGACTGTTGCTTGTTGTTCATTACATGTTGCTTTTGAGTCCCTAATCTTGCTCTATCATGATGTGTTAATATTCTGTGTGTGCAGGGCCTCCACAGTGCAGTCACAAGAGGTCTGAAGAAGGGTCTCGACCCAAAGCAATAACCTATTCCTTTTCTCCCGAGATGCTGCCTGACCCGCTCATTTACTCCAGCATTTTGTGTCTATCTTTGATGTAAACCAGCAGTTCCTTCCAACACTAACTCTGCCCAATTTCCTCCACAGATGCCAGTTAACCTGCAACCTGTACATCTTTACAGTGTGGGGGAAACCAGAGAAAATGCACGTGGTCACAGAGAGAGCATACAAACTCCTTACAGACAGCACCCGTAGTCAGGATCGAACCCGGGACTGAGGCAGCAACTCTACCGCTGTGCCACCCCGAATCTCTTAAACTACTAAGAAAGTCGGGATGCTGGCGTGCCTTCTTCAGTATATCTATGTGCTGCGTACTTTGGCATCCAGGGTGAGTTTGTTTTGTAGGTTTTGGCCTTTCACCCATACAGGAACCTGTTGGTCCTGAGCTCTCATTGTTTCACTTTAAAATAATTTTCATTAAGATATAATCTTACCGGCACATAGCAGCTCCCAGTCAAGCTTGGCAGGTCCTGTCTCATGATGTTGAAATTGGCCTTCCCCCAATTCACACACAATCCAGACCATTCTTATCCCTTTCCACAAGTACCTTGAAACCTGTTAAGGCATGATCACTATCAACAAAGAACCTTTTCCGAAACTTCAACCAATTAGTTTGATTTCCTAAGGTTAGGTCCAGCACTGACCTGCTCAGGTTGGATTATCTATACACTGCCTCAGGAAGCTTTTCTGGATACATTTTTAAAATTGCACCCCCTCTCAAGTGATTGAAGTTATTACTGGGACATCGAAGTCCCTTAATGCTAGCACTCTTCCACTCTTACATTTTTGTCTGTCTCCTGTCTCCAATTGTGCTCCTGTGCCCGAAATGTTGACAATTCCTTTCCCGCCACAGTTGATGCTCGATCCAAGTCAAGTCAAGAGTCAAGAGAGTTTATTGTCATGTGTCCCAGATAGGACAATGAAATTCTTGCTTTGCTTCAGCACAACAGAATATAGTAGGCATGAATACAGAACATATCAGTGAGTCCATATACCATTATATAAATATATACACGACAGATGGCGCAATGGGCTAAGTGTTCGGCTGGCAACCGGAAGGTAGCCGGTTCGAATCCCGCTTGGAGTGCATACTGTCGTTGTGTCCTTGGACAAGACACCACCCACCTTTGCCTGCGTGTGAATGTGTGTGAATGTGTGTGAATGTGTGTGAGTGATTGGTGGTGGTCGGAGGGGCCGTAGGCGCAGATTAGCAGCCACGCTTCCGTCAGTCTGCCCCAGGGCAGCTGTGGCTACAGAAGTAGCTCACCACCACCGAGTGTGACTGAGGAGTGAATGAATAATGCGATGTAAAGCGCCTTGAGTATTATAAATCCCATCCATTATTATTATTATTATTATTACACACATCAATAAATAAGTAGATAAAGTGCAAATAAACAGATAATGGTCTATTAATGTTCAGAGATTTGTTTCAGTTGAGTTTAATAGCCTGATGGCTGTGGGGAAGTGGCTATTTCTGAACCTGGACGTTGCAGTCTTCAGGCTCCTGTACCTTCTACCTGAAGGTAGCGGGGAGATGAGTGTGTGGCCAGGATGGTGTGGGTCCTTGATGATGCTGCCAGCCTTTTTGAGGCAGCGACTGTGATAGATCCCCTCGATGGTAGGGAGGTCAGAGCCAATGATGGACTGGGCAGTGTTTACTACTTTTTGTAGTCTTTTCTGCTCCTGGGCGCTCAAGTTGCCCAATCAAGCCATGATGCAACCGGTCAGCATGCTCTCTACTGTGCACCTGTAGAATTAGAGAGAGTCCTCCTTGACAAACCGACTCTCCGTAATCTTCTCAGGAAGTAGAGACGCTGATGTGCTTTCTTAATAATGGCATCAGTGTTCTCGGACCAAGAGAGATCTTCAGAAATATGCACACCCAGGAATTTGAAGCTCTTGACCCTTTCCACCATTGACCCGTTGATATAAACGAGACTGTGGGTCCCCATCCTACCCCTTCCAAAGTCCACAATCAGTTCCTTGGTTTTGCTGGTGTTGAGGGCCAGGTTATTGTGCTGGCACCATTTGGTCAGTCGCTCGATCTCACTTCTATACTCTGACTCGTCCCCATCAGTGATACGTCCCACAACAGTGGTGTCATCAGCGAACTTGATGATGGAGTTCGCACTATGACAGGCTACGCAGTCATGAGTATAGAGTGAGTAAAGCAGGGGGCTGAGCACGCAGCCTTGAGGTGCTCCCGTGCTGATTGTTATCGAGCCTGACACATTTCCACCAATACAAACAGTCTGTGGTCTGTGAATGAGGAAGTCGAGGATCCAATTGCAGAGGGATGCGCAGAGACCCAGATCTGAGAGCTTGGTAACCAGCTTGGAGGGGATGATTGTATTAAATGCCGAGCTGTAATCAATGAATAACAGCCTGACATATGAGTTTTTGTTGTCCAAGTTGTCCAGAGCGGAGTGGAGAGCCAGCTCAGTTCCTCCAGCAGTTTGTTTTCTGCTCCTCTACCTCCTGCTGACTGTTGGTCAGACAATAGTGTATCCCCAGCTTAGTGATCATCACCTTTTGTTTCTGAGCCTCTATCCACAAGAGTCAAGAGTCAAGAGAGTGTTATTGTCATGTGTCCCAGATAGAACAATGAAATTCTCACTTGCTGCAGCCCAACAGAATATGTAAACATAGTACACTGTACTACACTGTAAACAATATAATATACAAGAGAGAAAAAAATGTTCAGCGTGTATATACATACTCACAAGTACACACATATATATATATATATACATACATATACACGTACACACAAGCACACACAAAAAAACCCCCAATAATAGTGCAATAATAATAATAATATTAATAATAATAGTCTATTGAGCTTATATGAGGTTGTAGTGTTTAATAGCCTGATGGCCGTGGGGAAGTAGCTGTTCCTGAACCTGGACATTACAGTTTTCAGGCTCCTGTACCTTCTTCCCGATGGCAGGGGGGAAATGAGTGTGTGGCCAGGATGGTGTGGGCCTCACGAGGAGCTTCCTGGGATTTCCTACCTCATTACGGCAGCAATGAACTTGTTCATCAACACTGCAGTGCCACCTCCTCTATTACACCCCCAAGTCATGTCTGAAGATCCTGTACCCCAAAGTGTTGAGTTGCCTCTTGTGCCCTTCTCTCAACCATGCCTCTGTGCTCTGGGCGGCATGATGGCACAGCGGTAAAGTTGCTGCCTTACAGCGCTTGCAACACCAGAGACCAGGTTCGATCCCGACTACGTGTGCTGTCTGTATGGTGTTTATACGTTCTCTCTGTGACCGCGTGGGTTTTCTCCTAGATCTTCGGTTTCCTCCCACACTCCAAAGATGTACAGGTTTGTGGTTAATTGGCTTGGTATAAATGTAAATTGTCCCTAGTGTGTGTAGGATAGTGTTAATGCGCGGGGTTCGCTGGTCAGTGCAGACTCGGTGGGCCAAAGAGCCTGTTTCTGTGCTGTATCTCTAAACTAAACTAAGCCATCATTTTCCTCTATGCGCTTAATACCCACAGTTCACAGGCTTTATCTGGCTGAGCCTTGCCTTAAAATATGAACTATTAACAGAAATCCACTCAACAGGCAATTGGCCCTTAATTCTTCCCTTTTCATGTCAATGGTTGCTTTCCTTACTGCCTTTTTCCTTTTAATGTTTGGCTATACATCACTTAGGCATGTCCTGTCACTCAAAAGTCATCCAAAAGTGTTGGCATTGGTGACACAAATCTCAGCCAGAAACCATTCAGCTATTGACTGAAGCGCTGCATGCCTGGAGTTTATCCCAGTCTTGTACAATGCCAGGAAGTGGAGCAAGTCTGTAACCTGCGACGGCATGAGGTAACAATAGAAAGTTGATGAATAAGTGGGAACACCGGTTTAACATGACACGTTAAATATGCAGATGTCAAGTCTAGGCAGCTTTATTGTCGTTTGCACAACACCACAGGCACATAGACTCAGGCAACAAACAGAAACACAAATTACACACAAGTGATGCAAGTGACCTGCACAAGCCTAATCCTAAAAAATACTGCTAAGGTCAAGATATTAGTACTAATTACATGATTAGATAATGTCAATGGTAGTACAAGAAGTGGTCTACAGTGTTCTGTTGTCGAGTAGGATTCGGCTATTGCAGGTCGGATCAAGAACCTGATGGCTGCAGGACAGTAGCTGTCCCTGAACCTGGTTGATTTGGGGATTTCAGGATTTTGCAGACTATCCTGGCCCTAAACTCATCTCCGGTACTCTTAGACAACAAGGACTCCTACGTTAAACGATTATTTATCAACTATAGCTCTGCCTTCAACACCATAATACCATCCAAACTCATCTCCAAACTCCTGGACATAATCCCCCCCCCCCTCTGCCACTGGATCCTCGACCTTCTGACCCTCAGACCTCAATTAGTGAGGATAGGTGACAACGCCTCCTCCACAACAACTCCACGATGCCCCGCGTGGCTACGTTCTCAGTCCCCTGCTCCCCTCCCTTTCCACTCACGACTGTATGGCCAGATCTGGCTCTAATCTATAAATTTGCAGATGACACCACTGCGGTGGGCCGAGTCATGAACAACGACGAGATGGAGTTCTGGAAGGAGATGGAGAACTTAGTGACATGGTGTCAAGACAATAACCTCTCCCTCGACGTCAGCAAAATGAAGGAACGAGTTATTGAGCAGGAAGCATGGGAGAGTGCATGCCCCAGTCAGCATCAAAGCGGTGGAACAGGAATCAGAAAGGAAAAAGTCCAGAGACAGCGATGGAAGAAGAGTGTAAACGCACAGGTGAGAGGCAATATTTAATGGGAACCTGAGGGACAACGTTTTCACTCAGAGGGTGACGGGTATTTGGAACGAGTTGCCGGAAGAGGTAGTTAAGTCAGGTACAGGAATAACATTTAAAAGACACTTGGACAGGTACATATGTGTAGGAAAGAACTGCAGATGCTGGTTTAAATCGAAGGTAGACACCAGACTGAAGAAGGGTCTCGACCTGAAACGTCACCCATTCCTTCTCTCCAGAGATGCTGCCTGTCCCGCTGAGTTACTCCAGCATTTTGTGTCTACCTTGGACAGGTACATAGATAGGAAAGGTTTAGAGGGTTAGGGATCAAATGCAGGCAAACGGGACAAGCTTAGATGGGGCATCTTTGTTGGCATGGATGGGTTTGGCCAAAGGGCCTGTTTCATGTTGTCCGACTCTACGACCATGCTTTTCTTGGGCATCAGAACAATAGATGCCTTCCTGTAGCAGGTGGAAACTCAGACCGAGAGGTAGAAGATGTCTTTTCAAGACTCCAACCAGTTGATTCACGCAGGTATTTACTGCTCAGCCTCTGGGACGGATTCTTTACGTGGATCCACCCTCTTGATGTTGGCCTCAGCGACTGAGATCATGGAGTCATCAGGGGCTGTGGGGGCCCGTGTATTACTGTGTGTTATTGTTCTCCCTTCAAAGCCTAAAAGGGCATTGAGCTCATCTGGAAGTGATGTGTTGTTGCCACTTATGTTACTCAGGTTTGCCCTGTAGGTGATGATGTTCAATGGTTCAATGATGCTTTATTTGCCACCTATGCAACTGCACAGTAAGAAAGTCTTTGTGTATGTTGGACATGCTGGTGCCACCACTTTTGACACCATTATTTACAGTCCAAAGTCCAGTCGGCCTGCATGTTTGATGTACTGGAGCAGTTCCCGCGAGCCGACGTCCCTCTCCTCGTCCGGCCATCTTTGTGTCCCGGGGACACCTCCTGTAGTTGATCCTGAAGGCGCTGGAGGCATCACCCTGGATCACCCTCCTCCCGGCCCCGGCCCCTGATCCTCGCGTCCGACGCCTCCAGCTCCCTCCCGGTTACACCGTCCGGCCAGCCTTTGGGCGCGGCCATACAGACTGATGAACCTTCGGCGAGCCCCACCACCCAACAAGCTTTCAGGTCCTGCCACAGCTGCTGGCCATCCGTCTGTGACTCCAGCTCGGTCTCGAATTGTCTTTGTGTGGTCGCGGTGGCCTTGGTACCTGGACTTCTTGTATGCGGGTACAAACAGTGTACGGACTCGGGGGATAGCCGTGCAGGCAAAGGAAGGAGGGAGGAGCAGTGAGATCACTTGTGCATGGATAGACATGCAGAACTCGGATAACAAGGATAACTCGGTCACACTCTGATCTCTTGAAATTGCATTAACAAACAAGAGTCTGACACAGGATGCATAACAATAGCACCAACGCAAACCCAATTGCTGCATTATTGAGGCCAGATGGCGCAGTGGCAATAGTGGACAGGGCGGAGGCCATGTCAGCCTTAGACGGAGCTGAAAGGGAAAGCTGGGAGCAGCTGATAAGTCTGTAGAGTTTGGCTTCATCTTCGACATAAACATACTGGGCCAAAGAGCGTTGATCCTGTGCTGTACCGTTCCTTTCTTTGTTTATCTATCATCAAGGATCCACACCATCCAGGAGGTACAGTAGTCTGTAGTCGCACACATGAGGTGTTGCCTCAAGAAGGCGCCAAGTATCTGCACCATCCGGGCCATGCCCTCTTCTCACTGCTACCATCGGGCAAGGGACGGAGTAGCTTGAAGTCCCACATCACCCGGTTCAGCAAGTTATTTACCCACACTATCACGTTCTTGAATTGACCTGGACAACCCTAATCCCATCTTGGCAACAGAACACCACGGACCAACTCTTGCACTAACCTGGACGTTGTTTTCCCTGTTGTGTTTTGCATACATTTCTTGTTTTTGTTTTTTGCAGTCTTTTTTTTACTCTCTTACCGAATGTATTCAGTTGTAATTTATGTTTTTGTGGGTTTTGTCTGGGTCTATGTGTCTGTGATGCTGTGACAAGCAAGGTTTTCATAGTAGCTGTACCTCACCGTACCTGTACATAGATGGTAAACCTGGCCATGACCTGACCATGAGGCACCTTCTCCAGCTTGTGTGGCAGCAACACTGAGAGACTGAGCAAGGGAGGAACAAAGAGGCCGGTGCCAATTTAACCTGAGCTCCAGTGGTGCACAGCAGAGTTGCTGCCTTACAATGCTAGAGACCCAGGTTCGATCCTGACTAAGGGTGCTGTCTGTGTGGAATGTGTACGTTCTCCCTGTGACCACGTGAGCTTTCTCTTGGTACTCTGGTTTCCTCCCACAATCCAAAGATGTACAGTTTTGTAGGTTAATTGGCTTTGGTAAGTTGTAAGGGTGATCTCTGGCCGGCGCAGACTCGGTGGGCCGAAGAGCCTGTTTCCCTGCTGTATTACTAAAGTCCAAAGTCTAATGTGCACACCTTGACACGCAGGGAGCGCAAGAGAATTTAAAACAGAAGGTTTTATTAGCCATGGGTCTGGTGCAGGGTTCGCCAACTTTCTCACACCCAAATAAGGGACAAAAGATCAAAATAAGGGACAAATTCCCGACGGCAATTCGTTGACCGACTCGGCCGTGGCTGGGTGAATGATGAGTTGGCCCGGGTGCTGGACTGCACACAAAGCCCAGCCGGCGGGCCAGCTGAGGAGTTTTTGCCTGTGCCGCGCGATATTTCGGCTTATGATATTTTGACTTTACAATGGTGGAAAAGCGATACACATTCAGTAGAAACCGTACTTCGAATTTTGAATTTTGATCTTTTCGACGAACCAGGCGTGCAACTGATGCACGGAAAGTGACAAGTCACCAAGTCCCGGGCAATTCGTTGACCGACTCGGCCGTGGCTGGGTGAATGATAAGCTGGCCCTGTTGCTGGACTGCTCACAAAACCCAGCCGACGGGCCAGCTGAGGATTTTTGGCCCGGGCGCCGGACATTGCACGCAACGTCGTTCGTCGAAAAGATCAAAGTTCAAAATTCGAAGTACTGTTTCTACTCAATGTGTATTGCTTTCGCACCATCGTAAAGTCGAAATATCGTAAGTCGAGGAGCATCTGTATTCTGTAATCACCAGAGGGCCACGCTCACAGACAGATCCTAGATCTGATACAACAGCGTGCGTACATGTTGCATGTGCTGTTGACATGCAACACACACGTGATTCACCTGTCATCCAATCACAGGCCCCCTTATGCGCATCAGTTGTACGCTATATTTGCCAATTCCTGCCAAAACAAAAGGTTTCAGTAACGTCTGGTGTTGTTCGGTTGGTTTGGCATGTTCAAATATGGATAAACCTGCAAAAAAACTATAACAAGCAATGGGAAGCAAAGAAGACATGGGTTAAGCCCGTCCATAGTGACTACACGACTTCTGTACTAAGTTTATGCCGTCGGGAATTTGTCCCTTATTTTGACCTTTTATCCCTTATTTTGGAGTGAGTAAGTTGGCAACCCTACCCACACCACCCTGGTCATACGCTCATCTCCCAACTATGATCAGTAAGGAGGCACAGGAGCCTTAATACTGTGACCTCCAGGTTCAAGAGACGCTTCCTCCCAACAACGTTTGATCTTGAACACTGCACAACACTAACCACATGGTGTAGGAAGGAACTGCAGATGCTGGTTTACACCAAAGAATGTTGGAGTAACTCTGTGGGACAAGCAGCACCTCTGGAACGGGAACAGTCTGAAGAAGGGCCTCGACTCGAAACATCACCCATTCCTTCTATCCAGAGATGCCACCTGAGATACTCCAGCATTTTGTGTCTATCTTCAACACCAACCACAACCCTGCCTGGAGAAGAGTCTCAACCCAAAACATCAACTATTCCTTTTCTCCAGAGGTGCTGCCAGACCCACTGAGTCACTCCACCATTTTGTGCCTACGAAAACAACTATGCACGGCTATGGATTTTCTTTTGATTGCATTATATACTGTACTTTGGTTTTGCACTATTATGGTCTGGTTTCTGAGTATTATTGATTATTAATTTATGGTGTGATTGATCATTGTATATTTGAAGAATCCGAAGAGTCTCGACCCGAAACGTCATCCATTCCTTCTCTCCAGAGATGCTGCCTGTCCCGCTGAGTTACTCCAGCATTTGGTGTCTATCTTCGGTCTAAACCAGCATCTGCAGTTCCTTCCTACACATTGGATATTTGTATATGTGTTATTGTGTTATTGGGCCTGTAAAGCTGCATCAATTAAGAATGTTATTGTCTTGTTGCCAGTATAAATAACAATTAGACACCTGGACTCTTGGATCGATTAAGTTTCTCCATGTAAATAGCCATTGCTTCCTTGTTGATAGATTCCAGCATGTTGCAAGCAACAGATGTTGCTAATTAGGGGGAACTGCAGTCATCCATCCCCAGCCAAGGTTAGCACTCACTTCATTGCTGAGTGAAACCCATTCATCAACCCTGGGGCTGACAAACTAATGAGCCAATACCTGCTCAACATGTTATCAGGGCTTGCTTCCCAATAAAAGCGAGTTGCTTCATTTTAATCACAACAATCAGCATGAAATCAGTGCAGGGGCGGGAGCGGGGAGCGGGTGGGAGCGGGGAGCGGGGAGGGGTGGGAGCGGGGAGCGGGGAGGGGTGGGAGTGGGGAGCGGGGAGGGGCGGGTTGATAAATTTAGGAATGCAGAGTAATCCAATGCGTTTGTTCTCCCAAGATTGAGATCTGTGACCTGTTGACATTATATGAACACGAGGCTGCCGCAGGCAAGATATTATAAACTGAGCTGAACCCTCCATTACTCAAGGCCAAAGGCTCAGAGACCTGGTCCACTAGATTTGCAGGTTAAAGAGAAGTTGAGCAGGGGGAAGAGTGGTGTGTGGGGGAGGGGTGTGTGGGGGAGGGGTGTGTGGGGGAGGGGTGTGTGGGGGAGGGGTGTGTGGGAGAGGGGTGTGTGGGAGAGGGGTGTGTGGGAGAGGGGTGTGTGGGAGAGGGGTGTGTGGGAGAGGGGTGTGTGGGAGAGGGGTGTGTGGGAGAGGGGTGTGTGGGAGAGGCAAGTAGGATGAACACCAAAGAGAAGTCCTGACCCGAACATCGTATTCCTTCTGTCCTGACCCGCTCAGTTACTCCAGCTTTTTGTATCTACCCGGTGTGGAAGCTATTCAAGCTGCATCTTCTCCAATTCACAACCAAGGTCACTCCAACCTCAGTCCAGGCTACAGGATGCCAAATGAATGAATGAATGCTATTTATTGTCATTCAAACCTAGGCTTGAACGAAATATCATTACTACAGTTTTTTACATTATAAAAAAAAAACCTAAGACCCACACTTAACACAGTTTACATAAACATCCATCACAGTGAGTCTCCAACACCTCCTCACTGTGATGTAAGGCAAAGTCTTATCTCTTCCCTTTATTCTTCACCCGCGGTCCAGCAGTCCAACTGCAGCGTCTAGGCGAACTGGGGCTCTGGTGTTAAAGCCCCCGGCGGACGATGGTAAGTCCTGTGGCCATTTAGCCACGCCGGGCGATGCCAGGCCCCGGCTCCGTGTCCTTCAAACCCCGCGGTTCAAGCAGTCCAACCCGCAGTCCAACTGCAGCGTCTAGGCGAACTGGGGCTCCGATGTTAGAACCCCCGGCGGACGATGGTAAGTCCCGTGGCCGCCAACCCGCGCCGGGCGATGTTAGGCCTCGCGCCGTGTTCTCCAAACCTCGCGATTCCAGCGGGAGAAGTTGCCGTTGCGGGAGCTCCGAAAAGCCGTCTCCCACCAGGGACCTGGAGCTCCCGATGTTCCTGTCCACCAGGCCCGCAGCTGGAGCTTCCGAAACTCCAAAGTCGGGTCGCAGCCAAGCCCCACCACAGCTCTCCCCGCTCCAAAGCCGGCCAGCAACGCGATGTCAGGTCCCAGGCTCCGCGACTGGAGCCCTCAGGTTAGTCCCGGCCAGAGGCCACCGCCGGCTCCACAATGATAGGCCCAACGACATCGGAGATCCGACAGGGAAAAAGTCGGGTCCCCGTACAGGGAAGAGATTAACGGTTTCCCCAATACCCCCCCCCTCCACCCCCCACATATACACAGCTAAAAAAAAATAAAAACTAAGCTCAAGACATACATTTAACAAGACAAAAATTTTAAAAAAAGACGGACGACTGTAGTTGAGCCTCTGCCGTTAGGTGCCGCCACTCCCACTTACATGTAGTTTAATTTAGTTTAGAGATACAGCACGGAAACAGGCCCTTCGATCTCCGCACATTAACACTATCCTACACCCACTAGGGACAATTTTTACATTTACCAAGCCAATTAACCTACAAACCTGTACGTCTTTGGAGTGTGGGAGGAAACCGAAGATCTCGGAGAAAACCCACGCAGGTCACAGGGAGAACGTACAAACTCTGTACAGACAGAACCCGTAGTCGGGATCGAACCCGGGTCTCCGGCGCTGCATTCGCTGTAAGGCAGTAACTCTACCGCTGTGCCACCATGACCACCCTGTGCAGTGACATCTGTGCATGTTCAGAGCCTGGCCCATGCAGTGAGACATGCCTAAGTCCCGGCATCTGCTAACAGTATGCCTGCCGTACCACACTGCCCTTGACCACAGACAATGTCCTGCATTTCAGAGCCTCCTCTTGGCAAAGGCCGGTTTCAACAATGACATTCACAAGTACTTAATAAAAACTACAATATTGAATAGGTCAGGCAACATGTGTAGAGGGAGAAATAGGGTTATAGCGTTTCTGGATGAAAACCCTTGCTGAAAGTTGTGGGAAGAGCCTCTTTCCCAGCCATAAGCTGAAATGTTAACTATATGCTGGAGCTGACAGGAGCTATAACAGGAGCTGAATATCTCCAAAGTTCCTCTCTGATTTCTGGTCTTCCAACAGTTGCCGGATTCTGCATCTCCCAGTCCCGCCATTCTTTGTTTCATCTCTAACTGTCCTCCACCATCGTGTACGCTCCTCCAGAGGTTAAATAGGATTAGGCCGCACAAACGCAACAACGTCACCTGAACAATCGTGGTCTCCACACCATCGCACTCATTCCCTGTTCTCTTCAGCCACCTCATTTGTCCACAACTCCTTTTATTCACTTCTCCAGTTCTGGTGAAGGATTTCCGACAGGAAACATCGACTCCTTCCCTCTCTCCTCAGATGCTGCCCGACCTGCTGGGTGTTTCAATATATTTTCATTTTTGTATTGCAGACTTCCACAATGAGCAGTGTTTGGTTGCCTGAAGTTCACATAGCCGCCTCCAACGCTCCAGGAGATCCCAGCTCAGGCCGTGCATGGTCTACTGGACAGCGGCGCCTCCTGCCCTCTGGATGATTCTGAGACTTGGATTCCCGGCAGCAGGTAGACACGGAGGGGGAAATGCCACGGATACTCTCTCCACAAAATGCTCCAAGCGCACTGGAGGAAAAGTCATCAGGAATAGGAGTAGAATTAGGCCATTCGGCTCTCAAGTCTACTCTGCCATTCAATCATGGCTGATATATCGCTCCCTCCTAACCCCATTCTCCTGCCCTCTCCCCATACACTTGTACCGATCAAACAAGTGAAGCTAGAAAGTGAACCAGCTTCGGTGCTCTCTCCCCCACCAACATGCCCAACATTGGCACCCTAGTCGCACTACGATTGCTAGAATTTTGTACATGTTCCAACACCAGAATCACATGTACACTTGGTCAGTTGGCTGGAGGGGAGGGGCAGGGGGGAGGGTGGCACAGAAGGCTCAAGGGATTTACAGAACTTCTATAACAAGACAAGACATAGAACCAGGCATTGACTTCTAATCGTAGAAATAATACTTCTACCTGAGATACTGTTTATGTAAACAGGCACTCTAATCTTGAGTTCCATCACATCAAGAAATTACCAGATTCTTGGAAATGTTTCAAGGGCGTGCTCAAAGATTAGGTTTAGTTTGTTTTAGAGATACAGCGCGGAAACAGGCCCTTAGGCCCACCAAGTCCTTGCTGACCAGCAATCCCCGCACACTAACACTATCCTACACACACCAGGGACAATTTACAATTTTACCAAGTCACTTAACCTGCAAACCTGTACGTCTTTGGAGTGCGGGAGGAAACCGGAGCACCCGGAGAAAACCCACACAGGTCACGGGGAGAACGTGTAAACTCTGTACAGACAACACCCGTAGTCAGGATCGAACCCGGGTCTCTGGCGCTGTAGGGCAGCAACTCTACCAGTCCGCCACCCGTGCCGCCCACAATCTTTGAAGAAATGTAACATCTTCACCGACTCCCTGGAATATCAAACCCACAACCACTCAACACGGGGAACGAGCGATCCAGATGGCATTGTGGACCTTGACGGGCATTGGGAGCACACGCAGTCCCTGTGTAGGCAGCAGAAGAAGCAGAACACTCCACAGCCCTTACACACACACACACACACCCGTCCCATCAGTCACTGCCTGCCCCATCTGTGGAAGGGGCTGTGGGTTTCACTTTGGCCTCGCCAGCCACCCCACAACCCACAGAACCGGAACAGAAGTGCCATAATTCTCATTTCCGAAACTCTGCCTCGAGAAAGACTGGCTCAGGAAGTCAACTGGTGTCAGTCAGCTTTCTATTCACTGATATCACCAGCATTAGAGTCATTTTTCCCCTTTTCAAGATTGTTATTTTATGGTGGTGAGTGCACCCTTTGGTTAAGTGCACGCAACTTGACGGAGATATATGAATCATTGTTAGACACGGGCAAGGTGCCGGAGGGTGGCTAATGTTGTGCCTCCATTTAAGAAGGGATGCAAGGGAAAGCCTGGGAACTACTGACCTGTGAGCTTAACGTCAGTAGTAGGTCAGTTACCTCGGTACATGTGACTGCAATAAAGTGGTCGGCAGAGCTACTGATCCATCTCCAGGGATGTTTATCAAATTGTTGCATGTCCATCTGAGACAGCTGCTCTAACCTCTGACAAAAAACATCTCCTAGAGCATGGTGCTCCCCCTCAGTGCCTGTTCCTCAAGCTATCCGGCCTCTCCAAACTCACAGGAGTCAGCAACACCATGTTTCACAGCCTGCTGGTGAAGGGGATGAGGGTGGTTCTGGCCCAGCAGATACACTAGTGTAAATTATCTCCTAGCGCGCAGTGAATGCCATGGAGGTCCGCGCACAGTTCAATCACAGCTCCCTCTCATCTTCTCCAGCCGCAAACAATTCAAATTAAAGCCAGCTGATCTTTTCCTGTCTGCTCACTGTTTCTCTTGAGTATTATGAGAAATAAACAGAGCCAGCATTTCTATAGAGCTGCCAAAATCTCACTTAACTCCATCCTCTGTTTGTGTTCAAATGTGCTCCAAACAATGAACAAGAAATGCAGTTCTCCACAGTCGAAGGAGAATATTGGAAGAACCCTACCATGCAGATGGAAGCCATTTGGCCCTTCATGATTCTGCCAGTTCTATCAAGCCAATAAGTCCCAGTTCTCACTCTTTCCACGTAACACAGCACTGATCCGCTGCCGGAGCTGGTATCTAATTTCCCTTGGAAAAACATTGCTGAAAGCACTTCCCCATATTCTCCACTGCCAGGTGTCTCTGTGGGAACTGGAGCAGCACAGAGACTCCCGCAGGGTTAAGGAGAGGAGGAGATTACAGGGGAAGGGAGGCCGCTGAGGGACATTTGGAGGAAGCTGGGAATTTGTAAGTGTGTCAGCGCCACATTAGATTGGCACGCTGTGGAGTTGGTGTTGAACAGGTCAGCACAAAATGTGTTGAAACGGGATCGAGCTGTCCGAATCTGTCAGACCATAGCTGTTGAGACAGATACATTATCCAGCTGTGACTTGAGAGCAATTGAGCCAGAGACCAGAGTGAGTTGTGCCCATGCTGGGCTGGGAGGAAGCCATCAGGGCTAGGCTGGGAGTAAGCCATCAAATGATTCCCTCTCCCCTCCTCCGCTCTTCCCTTAAACATTGGGAATATATTTCTCCTCAAACCGTTAGTCATAGCCTGCTGTGAATCCATTCCCACATTCCGGCAGAGGCTGCTATAATCCAGCCATTTCCTTTCCAGAACCTTTTACTCATGAACGTTTTCTCCAATTAAAGACGGATTTCCTGGTGATAAGCAGGGTGCCGATGGTAGCATGTTCCTCAAGCAGGCGTTCCTGTTTTTTTAAACACGTCCTTTGTTGTGTAGTGAACAATCCTCCAGTAACAGGGTCAGAAGAAGGATCTCCACCCAAAATGTCACCTCTCCCTTCTCTCCGAGTTACTCCAGCATTTTGTGTCTCCCTCCAGTAATAGATGTCACCCATTCCTTCAAGGAAACATAGTCATAGATTCTTACAACATGGAAACAGGCCCTTCGGCTCAACTTGCCCACACCAACCAACATGTCCCATCTACACTAGTCCCACCTGCCTGCATTTGGCCCATATCCCTCTAAACCCGTCCTATCCATGAAGCCTCCAATGTTCCAGTCTCCAAGGCAAATAAAGTGATCTGTCACAGTGACTACTGCCCAATAGCTCGATATATCAACCCTGGTGAGGTGCTTTGAAAGACTGGCTCATGTATGCACCGGTCTTCTGGACAATTCAAACACCCTACAATTCACAGACAAGAACCATAGGTCTGCAGAGGATGCCATCTCTCTCGCACTACGTTCAGCCCTGGATCACTTTGACAGTAAGAACACCTATGTCAGAATAACACCTACGCTAGTCATTGACTACAGCTCAACTTTCGACACCAGAATACTAAATTAACTCAGCCCTAACATTCTGAACCTTGGACTTGAGCCATCCATCTGCAACTGGTTTCTGGACTTCCTGACCAGCAGACCTCAGTCACTGGTACCCCATTGACTGATGTGTTCAGTCCCTTGCTCTGCTCCCTGTACAGACATGAACGTGTGGCAAGTACAACTCCAACCATTTTTAAGGTTGCCGATGATACACTGTGATCAGCTGGATCTACAACATCGATGAGACAAAGCGCAGGAGTAAGATCAAGAACCAAGTGGTGTCATGGTGACAGGACGGTAACATAGCCCTTCAAGTCAGCAAGACAAAGAAGTTGATTGTTGACTTCAGGAATTGAGGGGGTGAATGTTGTTTATTATTGCCAGGTGTTCTGCGATGTTGTAAAACACATTGTGTGCTAGCCGGGCAATTCAGACCATACACGAGTCCACAGGAAATGCAAAAAGTGAAAGCAAGCAGTGCGCAGAATATGGTGTAACAGGTACAGAGAAAATGCACATAACAAAAGATTGCACATGCTGCAACAAGGCAGATTAGAGTGGAGCAGAGAGAGGTTAAATATGCCCATGATGAATCCTATGCTCCTGACCTGGGGCACTGTCTGTGTGGAGTTTGTACAATCTGCCTGTGACAGCGTGGGTTTTCTCCGGGTGCTCCGGTTTCCTCCCACATCCCAAAGACGTGCAGGTTTGTAAGTTAATTGGCTTCCGTGAATTGTCCCTTGTGCCTAGGATGCGAAAGTGAGATAAGATGGAACAACCGTGTGGGTGATCAATGGTCAGCGTGGACTTGAAGGGCCGAAGGGCCTGTTTCCAAGCTGTATCTCTAAACTCTACTCTTCCTAGCTCCTGCCTCAACTGTAGGACCACTGAATTCTCAGAGATTTACTGAGGCCAGTAGTTGTACTTAAAACCTTTTATTTAGGCACGACGGTCATATAGCATCAGAGCAAAGCATTAAAATATCTGCAGACCTTAACTAAAACTGATCATATCATGACTAATTAGACAAAAACTAGGGAATTACAACTATAAAGTCTGATTATAATTAGCAGGCAGAGGATACTGGACATTCAACTAACAACTTTCACATGGAACACACTGCTGAGAAACAGGCTTCCTTATACAGGGTGACCAGGTTGTGTGTAACACCTTTGTATTATTGAATGGATTATTGTTCACAGTACAGTCTAGGTTCTTATCAGTTGTAATTTGGAGTTCATTAACTATTCCTCATCTCTGTGTTCAGCCGACCTGTTCTCAAGCAGTTAACGGCTTTTAAAATAAACTAATCCCATCATTTCTAGACTAACCCCACCAATTCTATGCAAGAAACTAATCCCATTAATTGTTTGCAAACCCCTGCATAACCTTGTAATCTGCTTTACTCCAATTTAGTGCCTTCCCCTAAAATCCAGATTTAACCCTATTCAAAATGTATGGAGCTGTGATCACCAGCTGAATGGTGACAAGCCTGGATAGAGTGGATACGGAGAGGATGTTTTCACAAGTGTGAGAGTCTAGGACCAGAGGACATACCGCAGAATACACACCTTCAGAAAGGAGACAAGGAATTTCTTTAGTCAGAGGCTGGTGAATCTGTGATATTGCCAGTGACTTGACTGCGGAGGCCAAGTCAATGGGTATTTGTAAAGTGGAAATGGACAGGTTCTTGATTGGTAAGGGTGTCAAAGGTTATGTGGAGAAGACAGGAGAATGAGGCCCATCGAATCTGCGCTGACCAGTGATCCTCATTAGACCAGCACACAGTACACACTGGGGACAATTTACATTTTGTATCAAAGCCAATTCACCTACAAACCTGTACGTCTTTGAATTGTGGGGGAAAACCCACGTGGTCACGGGGAGAATGTACAGACTCTGTATAGACAGCACTCGTAGCTAGGATTGAACCCGGGTCTCTGGCTCTATAAGGCAGCAACTCTACCGCTGTGCCACTGATGATTACACACTAACGTCCGGGTATAAAATATCCACTGCCCTATCCTCATCAAATTAATATTGGTGTCCAGGATGCCTGCAGATATTGAACAATTCAGGTGATGTTGCAGGTTCAGTTTTGCACCATAAGGTCATAAGGAATAGGAGTAGAATTAGGCCATTTGCCCCATCGTCTACTACGCCATTCAATCGTGGCTGTTCTATCTCTCCCTCCCAACCCAATTCTCATGCCTTTTCCCCCATAACCTCTGACACCTGTACTATTCAAAAATCTACCTATCTCTGCCTTAAAAGGATCCACTGACTTGGCCTCCACAGCCTTCTGTGGCAAATAAATCCACAGATTCACCAGCCTCTGACTAAAGAAATTTCTCCTCATCTCCTTCCTATAAGAATGTCCTTTCATTCTGAGGCTATAGTCCTAGACTCTCCCACTAGTGGAAACATCCTCTCCACATCCAAGCCTTTCACTATTCTGTATGTTTCAATTAGGCTCCCCCCTCATTCTTCAAAACTCCAGCGAGTACAGGTCCGGTGCCGACAAACGCTCATCATAGGCTAACCTACTCATTGCTGGGAACATTCCTGTAAACCTCTTCTGGACCCTCTCCAGAGCCAGCAGATCCTTCCTCAGATATGGTGCCCAAAATTGCTCACAATATTCCAAATGCGGCCTTACCAGCGCCTTATAGACCCTCAGCATTACATCCCTGCTTTTGTATACAAGCCCTCTTGAAGTAAATGCTCAATAGCTGAGCTCAGCTGTAGTTGCAACATGAAGTTGGCTTCGGGCCATTCTGTTGCAGAAAGAAATACAAAAGTCCAGCATTCCTGCATCTGACTGCTAATTTATCACTCAGTTTGTTTGTTTACATTTTATCTGTGGTCCAAAGTACGAAATGTCAAACTAAATTTAACATTGAGCCAGTATAGATATATAAGTCAGTACAATAGGCCGCTTTTAAAGATAAACACAGAGCAGTTTAGGGAATTCTTGCTCAAGGAATTAGGGATCAAGTAGCCAAAAAATAGCTTCCACTGGGCAAAATGGAAATAAAATTGTCAAGTCTGAGGTGGCCAGAGTAGGAGAGATGCTAATGTTGGAGTTAAGGTTAAGGGAGAGTATAGAGAGCCAGGGTTGTAAAAGCTGCTGGTTCATGTATCGTCATCCATTCTAGTCAAGGGTCTCAGACCTATTTAAGAAGAAGGAAATAAAAGTGATAAACTTTCACAACTGATATCACAGGACGTGCTGCTGAAGAGTTGTGGTTGTAGTATAACTTCCAAACGGTGAGGCCAGCGTGAGAGAGAGGGTCGGGACAGTGGAGGCTAAAACTGTTCACTATTGCATTGTATTGATGGGGTTCGCTAACTCTACTAAAATTATTCATGCTTCTTAAAGGCAACCGACATTCGTGGAGGAGCAAAAAGGAAATGAGACTATTATGTCCCTGGGAATTGTAGAGAGCGGGACAGACAGTGTTAGTCTGCATCCCAGGGCTCACACAGACAAGGATCAATGTCATTTATATTTCCCACTGTGACATTCATATCCTTAACCCTGCTCATCTAACCCATGGACTGATCACTTCACAGCTTTCCACCCCGATCATGGTACCTGATCACGTTCACATCTATGGAAACTCAAAAACACAAGGGACTCAAGCTCCACTAAGCTCCACACACCACTGGTGGCAAACAAGGGAAAATAGCAACTTGGTGGGCAGTTGGGGTTGTAACAGGCAGAGTGTGGAACAAGGAGAGCGTGTAACAAAGAGAGCGGAGAGTGTGCGACACCAGGAGGGTGGACCAAAGAGAGTGGGCTACAAGGACAGCGTGTAACAAGGAGAGTGTGTAACAAGGGGAGTGGGCTACGTGGATCGTGTGTAACAAGGAGGTGGTCATCTGGTCCATGAGTTAATGGGGGCAATTAGGGAGAAGGTGAGCAAAGAGATGAGCTGTGGGCCTTGAGTGAATAAGAATACAAACAGAGGAAGGTGCAATGAATGTTGCAAAGGATGGAGAACATGCCCAGCTGATAGGCTGTGCATTGGAGAGAAGAACAGAGCCAGCATCACCGAGGGTGATGAGAGCAGCAGCAGCCGGGTCTGACACAGAGAAAGTGAGTTGCTGCAAGTGGGAGTGTTTGATATTGATGCCTGAAGGCAGTGGCGTGTCCAGACAGCACAGCAGGTGATGTTCCGGCTTGGGTCTTGTTACAAAAATGCAGGAGGTCACAGAGGTCAGAGCATGAGTGGGTTGGAGAATTCAAGTGGTAGGTATTGGAAGCAAAGGACAAAAGTTAGTTTGTAGATAAGACCACGTTGTGAACAAGTAATGAGAAAACTAACAGAACGTTAGCATTTACTGAGAGGGGGGTTTGAATATGAATGTGGAGAGATTGTGCTTCAGCTACATACGACAATGATGATCACATCTGATGTATTGTCTGTAGTATTAGTCATACTTATAGAGAAAGCAGTTTAGAGAAAGTTTTATGAAATAGCAGCTGGAATGGGCAGGTAACTAAATAGGGAAGGTTGATCAGGCTGGGCCTGTATCCAGAGGAGTTATTGAGGAGTGAGAAAGATCTCGACACAGGAGCATGTGCTACATCATCAGCATCATCGACGGTCACTCAAAACGAGTATGACTGTCCTCTATGGAGGACGTCTGTGCATGACTTTGTTTAACCTGGGGAGACTGGTGCATAGACAGCCACCACACGGTCTTTGACAGATCTGGGTCAGGATCCAGTGGCATGGAGTCCAAGACGACCGAGGACCCTTTTCTGCTGCAGCCTTCGTCTGCCTTCCCAGCCGTTGTGACGCTCCACTAAAGTCAGCCATCATCCTCTGCCTATTCCACTGTTGAGGTCTTGGTTGGATTGCTCTTTGTCAGGGACCTCCCCCTCGACCCTACAGCGATGGATGGCCCTACCAGGAGCATAGCTCCAGACGGCATTGCTCTCAGGATCTCAGGACCACACAAGCTTCTCCACCACGACAAGGTGACAATCCACGGAGAAGAATTGTCCACAATTGTCTACAAGAATTGTCTCCTTGTGCTACAAGACAGGTGTGTAACAAAGAGAGTGGAGAGTGTGCGATACAGGAGACTGTGCAACACAGGAGACTGTGTAACAGTAGACTGTGCGACACAGGAGAGTGTGCAACAAGGAGAGTGTGCAACAAGGAGAGTGTGCAACAAGGAGAGTGTGTAACAAGGAGAGTGTGTAACAAGGAGGTGGTCATCTGGTCCATGAGTTAATGGGGGCAATTAGGGAGGAGGTGAGCAAAGAGATGAGCTGTGGGCCTTGAGTGAATAAGAATACAAACAGAGGAAGGTGCAATGAATGTTGCAAAGGATAGAGAACATGCCCAGCTGATAGGCTGTGCATTGGAGAGAAGAACAGAGCCAGCATCACCGGGGGTGATGAGAGCAGCAGCAGCCGGGTCTGACACAGAGAAAGTGAGTTGCTGCAAGTGGGAGTGTTTGATATTGATGCCTGAAGGCAGTGGCGTGTCCAGACAGCACAGCAGGTGATGTTCCGGCTTGGGTCTTGTTACAAAAATGCAGGAGGTCATAGAGGTCAGAGCATGAGTGGGTTGGAGAATTCAAGTGGTAGGTATTGGAAGCAAAGGACAAAAGTTAGTTTGTAGATAAGAACACATTGTGAACAAGTAATGAGAAAACTAACAGAACGTTAGCATTTACTGGGAGGAGAGTTTGAATATGACTGTGGAGAGATTGTGCTTCAGCTACATACGACAATGATGATCACATCTGATGTATTGTCTGTAGTATTAGTCATACTTGTAGAGAAAGCAGTTTAGAGAAAGTTGTATAAAATAACACCTGGAATGGGCAGGTAACTAAATAGGGAAGGTTGATCAGGCTGGGCCTGTATCCAGAGGAGTTAATGACGAGTGAGAAAGATCTTGATTGAGAAATCAGATCCCAAAGGCTGTGAACAGGAAGATCATGGAGAGGATAACTTCCTCTTCTTGGCGACAGTACTTACCAGAAGGGCTGACAATAATATAGACAGAAATAGGGCATTTCTTTATTCTAGTTGGGCCTTCCTTGAGTCTGAGGGGCTGAGTTGAAGTGTGCCATGTGCCTGCTTCACGAATGTGTTTATCTGTGTCCCACTTTAAGAGAGCGATGTACTTGTACCACTAGAGCACTAGAGTTCTACAACACTGCCTTGGGCCCCATTATTCAGAAGTTGTGAAGTAGCTCGAGTCTGAGCCGACATCACCTCAGTCCTGGGTTCATTTAGACTGAGTGGACCTTTCTTTCTTTGAAGAGCTATTACAAGATTCAAGATTCAAGATTTAATTTAAGCCATAATAAGTAAAAAGCAAAAATACACGCAGCACATAAAATAAAGTCTAACATAAACATCCACTACAGTGGAATCAACATTCCTCAGTGGAATCAACATTCTTCGTCTAATGAGGTGTTCCTTTACTTTGAAGTGACGTCCTTTGAGATAATTCATTGGTCTAATGATCCTTTTATCTGAAATTAAATTATAATAGCCTGATTTATAGTTAGACAAGGTTACAGTTCATTATCTGACGAGAGGTTCCTTTCATCGAAGGAAACATCCATTCAGTCTGAGGAGACTTTCCTTTGGCCTAGAATTTCCATTTGTCCGAGGAGTCATTCCTTCAGCCTAATGTTCATTTGGTCTGAGAATCTCCAGACCCGGTATCATCATCCACACCAGTGCTCACATTATACACCCTGACTTTTTTGGGTGAACTGGGGCTGGGGACTGGACATTGTGCCTTCCCCCACAGTGGAAATCATTGTGGGGGGATGATTTTTGTATGTAATTGTTTGTAATTGTATTTGTTAGTCTGTGTTCAAGATGGCGGTCGGAGGGGAGAGTGGGCGCTGGCGTTAAATTGCCGCTGCTCTCTCCTCAAGTTGTGCTTCTGATTTTATTTTTTTTGTGTTTTTGGAAGGAATTCTGTCCCTGATTTATGTATTGGTCTTTATAACCTTTTTTTTAAATTCTGATTATATGTTTCCTATAAATCTCTGTATGGTGTCCTTGAGACCTCGGTATAAGGCGCCCGTAAATAAAATCCATTATTATTATTATTATTATCCTCTTAAATCTTGTTTTATATCCTTTCAAATTTAAAGACGTCCTTCCCATAGCAGGGTGGCCAGAGTTGTACGCAGCACTCCAAATGTGGTCATACCAACATCTTGTAGAACTATAACATGATGTCCCAGGTCCTGTGCTCTATACTGATTGACGAAGGCAAGTGTGTCAAACGCTTGTTTCATCACCCTGTCTGCCTTTTCATGGAGTTTTCAAGGAGTTATGTACCGTACATCTAGGTCTCTAATCTTCACCGTTCCCAGGGCCCTACCATTCACTGTACAAGTTCTAGACATAGACATAGACATAGAAAATAGGTGCAGGAGGAGCCCATTCGGCCCTTCGAGCCAGCACCACCATTCATTGTGATCATGGCTGATCGTCCCCAATCAATAACCCGTGCCTGCCTTCTCCCCATATCTCTTGATTCCACTTGCCCCTAGAGCTCTATCTAACTCTCTCTTAAATCCATCCAGTGATTTGGCCTCCACTGCCCTCTGTGGCAGGAAATTCCACAAATTCACAACTCTCTGGGTGAAAATGTTTTTTCTCACCTCAGTCTTAAATGGCCTCCCCTTTATTCTAAGACTGTGGCCCCTGCTTCTGAACTCGCCCAACATTGGGAACATTTTTCTTGCATCTAGCTTGTCCAGTCCTTTTAGAATTTTATATGTTTCTATAAGATCCCCCCTCATCCTTCTAAACTCCAGTGAATACAAGCCTAGTCTTTTCAATCTTTCCTCATATGACAGTCCCGCCATCCCAGGGATCAATCTCGTGAACCTACGCTGCACTGCCTCAATCACAAGGATGCCCTTCCACAAATTAGGAGACCAAAACTGTACACAATACTCCAGATGTGGTCTTACCAGAGCCCTATACAACTGCAGAAGAACCTCTTTACTCCTATACTGAAATCCTCTTGTTATGAAGGCCAACATTCCATTAGCTTTCTTCACTGCCTGCTGTACCTGCACGCCAACTTTCAGTGACTGGTGTACAAGGACACCCAGGTCTCGCTGCACCTCCCCCTTACCTAACCTAACCCCATTGAGATAATAATCTGCCCCCTTGTTTTTGCCGCCAAAGTGGATAACCTCACATTTATCTATATTATACTGCATCTGCCACGTATCTGCCCACTCACTCAACCTGTCCAGGTCACCCTGCAAACTGTTCTGGTTTGTCTTACCAGACCTGTGTAAAAAAAAGTTACCCCTCCGAGTTGCTATTAAATCTTTCCCCTCCTCACCTTTAAACTATGTCATCTGGTTCTCGATTCCCCTACTCTGGGCAAAAGACTCTACCCGATCTATTCCTCTCAGGATTTTGTATACTGCGATAAGATCACCCCTTATCCTCCTGTGCTCCAAGGAATAAAGTCCTAAACTGCTCAACCTTGCCCTCGAGTCCTGGCAACATCCTCGTAAATCTTCTCTGCCCCCTTTCCAGCTCAACAGCATCTTTCCTGTAACATGGTGACCAAAACTAAACACAATACTCTGAATATGGCCTCACCAACATCTTATATAACTGAAACATGATGTCCCAACTTCTACTGCAAAACTCTGACTGATGAAAGCCTTGTTGACTGCCCTATCTATCTGTGACATCACCTTTAAGGAACTTTGGTCTTTGAGGGGCCCTTTTTTCCCCGGTTACCTTTTCCCTTCACTGTTTATAAAACCTCTTAGGATTCTCCTTATCTTCCCTGTCAAAGCTATCTCTTGCTCCCTTTTAACGCTCCCGACATTCTCCTGATACTCTTGCATCTTCTATACTCCAGGGATTCACTTGATCCCAGCTGCCTGAAGAGTCATTGTGTCATTGAGCTACACATTACAGAAACAGACCCGACGGCCTTACTTGACCATGCCGTGATATCCTGGGCCATTACCATTCGCCTGCATTTGGCCCATGGCCCTCTAAACCTTTCCTATCTATGTATTTGCCCAAATGTCTTTTAAAAGTTGCAATTGTATCTATAATTTTCTCTGGCACCTCATTGCAGGCACACACTGCCTCTGAGTGAAAGAGTTCTCATTGAGGTCCCTGTTAAATCTCTCCCCTCTCACCTTAAACCTGTGCCCTCTAGTTTTAAAATCCCTCTACCCAGGCAGAAGACAGCAAACGTTCACTTTGTCCATGCCCCTGATGATTTTGTACACCTCAATAATGTCACCCCTCAGCCTCCTACATGACAAAGAGAAAAGTCCCAGCAGAGTGCAGGATATAGTTCTCAGCATTATCGCGTAATCATGACGTACCGACTTTGTTCTCAGTACCCTTCCCAACGAAGGCAAGCATGCCCAATGACGTTTTCACCACACTGCCCACCTCATTTGCCACTTTCATGGAACCGTGCACATGTACTCCCAGATCTGTTTGTTTTGCAACATTCTCCTAGGCTCCACCATTTACTGTGTAAGTCATGTCCTGGTTCCACATACCAAAAGTGCAACATCTCACAGTTATCAGAGATAAATTCCATTTTCCCATTCCTTGGCCCACCTTCCCAACTGATCTATATCCTGTTGTAAACTTCAATATCCTTCCTCACTATACCACCACACCACCAATTTTGCTATAATCTTCAAATTTACTCACAATGTTAACGATATTGTCAAGCAAATTGTTAAGACTTTAGACTTTAGGCTTTAGGGATATAGTGTGGATACAGGCCCTTCAGCCCATCGAGTCTGCGTCGACCAGCGATCCCCGTACATTAACACTATCTTGCACACTAGGGACAATGTACAATTTTACCGAAGCCAATTAACCTGCAAACCTGTACGTCTTTGAAGTGTGGGAGGAATCTGGAGCATCCCACGCGGTCCCACGCGGTCAAACACCCGCATAGACAGCACTCGTAATCAGGATCGAACCCCGGTCTCTGGCGCTGTAAGACAGTAACTCTATCAATGTGCCACAGTGCCGCTCCGACATTAAATCGTTAATGCAGATAACAAACAGCAGTGGACCAACTACCAACCCTGTGGTACGCCACTGGTCACAGGCCTCCAATTAGAAAAATAACCCTCCACAAAATACCCTCTGACTTCTTCCAAATTTGAATCCAATTGACTAGCTCACTTTGGATCCCATGCAATCTAACCCTTCAGACCAGCCTTCCATGTGGGACCTTGTCAAAGGCCTTGCTAAAGTCCATATCGGCAACATCTGCTCTGTCCTCATCAGTGACCTCTTCAAAAAACACTATCAGATTTGTGAGACATGATTTCCCACCCACAAAGCCACCTTGACCGCACATAATCACTCCGCGCCAATCCGAATACTGGTAGGTCCTGTTGCTAAGAATCTCCACCAACAACGTTTTCCCATCACTGTCATCAGATTCACCTGCTTGTAGTCCCTGGGCTTGCCCTTGTTGCCCTTATTAAATAAAGGTACAACTTTAGCAATCCTCCAGTCTTCTCGAACTTCACCTGTGGCTAAAGATGCTGCAAATATCTCTGCAAGGGCCTCTGCAATTTCCACCCTAACTTTTTCACAGAGTCTGAGGATGTACTTGGTCAGGCCCTGGGATTTATCCACTGCAACTTGCTTTAAAAGTGCCAATACCTCCCTTTTGGTTGTTGGTATGTAATCTAATTAATCGCAACTCCAATGCCTCACTTCCTTAGCTTTCATGATGTTCTCCTCAGTAAACCTGGATGAGAGGTATTAATTTAATATCTCTCCATTCTTGTGGTTCTACACAAAGATAGCAATACCAATCTATGAGGCAACCTAGTCTTTACCTAGCCACACCTTTACACTTTATGTACAATATCTTCAAATTGTCTTGTCTGCCATTTCATGTCCTCTTTTTGCCCTCCTGATTGCCTTCGTAGTTGTTCCCCTTCACCTCTAATACCCGCAGAGTGATTCACTTGTTCCCCACTGCCTAAATCAATGTATGTCTCCCTCTTTGTCTTGTCCAGAGCGCCAACATCTCTTATCAACCAGAGTTCCCTAAATCTGCCAACCTTGTACATCACCCTTGTACATCACCCTAACAGGAACATGCTGACCTTGAACTCTCACTTTCTCACTTTTTAAAGCCTCCCACTTCCACCGACACCTCGGTCACTTGCTTGGCCCTACTTCCTAAAGGTAAGTCGACCTTTGCTCTCTCCGTCATAGAGCCCTCTACCTTGTGCCTAATGAAACTTTCATGAACACACTTAACAAATTCCACCCCAACCAAGCCCTTTGCACTATTGCTGTGAATGAAATGAATGAAATTCTTTATTGTCATTATAACATGTAAACATGTACAACAAAATTAAAAATGCCAACCAGTCAGTGCACCATTCACACATTATCTAAAAGCTAACGATTCGTAAAAGAGAATTATCTAAAATAAACAACTAAAATAAATAACATGAAAAAAACAAGCATAAACACACAACCATACATTCTTCTGTCGATTTCACAATCCCTTTGGTATGTAGCGCACCTGCGCTCATTTGGTGGCTACATTAAGTGTAGTTATTGCTGTGGGATAAAAACTGTTTTTGAGTCTGTTTGTCCTTGTCCTCATTGATCTGTACCGTCTGCCTGACGGCAACAGTTCAAACAGGGAGTGTCCGGGGTGGGAAATGTCCTTTAAAAAGTTTTGGGATTTCTTGAGACAGTGGGAACTGTGTAAGTCCTCCAAGGTGAGGAGAGGGCAGCCGACAATCTTCTGGGCGTTGTCAATAGCCCTCTGGAGCGCTTTCCTCTTAGCCGCTGTGCAGCTGGTGTACCACACGCATACACAGTACGTTAGGATGCTCTCTATTGAGCACCGATAAAAGGACAGCAGCAGTCTCTGGGTGATGTTGTTCTTCCTGAGCACCCTCAGGAAGTGCAGTCTCTGCTGGATCTTTTTCAGCAGCGCAGAGGTGTTCACGCTCCAAGTCAGGTCCTCCTCAATGTGGATTCCCAGGAAGCGGAAATCCGCCACCCTCTCCACACAGTCCCCTCTGATGATTAATGGTGTAATGTCTGTTTCTTCTTCCTGTAGTCTATTATGAGCTCCTTGGTCTGAGGTGTTGAGGAGCAGGTTATTCTCTCCACACCACACTGTCAGCTGCTCCACCTCATCCCTGTAGGCGTACTCATCCCCCCCAGAGATGAGCCCCACCACCGTGGTGTCATCCGCCAATTTGACAATGGTGTTACTGTGGTGGGCGGGGGTGCAGTCATATGTATAGATGGTGTAAAGCAGGGGGCTCAGCACGCAGCCCTGTGGAGAGCCGGTACTGAGGCTGAGGGCCGTGGATGTGTGATGGCCCACTCTGACTCTCTGACTGCGACCCGACAGGAAGCTATTTATCCACATGCAGGTGGAGTGTGGAAGTCCCAGGTCCCCCAGTTTGTCCACCAGTTTGTGGGGAAGGATGGTGTTAAAAGCAGAGCTGTAGTCCACAAAGAGCATCCGCACGTAGCTCCCCCGCTGCTCCAGGTGGGACAGTGCAGCATGGAGGGCTGTGGCTACAGCGTCCTCTGTGGATCTGTTCGCTCTATACGCAAACTGGTGGGGGTCAAAGCTTCGGGGCAGGAGTGATGTGATGTGATCCCGGACCAGTTTTTCAAAGCACTTCATCACCACTGGTGTGAGTGCGACTGGCCGGTAGTCGTTGAGGCTGGAAATGTGGGGTTTTTTGGGCAAGGGGACTATGGTGGAGGACTTCAGACAGGGTGGGACAGTGGACTGGGCCAGAGACTGGTTGAAAATCCTCGTAAAGACTCCAGCCAGCTGGTCTGCGCAGTCCTTCAGCACGCGTCCAGAAACGCCGTCGGGTCCAGCAGCCTTCCTCGGATTGATGGCCCGCAGCGTGCGCCTCACCTCATGCTCCTCTATTTTGAGGGATAAGCTGCTGTGGACCATGTGGTGTGATATGGCTGTCTCTGGTGGCTCCACTTCAAAGCGAGCAAAGAAGAGGTTCAGCTCCTCTGCCAACGAGGTGTCACCTTCAGCAGCTCCAAGGTTGGTCTTGTAGTTGGTGAGATACTGGATCCCCTGCCACACCTGCCTGCTGTTGTTCCTGTCCAGGTGGTCCTCTATCCTCCTCCTGTAGTCTGATTTGGCCTCTCTGATGCATCTCTTCAGGTTAGCTCGGGCCGTGCTGTATAAAGCCCTGTCGCCAGACCTAAAAGCGGTGTTCCTCTCTTTTAACAGCCGCTGGACCTCCCGGGTCATCCTGGGCTTCTGGTTGGGGTAGACCCGGATGCGTTTGTCCACTGTGACAGTGTCCATGCAGTTTTAATGTAACATAGTACACTGTCTGTGAACACCTCCAGGTCCTGGTGTTCAAACACATCCCAGTTGGTCCTGTCGAAGCAGTCCTGCAGCTGCTGAGGGGCACCATCAGGCCAAGTTGTGATGGTCTTTGTGATGGTAGGAGCAGTTTTCCTGAGGGGGGCATATGCAGGAATTAAAAGCAGGGACATAGGGTCAGACTGGCCCAGGTGTGGTGGTGGTCTAGCCCTGTAGCCCAGCTTGATGTTGGAGTAGACCTTGTCCAGTGTGTTAGCTCCTCTTGTAGCACATTTAACATGCTGGTAGAATTTGGGGAGCATTGCCTTCAAGTCCGCGTGATTAAAGTCCCCTGCTATGATGTGAACAGCGTCAGGATATGTGCTCTGATGGCTGCTAGTGCTACCATACAAATGTCCGATAGCCGAGTTAACATTAGCATCCGGTGGTATGTATACCACAGTTATCATGACGACAGTAAACCCTCTAGGGAGATAAATGGGCCTGCATTTAACAGTCACATACTCCAGGTCCGGGGAGCAGTGACTGTCTACAATCACTGTGTTAGTACACCAGTTGTTGTTCCCGTACACACAGAGCCCTCCTCCTCTGCTCTTACCGGCCCAGGTCTCTTGTCCTGTCATGACGCTGTGCGGTGTAGCCTGCTAGCTCGATAGCAGAGTCCGGAATGAATGAACGAACGAAGCCAGGTCTCGGTGATCAACAGAATGCAGCTGTCCTTCACGGCGTTGTTAGCTGCAGTCTGTAGCCTCAGTTCATCCATCCTGTTAGCGAGGGATCTGGCGTCCGTGAGAAACAGGCTGGGAAGCGGTGGTTTGAGTGGCTGCCTCCGTAGCCTGGCTAGCGCCCCGGCCCTGCAGCCTCGCTTTTGCCTTCTCTCTCTGCGCCGCCTTCGCCTCCTCCCCGCGGGGATGGTGATCCACGGAGAGCCGGGGCTCCTCGCTATGTCCACCGGGATCTTGTGTGAACGGACAAACTCGGCTGTAACACTCCGCTCGTGACCAGCTCCTATCCTAAAAGGCCTGTCTCACGAGTCTGCGGTCTATGGCGGCGAAACGGGAGGAATCTGCCGCCATAGACCGCGCACTCGTGAGAAAGTACAATTCCCGGGCCGTGCGGCGGTGTTCCCAACACCGCGCGGTGCTAAAATAAAATCTACAATGTCCAAAACTAAATACTCACCGCACAACCTCCACCAGTGATGCACGAGTGCGGCACGGCCGCTCGCACGGGCCACTGCCAGTGTGGCTCGAGCGCCGTGCGTCAAACCTCCACTGCCACAGACTCCGCCAGTGATGCACGTGCCGCCGCCAGTGAGGCACGTGTGCTGCACGGCCGCAGGCACAGCCACCGCTACAGCGCCGCGATCAGGATGGCCGCCGCCATCGCAGACGGCCCGCCCTTTTTTTACTTACCGCAAACACGTGGGACCCGCCGTGTTTGAATTAACTCGGCCCCCGCGCAGCATCCGTGCAACGCTCCGGTGGATAGGCTCGACGCTCTCGCCGTTACCGCGCGGTCCTCGCTACCGGCGACGCCGCGATTCACCGCCGATGACCGCAAACAGGTAAGACAGAGCCTTAAGGAGATCATGCTGGCCGTAGACGTTGTTCGCCCGACAGAAAGTACACAGGACGAAAAACAACACGTACACAAAAAACACGAAGCACCGACCGAAAGAACATTGAGCTGCCGCAACTGTGTGTGCCGCCATCTTAAAGGATCTGTCACAGTCTATATTAGGAAAATTAAAAACACCTATTCTGGCAACCCTGTTATTCTTCAACTCTCTGCGACCCCTGCATGGTCGTGCCTCTATTTCCCATTGGCTATTTGTCTTATTTGTAGTGCAGTACAACAAGGTGATGGTCCACTTCTTTCAGTAATTCTCGGCTCCATCCAGATAGCTTCACTGAAGGAGTCATTTCATCTTGGACTACTGCCGTGATGTTCTCGTTTATCAAAAGAACAACTTCCCACTCCTCTCATTTCTCCACCTCAATCCCACGTAGATCGGTCCATGCGACTGGGATATTATAGCCACTACAGATTAATGATCGGCACCCTGAACCATGAAGCTGCAGCCCTGTCTCTCCCTTAGCCATGTTTCTGTAATAAATATAATATCTTAGCCGCACCGACCGATCCACGCCCTGCTTTACCTGTCAGGCCTCTAACATTGAAATAAGTGTGATTTAATCCATCAGTCTTTCCTTGCTTCCTGCTGTTCTGCTGCCTGTCTTGTCTACTGAACTTGACCTTATTTACTTCCAGCCTCTCACCTGCCTCACGATTATTTTGGATCCGGTCCCTCTGCCATTTTAGCTGAAACCCGTCCATGGGGCACTAGCAAACCTTCCCGCCAGGAGACTGGTTCCCCTTCCGGTTCAGTGCGACCCCTCCTTCTGCCCCAGAGGAGATCCCAATTGTACAAAAATCTGAATCCCTGCCCCCCTGCACAACTCCTCAGCCTCACATTCATCCGTCTAATCCTCCTATTCCTATCCTTAGTAGCACATGGCACTGGGAGTAATCCAGAGATTATTACATGGGAGACCTGCCTTTTAACTTTTTGCCTAACTCCCCATATTCACCACGCAGGACCTCATCCCTTTTCCTACCCATGTCATTTGTACCAATGTGCACAATGGTTTCTGGCTGCTCACCTTCCCCCGTGATAGTGTGCTGCAGGCACTCAGACGAACAAGCTGCCAGAGGAAGTGGTGAAAGCAGATACAATTACAACATTTAACGGATATTTGGATATTAGGAAAGCTTGAGAGGGATATGGGTCACTTGCAGGCAATTGGGGGCGCCATATATGAGTTGGGCCGAAGGGCCTGTTTCCATGCTGTGTGACTCTGACTCCAACCTCTCGACCCTGCCGCAGGAAGGCCACACACAATCCTGGAGACCTGTTTGTGGCCACAGAATCTCCAGTCTGTCCCTCTACCTGATGGGTCTCCTATCATTATAGCCCTCAGAATGCTTGTTTACACCGAAGATAGACACAAAATGCTGAAGTAACTCAGTGGGTCAGTCAGCATCTCTGGATAGAGGGAATGGGTGATGTTTCGGGTTGAGATCCTTCTTCAGACCCGAAACGTCACCCATTCCTTCTATCCAGAGATGCTGCCTGACCCGCTGAGTTACTCCAGCATTTTGTGTCTATCTTCGGTGTAAACAAGCATCTGCAGTTCCTTCCTACACGTCACTGTAGCCCTGTCTGACTTCATCCCTGTCCCGCTGTGTCTCAGTGATGGAGCCTCGGACTTGACTGAAGCTGCTGCTCTCCTTTGAACGGGGTCACCCCTCCCAACAATGTCCGACAGGGTAATCAGGATGCTGAGGGGAATGGCCACAGGGGATGCCTGCACACTCCACCTTTCCTGGTGGTCACACGTCTACTTTCTGCCTGCACTCTAGGTGTGGGGACCACCTCACTATATCACAGCAACTTGCAGCTGCTCGCCCTCCCCCTTGAGCATGTTATACGGCCGCTGGGATGGAGCAAGCTGCCAGAGGAAGTGGATACAGTTACAACTTTTAACAGATATTTGCGCAAGTTCCTGGATAGGAAAGGTTGAAGTCCTCATTCCCCCAGACCATCCTGAGCGAGTTCAGGTGCAGCTACAGTTCCCTCACTCCATCAGTCGGATGCTGCAGTCAGATGCACTTCCCTCCACTGGAAATCTCCGTGTCTCCCACATCCTGCAGGATGAGCAGGGTGGTGGCCCGTGGTAGATGACGATAGCATGGTTGTGCAGTCTCGTGTCCTGCGGGATGGAGTGTGGGTCACCAGTCCGTTGCGCGAGCCACACACGCGGGGGCAGTGGGGGGCACATGAGGGGCGCTGTGGGGGGGGTGGGTTTAGGGCTGCAGCCTTCCTCCCGTCTCTGACACCAACGAGTCGGCTTCGGCGATTGTCTTCGAAACCGCTGACCGCCTTCCTAGTGGTTGTACGCCAGCCAGTCCAGTCACTAGCAATTCTCTTGGGGCTGGGCCTGCGTGCTGGAGGGAGGTGGTCCCCGATGCAGTCTTTGAACCCTTTCTTTGGGCGCCCTGGGTTCCTTTGACCCAGCGACAGAACTCCGTACAGGAGTTGACGAGGAATGCGGGAATCATCCATCCGGATCACATGGCCTGCCCATGGAAGCTGGGTCTTTATGGTCATAGCTCCGATGCTCGTGAAGCCAGACTTCCAGGTTGGTGGATGAGCATACCACTGGTCTAACTGCCATCCCGACTGCACTAAGACCAAAGAGGAAAGTTATAAAGACCTCACCTTATCTTACCTTCGCCCTCTGCTCAGCCTCCTCACCGAAGCCTCTCCAGACAAAGCCTCAGCACTCACTCATAGATACAGCACTTCACCTCAGAACACAGCCGCTCCCAAATACCGCCACTCCAATGTGACCGCTCCACTCGTGCCTGACTCCCTTCTGTACACCACGAATCACAGTCACTCCCGCACACAAACAGCTGCTTTCAAATCCACAGTTTTCCCCATCCTTTCAGCATTGCCGACCCTGTGCTGCCAGGGCTGGGTCTGGCTTGGTGCGAGTGGCTCGCTGGTCGGTCTCAAGGGACAGGTGAGGAGTCGTAATGTTTCTCTGGGCCCAGAGTCACCCGAGACTGAGTTGAGTATTCACCCTCCCTCTGGAGAGGCCATTAGTGAATCAGGAGGTACACAAAAATGCTGGAGAAAGTCAGCGGGTGCAGCAGCATCTATGGAGCGAAGGAAATAGGCAACGTTTCGGGCCAAAACCCTTCTTCAGACTGAAGAAGGAGGTGAATTCAGTGAATCAGGAAGTGTTGGTTCGAGTCCACAGATCTCACAGTCTGCACTGTCATTAAATTCAATTCAAGTTGAATTTTACAGGTGTCAGAGGTTATGGGAAGAAGGCGGGAGAATGGGGTTAGGAGGGAGAGATAGATCAGCCATGATTGAATGGCGGAGTAGACTTGATGGGCTGAGTAGCCTAATTCTACTCCTATCAATTATGACCATATGACCTTATAATTTGTTGTCCACTGAAACTAGAGCTGTTCTGCCAGATTGGTTCAGCCCAGGTCCAGATCCTGATCTGCCCCAGAGGCGCAGTTCCCTCACTGCTGACCTGTGCAATGTGAAGGGTGTGTTACTGCACCTCAGAATCAATATCAGCCCAAACCCTGTGGTCAACAGTTGGATGTAGATGCCACTTGTGTTTGCATGTTTTTTGGAGACGGAGCTCTCTGCCATGGTCTCCTCGCTCAATGAAACATCCATTGGTGCCATTTTCCAATGTCTGCGAGTCCATGTCTCAGAGCACACGAGGGCAGCGATCACTGCTGTCCGATCGACCAGGAGTTGTCCAGTAGTCAACATTCAATGGTCCTCCACCAACCTGCCTTCACAGTACATTACCACTCTCCGGCAGTAATGGTTCCCAGCAAGACTCTGGGATTTTTTATTTTTTTTAGTTTAGTTTAGAGATACAACATAGAAACTGACCATTCAGCCCACCGAGTCCACGATGACCAGCGATCCCCAAACGCTAACACTATCCTGCACATACTAGGGGCAATTTACCATTTTACCAAGCCAATTAGCCTACAAACCTGTACGTCTTTGGAGTGTGGGAGGACACTGCAGCTGCCAGAGAAAACCCACGCAGGTCACTGGGAGAACTTACAAACTCCGTAAAGACTGCACCCATAGTTAGGATCAAACCTAGGTCTCTGGTGCTGCATGGCAGCAACTTTACCGCTGCGTCACCTTGCCGCCCCTTTGGGCCATTTATGATATCTCCATGGACCACGGACCATGTCTCATATCTCAGGGGTCACCTCTTAGTGAAGACTGACATTGATGGTGAAATTCACCAGCGCAACCACAGAGCCTTTGGCCAATTGAGGGACAGGGACCTTGTGGATGAATAGCCAAGTGGATAAACTCCTTGTCTATCAGACAGCAGTGATTCCTGCCCACTTATGTGCTCTGAGACCTGGACTCTCTCGACATTGGACAATGGCATTAACAGTGTCTGCGAGATTCGTCTCTGGCAGGTTGTGAGCAATGTCAGTCCCCTCTCCCAGGGCAAGATGTCAGCACTGAGGAGCTGGTTGCCACTCACAGTCCGTTGTTTCACCAGCCTGACACACGCCTCCTGAAACTCGAGCAATGCGGTGAAAAACTTTGTTTTAGGAGCCATCCAGACAAATCATAGTGCAACAGAGAGTGCAAAAAATAAACACTGCAGATGCTGGTTTAGAAAAAAGACACAGTAGGTTGTACGGGTCCCACATTCAGTTCATCAGCCAGATCAGAAACTCCATGCAGATTCTGCCCCAAGTGCAGGATGAGGGTCAGGAGAGGACAGAGACTGGGATGTTACACAGTATCAAGCACAGTATTTGCCCTGCCCTCCTTTCACTGCCACATTTAATTGCAGGCATTTAAGAGGTTTCGCTTTTACGGGCTTGAGCACAAACATAAAGGCTTCTTTCTTTGTGCATTTAAATGTGTTTTTTTTTCTCCAGTTGATTTATTCAGAGTGCAGCAAGCGAGCAGCCAGCAGCATGCTACCAGACCTGAGCAGTGCTCTGTGCTAATGGGGATGGGGGGGGGGGGGGGGCTCCTACAGTGAACGTGGCAGCAATGGGGTCAGAGCCCAGCTAGTGCTCACTCTGATAGCCAGTGAGCAGTGAATCCCTGGGTGCTTATGGAAGCGCATTGGCTTTAGGTAAGGCTCACCAGCATCACTGACATTGTTGTCAAGTGTGGTGGAAGAGGTAGCAACCAGAGAGTGAGGAATGTACTGCCAGCACAGAAAGTGGGTAGTTTGGAAAGGTCTGCTACTCACAAGTTATGTTGCAAAGAAGCTCATGTTACAGAATCAAGCCCTTCAGCCCAACTCATCCATGCAGACCAAGATGCCCCACCTAAGCTAGACCCTTGTCCATGTTTTGATTGATTGATTGATTGATTGATTAGATTTTATTGTCATTTGAACCTCAAAGAGGCTCAAACGAAACTCCGTTTCCACAGCCATACAAACAAAACAATTCCTACACGACACACAAACAATTCAATCTACAGAAAAACATCCATCACAGTGAATCTCCTCCTCACTGTGATGGAAGGCAAAGTCTTTTCTCTCCCCTGCTCTCCCCATTCTCCTCCCGATGTTGAAGCCCCAGGCGGGCAATGTTAAGTCCCACGGCCGTTGAGACCGCGCCGGGCGGTGTACGGCCTCGCTCCGGGCCCAAAAGTCACCAAGTTGGAGCCCCCGGCGGGCGCTGGAATGTCCCGCGGCCATTAAAGCAGCGCCGGGCGATTTACGGCCCCGCTCCGGGTCGTTCCAGCCCCGCGACACGGGCGGGAGAAGTTGCGTTGCGGGAGCTCCGGAAAGCGGTCTCTCACCCGGACCCGCGAGCTCCCGACGTCACAGTCCACGGGTCTGCAGCTGCAGCTGGAGCTCCGGAGTCGGGCCGCAGCAGCGAGCCACCACCGCTCCTCACGCTCCGAGGCCGGCTGGTAAGTTCCTGTTGGTAAGTCCGCAGCTCCACAGGCTCCGCGACTGCAGCCCCCAGGTCGTCCCGGTCGGAGGCCGCTCCACGGAGCTAGGCCCCAACGACAACGGAGACCCGACAGGGAAAAGGTCGGGTCTTCCGTGCAGGGAAGAGATTTTTAAAGTTGTGCTGCAGCAAGTAAGAATTTCATTGTCCCATCCGGGACATATAAAACACTCTTGACTCTATAATATCTCTGCTCAGCCACTTGCACTCCAAGGAATAATATTCCTGGTCTGCCCAACCTCTCCCTTTAGCTCAGGCACTAGAGTCCTGGCAACATTTCCGTAAATCCTCTCTGCACTCTTTCCTTTATAATGAAATCTTCCCTCTAAACAGGGTGACCAAAACTGGACACAATACTCCAAGTGCGGCCTTAAGGGGCTGTCCCACTGCGGCGACCTAATTGGCGAGTTTGGAGAGTTTGAAAAAATGTCATGTTGAAGACCTCCTTTGACTATGTAGAAGACCTCCTTCGACCTCCTTCGACTATGTTGAAGACTAGCTTTGACTAGCTTCGGGAAAATTGGACACCGAATAGTGGAGAGTGAAGACAACATTCTTCGATCTCCTTCGACCTCCCTTCGACTATGTTGAAGACTATCTACGACTAACTTCGACTACTTTCGATTACCTTCGACTACCCTCGATTACCTACGGATAACATGCCGACCTACTACGACCTACTTCGACTAAACCTACGAGTAAAAAAAGTATAGATGTTTTTCCATGGCGACCTTTTTTTACTCGCGGGCATTTTTCAACATGTTGAAAAATACGCCGTGACCTAGCTGAGGCCTCGAGTACGCGGGGATTACTCTCAAGCAGGAAGGAGAGTTACAAAGACCTCATAGGACCTTGTGTCGACCATCCTGCGAGTATGAGTCAAGGGCAAACTCGCCAGAACTCGCGGATTAGGTCGCTGCAGTGGGACAGCCCCTTTACCAGCACCCTGTACAACTGAAACATAACTTGTAGGAAGGAACTGCAGATGCTAGTTTACACCGAACATGCTGGAGTAACTCAGCGGGACAGGCAGCAACCCTAGAGAGAAGGAATGGGTGACGTTTCGGGTCGAGTCCCTTCTTCAGACATAACTTTACAACTTCCCTGACTGACATTGTACCTTCTCATCCAAATCACTGATACAGATGACAAACAACAATGGGCCCAGCACCAAACCCTGAGGCACAGCACCAGTCACTGGCCTCCAGCCCTTCCACCACACCTCGCTGCATCCCACCATGAAGCCAAGTCTGTGTCCATTGTGTCAATGGAGAAAAGGGGCTTTGGGGTGAGAGGGTTTCAGACTTACATAGAAACATAGAAAATAGGTGCAGGAGGAGACCATTCGACCCTTCGAGCCATGTGATCATGGCTGATCGTCCCCAATCAATAACCCGTGCCTGCCTTCTCCCCATATCCCTTGACTCCACTAGCCCCTAGAGCTCTATCTAACTCTCTCTTAAATCCATCCAGTGATTTGGCCTCCACTGCCCTCCGTGGCAGGGAATTCCACAAATTCACAACTCTCTGGGCGAAAAAGTTTTTCCTCAGGGGCGGGAAAACCCGGGGGGGGGGGGGCACAGAGGGGGACACGTCCCCCCCCCCATGTTTTGAGAGGTGGGGGACATCCCCCCCAAGTTTTTGTGATCCGGATTTTAAAATCTCGGCTTTCCGCGAGACTGTGGGGGTGGGACTGATGATCGAGGGCGATGATTGGAGGAGGGAGACGTGGCACAGACCAGCCCCTCATCCGCAGGCAGGATCGATCCCGGCCAGGTCTCCGGAGCTGTCCCGAACAAAGATACTAGAGGAGCTCCTCCTCTTTGGCCCCGAGTGCCCCCCCCTGGGGGGTGGCCAGAGAGGTCGGCAGCAAAGATCCTCCGCTATAGGATCTTTGGTTGGCAGTCAGATGGGCCAGCGCAGAGAAACAGCGCTAAACCCAGCTAACTCTGCCTGTCCCGCCAGGTGAGCTTACAACCCTTCCTGGACTTGCGGGAAATATGGCCAGCGCAGAGAAGCAGCGCTGATGTCCCGTCAGTCCAAGCAGGGCTGTAGTTAACCTGGTGAAGACAGGCAGTGGAGCTGCATTTAGCGCTGGATTGAGCCTCCGAAGCCTCGCGCATGTATGTGTGTACGCTTGCGCGCGTGGCCGCCAAAAAAAATTGTGTCCCCCGTCCCCTCCATGTTTTGATAGCGAGTTCCATTCACCTCAGTCTTAAATGGCCTCTCCTTTATTCTAAGACTGTGGACCCTGGTTCTGGACTTGCTCAACATTGGGAACATTTTTCCTGCATCAAGCTTGTTCAGTCCTTTTATAATTTTATATGTTTCTATAAGATTCCCCCCTCATCCTTCTAAACTCCAGTGAATACAAGCCTAGTCTTTGCAATAACAGAGTGGGGTGGGGATGGGGATGGGGATGTGGATGGGGAAGGGGGTGGGTTGGGGTTGGAGTGGAGGGTGAAGGTGGCGTGGAGTTTGGTCTTGCAATCTCTCCATCCACATGGCCATGGAGGTCAATGAGAACAGCGGTCGGATGTGGACAGGGCATTAGGGAAGGGCATGCCCTGGCCAGGAGTGGTGGGGAGCGGGATCCACACTGGCACTGCTGGCTGTCGATGGGCCTGGGATGCCAGGGCTCCTGTCCCGCTCTCTTGGGGCCGGCCACTGGAAGGCGATGGTGGAGGAGGTCCAACAGACCCTGCCTGCCCCGTACCCCTCTCCCCAGAGCTGAGTGTGGGCTCCCAGCAGGGTCAGAGCTGGTGGGCAGTGATGTGGGCACCCCCTCCACTGATCACTAGCCACGGGCTTGCTACCCGGGGCCATCATCCATGTGTACGTGGCAACCATGCCCATTTCTGCAACAGACCCTGGGGAGGAGGCAGGACTCTGTGGGCAGCTGTGGAACAGCTGGGTGAATGCCCCTAGCAGGAGGAGGTGCCAGTGAGAGGTGGCGTGTTCAGTCAGCGGTGGTTGGCACAAGGTGAACATTAGCCACAACCGGGCTTGTCTGTTGTCCAGGTGCCATCCTCTGACACTGACCCACCATGGATGACTGGAAGCCCCTTGTTCAATGGCGCAATGGTGCTTTTATTGTTACATATGTCAAACGCACAGTGAAATTCTTGTCTTACAAACAGTCCAGTAGAGTATGGCCATACCTAAGCGCATCGCCGATGAGCAAATTGTACAGAAACAGTCTATTGATCTGCATGGAGAGGCATCATGTTTTGGTGATTTTTTTCAAAGTCCAGTCCACGCTCTAGTTGTAATGAGTGGTGCCCGTTCCAGGCAAGCCCCAGGCTGCTGTGGGCCTCCAGCCATCTCCTTCCTTGCGTGTGTGGATCGACCCGCGCACCGATGTCCCTCTCCTTGCCCGTCCACCTTTGTTCCCCGGGGGCACCTCCTGGAGTGTGTGGTAAACCAGACGCCGGTTGCCTCTCCTCTCCTACCGGCCTCGCTCCTCGCTCAGCGCATCCCTCACCGGGTTCCCTCCTCCCGGCCTCTGGACATTGGGGGGCGAGCAGGGGCCTCCCCCCTTCCAGGCCGCAGACTGCCAAGTCAAACAAGCAGGGACCATCTCTTTTTTTTCCTTTCTAATTAATCCACCACCACCATACAAGCAAAACAAATATACTAAAGAAACTATTATACAACGATATCACCATCCTTTAAATTAAAGATGCATTCCACCCCCCGCGGAGCCCAGCGGTCCCGGAAATCCCCAGGGCCTCCATGGACAGCACGTAGTCCCTTTTCAGGACGTAACCCCGGAGAAGTACAGGCAGAGCCCTCCACCGCCTGGCGCCGTGACTCGCGGGTGGCCAGCTTGGCCAGGCCTACGAGCAACCCAACCAGGACAACTTCGGCCCTACCCTCTCCCCTTTGCACAGGGTGTCCAAAGATGAGGATGGTGGGTGTGAAGTACAGCCAGAAGGCAAGGAATAACAGGGACTATCTCAGCAACTTCCCCCTGCACACTGCGGTCCTTTCGCCCGCGGGGGGGGGGGGGCGTCTTTTTTATTTATTTTCCCTGTTTGCAAAAACCTTTATTGGAAATTTCCTAACGAATGTATCAATTCTCAACAGTTTCATTTATATATTTTTCCCCATTACAAAACGGTAGATCTAGATGGTTTGTTCATTCCAACAGAAAAATAGATGATACACAAACGTATGTGGTCCACGGCAAGCAAATGCAAACACAAACTTTATCAGAACAAGTTCTGGCTGTCATGTTGGACAATCTTTTCTGTAGGTGAAGCCTGTATAACTGATGTTGTGGATGCTAACTAACTGCATGGCGACCGCTACAGATAATGCAGCGTGTCGACAGCAGAGCTGGAGCTGGCAGGAACATCAAGGAAATCCACTGTGAAACCGTCAGCACCACTCCCTCTGCACATGCATTATTTATGCGTTATAGTATTACCACCAGGCAATATTTGGTGTCTGTTCAGGATCTGATAGCAATGTATTGGGACTAGTATTGCTTTACTAGGGAGTGTCACTGGAGCAATAACTGTTCCAACCAGAGGGGGGGGGGGGGGCGGCATCTTGGCTGTGTCCCCCGCGGTCCACTGACCCCCGAGTCCTCCTCGTCCTGAGACTCTGCCATCTGTCACTGCCCCTTGGTGGTGCCGCTGTGTGTGGGCAGTGCCACCTTCGCCAGCCCTCCCCATCTGTGTGAAGCCCCCACACAGTTGAAGAGCCGTGTCCCTGAGCTGTGGACTCCTCCTGCTGGGACACTGATCGCTCGGCTCACTGAAAGACAAGGCTTCCACTGCAGGCAAGTTCAAAATGATCCCAACATGAATCACATACAGGCTTTCAACACTGCTTCTAATCACGTCAATCAACGTCTGTCTGTGGCTGGGAGCAAGTTCCCAGCATTGACGGGTACGATTCTCAACAGGTCCTGAACACTCCCAGTTAATGGGTGAGTGGGCACAACCTGCCATCCTGCACTGCTCTTAAGCCACCTAATACTGGAATTACAACCGAGCTCCCTCCCCTCTCTCTGTCTCCACGCTGCAGGCAGATTTCACAATCAAAGGTGCAACAGAGAATCAGGAAGGCTGTTCGGCCCATCAGTGGTGGTGCCACATTACCCACTGTGAGGGTTCACAGGCCACCAAACACTACACCAGCCAAACCAAGAGGGAAATCAGCCATAGCTAACTCCCTTCCTCACCCCAGCAATGGCACTGGGGTCACTGAAGGACTCCTCTTAGAAGGATGCCAGCGTTTAGTTTAGTTTAGAGATGCACTTCGGCCCACCGAGTCTGCGCCAACCAACGATCCCCACACACTAACACTGTCCTACACACACTAGGGACAATTTACAATTTTATTGAAGCCAATTGACCCACAAACCTGTCCGTCTTTGGAGTGTGGGAGGAAACCGGAGCACCCGGGAAACCACAGACTGCCTTACACAAGGGGTGTCCCTGACAACATGCCGCCTCCCCTCCATCCCTCAGGTTCCCTCACATGCCAGCTACATGGAGGAGAGAACGCCAGAGTCCAGCAGAGAGGTCGATGCAGCTGACACGTCAGGACCCACAGAAGCCACAGGGCCAGGGTCAGGAACGGCTACTTTTCTCTATGCATCAGGTTCTTGAATCAACCTGCATAACCCTAATCCTACCTCAGCATCCACACACTGTGGACCATGTCTTGGACTTATTTTTTCCTCTAATCTCCTGGGTTTCTTGCAATCTTTTTTTTCTTTTTTTAATCCTTTGGGAATTTCCATGCTATTTATGTAAAATCGAAGTGTGGGTATGTTGTCTGACTCAATGTGCCTGTGGTGCAGCTGTGAGCAAGGTTTTCCTTGTAGCTACGCCTCACCAAACCCGTGACAATAAACCCGACTTGAAGTGACTTGAAAATTGGTGTTGTGATTGAGAGTGAGATGGGTAGTCTTAAAGGCCTGTCTCACGAGTCTGCGGTCTATGGCGGCGAAACGGGAGGAATCTGCCGCCATAGACCGCGCACTCGTGAGAAAGTACAATTCCCGGGCCGTGCGGCGGGCTGACGTCATCGCAGTTGGCCCGCCCTTTTTTTACTTACCGCAAGCACGTGGGACCCGCCGTGTTTGAATTAACTTGGCCCCCGCGCAACATCCGTGCGGCGCTCCGGTGGATAGGCTCGACGCTCTCGCCGTTGCCGCGTGGTCCTCGCTACCGGCGACGCCGCGCTTCACCGCCGATGACCGCAAACAGGTAAGACAGAGCCTTTATTAGATTAGGGGATAACAGGGATCAGCCAGTACCTTGGGCAGGACAATACAGGTGGATGTTAGCTCTGATAAGTGCAATGTGAAGGACTTTGGGAGGATTAGTAAGGGGGACTTCGGTGTACGTCCATGGATCCCTGAAGGTGGCAGCACAGGTGGATGGGCTGGCAAAGAGAATTATGAAACACCGGCGATCCAACAACTTACAGGAAGATCTCAGCAGGTCAGGCAGCATCTGCGGGGGGAAATGGACAGACGGCAGTTTGGGTCAGGATCCTTCATCTGAATTGAAAGAGTCGAGAGGAGATATCCCGGATACTAGACTTCATTAGCCATGAATGCAATATAAGAGCAGGGAAGTTATGGCTCACTTTTATAAAACATATAAAACATGAATGCATTATAAGAGCAGGGAAGTTATGGCTCACTTTTATAAAACACAGCTGAAATATTACACGCAGTTTTATTCACCACACTATAGGAAGGATATAGGAAGGAGGGTGTAGAGGAGATTCACTGGATGTTGTCTGGAGTGGAGTGTCTCAGTTATGAGGAGAAGCTGGATAGGTCTGGGTTTGTTTTCCCCAGAGGAGGATCTGATAAAGGTGTACAAATGTATGTATGCGGGGTGTAGGTAGGATAGACAGTTGTAAACGTTTACCCACAGTAGAGATGTCTGTAACCAGATTACACAGATTTAAGGCATGACTTAGAGGGGATAGAAGGAAGATTTTTTTCATCCAGAGGCTGGTTGGAGTTTGGAATGAACTGCCTGAAGGTATCGACTTATTATTTTCACATGAACCGAGATACCGTGAAAAACGTTGTTTTGCTTGTTAGGTCCTGTCTTGGCAAAGGCTTGTATTCACTGGAGTTTAGAAGGATGAGGGGGATCTTATAGAAACATATACAATTATAAAAGGACTGGACAAGCTAGATGCAGGAAAAATGTTCCCAATGTTGGGCGAGTCCAGAACCAGGGGCCACAGTCTTAGAATAAAGGGGAGGTCATTTAAGGCTGAGGTGAGGAAAAACGTTTTCACCCAGAGAGTTGTGAAGTTATGGAATTCCCTGCCACACAGGGCAGTGGAGGCCAAGTCACTGGATGGATTTAAGAGAGAGTTAGATAGAGCTCTAGGGGCTAGTGGAGTCAAGGGATATGGGGAGAAGGCAGGCACGGGTTATTGATAGGGGACGATCAGCCATAATCACAATGAATGGCGGTGCTGGCTTGATGGGCCGAATGGCCTCCTCCTGCACCTATTTAAAAAAAAAGTACATCAGGTGGTGCAAAAGAGATAATAAACAGAGTGCAGAATATAATGTTAAAGCTGCAGAGAAAGTGCAGACAGACAAAAGTGCAAGGGGCACAACAAGGTAGATTGGAAGATCGGGTATTTATCATTAACATGAGAGTCAGCTGAGGAGTTTGTAACAGCAAGGACAAAGTTGTTCCTGAATCTGCTGGTACATGTTTTCAAACTTTTGTATCTTCTGCCCAACGGACGAGGGAAGAAAATAGCATGACTATGGTACTTTCATTGTTATAACAAAATGTAAAAGACATTCAGACAGGTACATGGATAGGAAACGGGATATTTTTAAGGCAGAAATAGATAGATTCTTGATTAGTACAGGTGACAGAGGTTATGGGGAGAAGGCAGGAGAATGGGGTTAGGAGGGAAAGATAGATCACCCATGATTGAATGGCGGAGTTGACTTGAGGGGCCGAATGGTCTAATTCTACTCCTATTCCATATGACCTTATGAAAGGTTTAGAGGGATATGGGCCAGACATGGGCAGTTGGGACTAGTGTAGATGGACATCTTGGTCAGCAGGGGCAAGTTGAGCCAAAGGGCCTGTTTCCGTGCTGAATGACGATATGGCTTGGGTGTTAATGGTCCTTGATTCTGTTGGCTGCTTTCCTGAGACAGCATCAAGTATATATGGAATTGATGGCAGGACAGGGTGGGGGAATGGAGGGTCGGGAGGGGGGAGGTTGGTCTGTGTGATGAAGCCGGCTGCATTAACAACGTTGCCATTCCCTGCGGTCTTGAGCAGTGCAGTTGCCAAACCAAGTTGTGATGCATTCTGATACGATGCTTCCTATGGTGCTCCTGTAGAAATTGTATAGGTCATTGGAGATGTGCCCAGTTTCTTGAGCCATCTGAGGAAGTTGTTGGTGTGCTTTCTTGGTCATAGAGTCAATGTAATTGGTCCAGGACAAATTGTTGGTGATATTTACAACTAGGAACTTGAAGATCTAGACCATCTCCCCTTCAGCATCGCACAAAAAGCTGGAGTAAAGGGCCTGTCCCACTTGGGCATCATTTGCGCGTCATTTATGCGACAGGCCGGTAGTGATTGACGCGCGACTGTCGCACGCGTCATCATGCGTCAGCACAGCCGTCTGGTGCACGTGATGTCATTAGAATACCATGCTTTCCTATTCTGCATCATGACCATCATGGAAGAACTACAGATTTTATTGTGACAGCAACAACAGAGACGTGTGTTAGCAGCAGCCCTCATACTTACAGATCAGCCAGGCAGGAGTACAACAAGAAAGGCTAGCAAGAAACCCAGGAAGAGGTCTGTGTGGACGAAGTTAGAGGTTACATGACGCGTAAAAGGCGGGCCGACTGCGTATGGGCGTCGCGCGGCGTCGCATGTTTACGGACATTGACGCACGGTGACGTCACCACGCGTCACCACGCGATACAGTGTGCAACGCCAATGCTCAGCATGCGTAGCCAATGTGTCAGCGTGCGTAGCCAATGTGTCAGCGTGCGTAAGCGATACATCACGCAAGTGGCTCGCAAGGATTTCTGTACACTACGAAATCCTGGAGTGCCGCGCGATACCGCGCGCCACGACATGCGATTCCACGCCTCACCATGCGCTATGCACGCGTCACCCACGCGTCACGACGCGTCGACCAATTTTCTACATGACGCGTAAATGAGGCGCAAATGATGCCCAAGTGGGACAGGCCCCTAACTCAGTGGGACAGGCAGCATCTCTGGAGAGAAGGAATGGGTAATGTTTCAGGTCGAGACTCTTCTTCAGACAAATGGGAGCACTAACTCCACCCTGCTTCCTAAAGTCAATGGGCAGCTACTTATTTTTTTCTGACATTGATGAGAGGTTGTTATGTTATTAAGCTCTCTCTCTCCTTCCTGTACTCAATCTTGTCATTGTTCGACATCTGGCCCAACTACGCTGGTGTCATCTGCAAACTTGTAGATGGAGTTAGAGCCACACATGGAAGTTGGCCACACAGTCGTGTGTGTACAGGGTGTATCGTTAGGAGCTGAGACAGCCTTGTGGGTCACTGGTATTGAGAATTATTCTGGAGGATGTTTTGTCACCTGTCCACACTGATTACTACAGGAAGTTGAGGATCCAGTGTAGAGGTTGTGCTGATTCCTATGTTTAAGAGTTTGGAGATTAATTGGATTGAGATCATGATGTTGAGGGTAGAGCTATAGTCAATAAATAGAAATCTGACGTAGGTGGCCTTCTTATCTAGCAATGAGTGTTGGGCCAGGTAGGCAACAGTACTGTTGCAACAGTAGGCAAACTGCAGTGGATCAAGGAGGGTTGGGATATTGGAGGTAATGTGCACCATCGTTAATGTGCACCGGTGTCTCAAAACATTCAGTGATGATGGATGTCAGAGCCACAGCATGGTAGTCATTAAGGAACCATGGTTTTCTTTGGCACCGGAATGATAGTGGTTTTCTTAAAGTAGGTGGGCATCTCGGAATGGAATAGGGAGAAGTTAAAGATGTCCGCAAATACTCCTGCCAGCTGGAACTTGCAGGTTCTGAGGACTCCATCTGGGTTTGTTGCTTTTCTCAGGTAAACTCTAGGGGTAGTGGAAGCAGAATTTCTCACAAGCCTTAGGAAGTATAATGATGAGCACTTGAATTGCCAAGATAGGGAAGGATACAGACCAAGTGGTGATAAATGGGGTTAATGTAGATGGGTACATGGTTGGCATGAACATGTTGGGCTGAAGGGCCTTTTCCTGTGCCGTATAACTATGACCCTTGGACACTTCTAAAACCCTTACCATCACCCTGTGCCCTTTCTCAAGCTGGGTGTTGTGGACGGGACTGGTTCACTGTTCCTGCGGTGCGGTGCGGAGCAAATGTACCTCTCTGCTGAGGGTGTTTCTGTACTCTGCACTAACCCAGCGCCACCATCTATCTCTGATCAGTTACAGCTCTGGCACAACCTCTGGGCTCGTCTGCATTCACTGGGGTTGCAGCAACAGATTCCCACTTGTCCCATCCAGGTTGCATTCCATTTCACTCTCACATGCCAAGGCTGAACCCTCGCCAATCTCCGCATCACTGCCTCCCCTTTGAAAAGCAGATTGGGTTCCTGGCCTGCTCTCGGGTGGGGCTGTGTGCAAACTTGTTCCCGATGTCCGCAGGCAAATACTTTCCAAAATGAAAGCTAATACATCGGTAACTATGTTTGATCCTCTTTTCCGCTGACAGTGAATGTGTGGGTTGCATTAACCCTGGGTTCATGCCATTACTGGGGTACATGCCATTACTGGGGTACACACCATTGCTGGGGGCCACCATGACTGGGGTACACTACCATTAGTTGTGTATACCACCATTACTGGGGTACACTGCCATTACAGGGGAGGCACTGCCATTACTGGGGTACACGCCATTACTGGGGTACATGCCATTACTGGGGTACATGCCATTACTGGGGTACATGCCATTACTGGGGTACATGCCATTACTGGGGGACCACCATTACTGGAGGACCACCATTACTGGGGTACACGCCATTACTGGGGTACATCACCATTAGTGAAGAAGATTTTGAACACCGGGAGAGAGAAGGTGGTCTGAGACTGTGGTGGGGCCAACTAAATAAAAAGATTCAAATAGTGAGGTGCTATCCAATTGTCTGGGCCAGAGTCTGACATCATAAGCAAGGGAATGGTCTGACCTTGTGATGACTAACCTTTCCCAGTTTGTTGTGATTAGAAAATAAGAGATGTTGTTATAGCAAGGAGTGTGTACTGGATTAAATGTAATCAAATCTAATTAATTAAAGAAAAGAGGACTGTGTGAGCAGATACCATGTGGCACCTGGCAGACCACACCGCTCTTCACACTCGCAGCCGGTGACGGCTGCCAGGGAAAATGCAGCTCAGCTTTGACGAGCTGGTGTTTGTGCCTCAGGCACTACAACACGCGATGGAGGGGAAGACTTCCCTTGACAGAAGCCGTGTCCAGGTAACAATGACATCTGCAGCCAAATACGAAGTAGACACAAAATGCTGGAGTCACTCAGCGGGTGAGGCAGCATCTCAGGAGAGAAGGAATGGGCGACGTTTCGGGTCGAGACCCTTCTTCAGACTAAGTGCTGGAGGAACTCAGCTGGTCATGCAGCATCTGTGGGGGGACTGCTGCCCTCCACCATTACTGCCCCCCACCATTACTGCCCCCCCCACCATTATTGCCCCACCCCCATTACTCCCCCCGCCCCCCTCCCCCCTTCCCCACCATTACTGGGTACAGCTCCATCACAGGGTACTTCATCATTACTAGGGTACACTAACATTACTGGGGTACACCGCTATTACCTCTGACCTCAGTAATGAGAGGTTGAAGATGTCCACAAAGTCTCCAGCCAGTTGGTCCCTGCAGGTTTTGAGAACATGACCAGGTACACCATCAGGTCCAGATGCTATCTGAGGGTTCACCCTCCTGAAGGATCTTCTGATGCTGGCCTCGGTAACTGGGAATTTCAATACCATTGGGGGCTATGGGAGTCCAAGCCAGTACATCAGGTGCAAAGTATCAATTTAGTACCTTACCTGACTCCATGCACAGATTCTGGTCTTTATCTTTTACCTTCTCCCTTGTTACCCTATTGTTCTTAATGTATGTATAAAATGCCTTGGGTGTTTTTAAAATCGGACTTTTCAAAAACATTTCAGGGCCCCGTTTGGCCCTTCTAATAACCCACGAGTTCAGTTTGGAAATACAGCATGGAAACAGACCCTTCAGCCCATCGAGTCCACATCGACTAACTATCACCCATTCACACTAGGACTATCCTACATACTAGGGACAATTTATATCCTACATACTAGGGACAATTTATATGAGTCAATTAACCTACAAACTTGCATGTCTTTGGAATGTGGGAGGAAACTGGAGAACCTGGAGAAAACTCACGCAGTCACTGGGAGAACATACAAACTCCATATAGAAAGCATCCGTAGTCAGGATTGAACCAGGGTCTTTGGCACTGTAAGGCAGTAATTCTACCTCTGCGCCAATCTGCTGCCCTTTCTTTCCTACTTGCTCTATATTCCTCAGAGGCTGTATCTGATTTCATCTTCTTAAAACTTATATACTTTTCTTTTTCCTTTTGGCCAAATTTACAACCTCTTTGGTCATCCAAGTTTCCATTACCTTGCCATCTTTATCCTTCCTCCTTACTGGAATATGTCGGTTCCGAACTTTGATCAACAGGCCTTGTAACGACTCCCATGTCAGTTGGAGTTGCCCAATAACAACTGCTCCCAATTTACTCTCCCTAACTCCTCCCTGATAACAATGTAAATGACCTCACTCCAAGCTCCAGATTTATCCCTATTCAAAGCAATCCTGAAACTTATGGAGTTGTGATCATTATCCCCAAACTACTATTCCACTGACCTGGTCAGGCTTGTTTCTCAATGGCAGGTCTAGATACAGATCAGCTACAAAAATGGGTGGAGAAATGGTAGATGGAGTTTAATCCGAGCAACTTTGGATGGTGTTGAACTTTGGGAGGTCAAATGTAAGGGAAAAATATCCAGTTAATTGCAAGATGCTTAGCAGCATTGACGTACAGAGGGATCTTGGAGTCTAAGTCCATAGTTCCCTGAAAATGACAACACTAGTGGATGGAGTGGCAAAGGAGGTCTATGGTCGGGGCATTGAGTATTAGAGTCAAGAAGTCCTAATGCGGCTCTGTAAGACATTGTGGGCTGAAGGACCTGTTCCTGTGCTGTGATGTTCCACATTAATAAGGAGGGTGAAAATAGATCATGAGAGAAAAATGGCAAAAGAAGTGACTTTTGATAACAGTATATATAAAGGGAAGAGGGTAGCTGCAGTAGGTATGTGGAACTTATAGAGTGAGACAGGGAATTCATAACAAGAGCAGAAGTAAATGGCAGGTTAGTTAAGTCAATACCATTGCATCAGTCTTCACAGTGGTGGACTCCACAAATATCTCAAAGATTGCTGTTGGGTTTGTTTCAGTATGTTTAAGAAGAGAGAAAAACAAGATGCAGTTAACTAGGCCAGTCATGTTGTTGGTTTCGTGATGGGGTCCTGTAATCAAGAAAGAGAGAGATAGTCATTTCGAGACTCAATGTGCTCAGGACAAGCCTACATGGTGTTATGAAAGTGAAGTCTGTTTGACAACGTTTTTTGAAGATGTTAAAAGTAGAGTTGATGGAGGGGAGCCTGTAGACGTGGAGTATTTGTAGATGCAAAAGGCATTTGGCAAAGCTGGAGCACAAAAGTATTAGTTTCATTTTTTAGTTTAGAGATACAGCACGGAAACAGGCCACTTGACCCACTTAGTCCGAGCCGACCACTAACACTATCCTACACACACTAGGGACAATATAGCCGTTCACAGTGTACAGACACAGGATAAAGGGAATAATGTCCAGTGTAAGATACAGTCCAGTAAAGTCTGATTAAAGATAGTCCGAGGGTCTCCAATGAGGTAGATGGTAGCTCAGGCCCGCTCTCTAGTTGTTGAGAGGATGGTTCAGTTGCCTGATAACAGCTGGGAAGAAACTGTCCCTGAATCTGGAGGCGTGCGTTTTCACACTTCTGTACTTCTTGCCTGATGGAAGGGGGGAGAAGAGAGAGTGAGCGGGGTGAGAAGTCCTTGATTATGCTGGTGGCATTGATGAGGCAGTGTGAAGTGTAGGTGGAGTCAATGGAAGGGAGGTTGGTTCCTGTGATTATCTGGGCTGCGTCCATAATCCTCTGCGATTTCTTGTAGTCTTGGAAAATGGTCCCGCTAATGATTGGGTTAAACATATAAGGAGCGTTTGATGACTCTGGGCCTGTACTCACTGGAGTTCAGAAGGATTAAAGGGATCTCATTGAAACCTACCTGATAATGAAAAACCTAGATAGAGAGGATGTGGAGAGGATGTTTCCAGTAATAGGAGAGTCTAGAACCAGAGGGCACAATCTCAGAATAAAAGGATGTACCTTTAGAATGGAAATGAGGAGGAATTTCTTCAGCCAGTGGGTGGTGAATCTGTGCAATTTGTTGCCACAGACGGATGTGGAATCCAGGTCTTTGGGTATTTTGAGAGCGCAGATTGATAGGTTCTTGATTAATAAGGTTGTCAAAGGTTACTGGGAGAAGGCAGGAAAATGGGGTTGAAAGGGAAAAATAGATCATCAATAGTGTTCTGTAATTTACCACTCATATTATATCTATATGTGTTATAGAAACACGCATCAAAACCTGTACCATACTCACACCTGTAGCCTTCTATGCCTATCTGCTTTTAGATCTACCCAGCAACTTTGCCTTCAGCAGAAATTTCCTTTTGGCTCGGTCCTAAATATCTAACCCCATGTCACCTGGTCAATGTGACCTCTTGCTCCAGACTGCTCAGCCAGCACAGGCACTGTCAGAAAATCGAGATCCCCTCTCATTCTCCTAAACTCTGGTGAATACTGGCCTAGTTAACCAAACCTCTCCTCGTGTGACTGTGGAGGGCATCTGACCACTGAGTTACAACAAGTTGGGTTAACATTGGCAAAGTGGTGGTGGTCAGAGGGGCCGTAGGCGCAAATTAGCAGCCACGCTTCCGTCAGTCTGCCCCAGGGCAGCTGTGGCTACAGAAGTAGCTTACCACCACCGAGTGTGACTGAGGAGTGAATGAATAATGCGATGTAAAGCGCCTTGAGTATTAGAAAGGCGCTATATAAATCCCATCCATTATTATTATTATTAAAGTGCACCCCTGCTCTGCCAAGGGCAGACTTGGTTTGCGGAAAAGAGCTAATGAGTTAAGCAGTATAAGTTTCATTGCTCTGTTTTTTGGTTTCTCCGTCATTAATTCTCCTCTTTTCTTTGTAAGGGGCCTACGTTTATCTTCACAAATATTTACTTCAATGTGTCTTGGAGGATTGTTGTCCTGCTTATTTTTGTTCTCTTATTCAAACGTTGTCCTTTTTCTCACTGGATTCATACACATTCCTTACTTTATTAAATAAAAAGTGCATGTATAGTGGATCGAGTTTCTCGACCTTCCCCTTTGATTGTAGCACCAGCTCCATGAATTGCCAGAACCGGGGACATTTGATTTACAACCATTAGCACAGTATCGCTGCAGTACTTGAGGCGATCAGCATTCTGAAATGTTCTTCTGATGACTTTTACTGCTTTTAAAAGCCTGTTGAGAACAGTAGGAGACACACTGGAGGTAGCTCACTTACACGAACACTAGTAATCACAGATCCATTCCAGTGTAAACACGGACTTCCTTCCAATTGTGGCCGGTTGGAAAGGTTCAGAATGAACACTCTTGCGTTTGCTTACACTCCTGGCACAGAGGTTTTGGTTAACTCTTCCATCACCGTGAAATAAGCAACACACAATCTCACTCTCACTCTGACTCTCACTCTCACACTCACACTCTCTCACTCTCACTGTCACTCTCATTCTCACTCACACGCTCAGAACACCCCGCACAAACATGTGTTCTCGTGCGCACGCACACGCACACGCACACGCACACACACAGGCACACACGGAATCTCACACACTCTCACACGTGGAATCTCTCTCACACACACAGTCTCAAACACACACAGTCTCACACACACAGTCTCACACACACACAGTCTCACACACACACAGTCTCACACACACACAGTCTCACACACACGGAGTCTTTCTCACACACACAGTCTCACACACACAGTCTCTCACACACGGAGTCTTTCTCACACACACAGTCTCTTGCATGCACACACACACCACATAGAATCTCTGTATCTCTCTCTCACACATAAACACAATTTTCCCCATGCACATCATCTCTCACAAGCACGCATTTACGCTCAATATCTCTAACACTCACAAGCAGACACAGACACACACACATATCCGTGGAGCATTTGGATACGTTCCTGACTTCTTCCACTAACAATGTAAACTTCCCTGATGTTGCAATGACATTCCTGGAAAGACCAGATCTGCTCTTGTTCTCTGAGTCAGTGTAATTTTGAAAGTGGAAGAGGAGCCATGATTTAATTTTGTTCTTTCCTGCTCACTGACTCCAATCCCACTGTTCGTGGTTTTAATTATGTTGCGATCTCAACACAAACCCTTTCCCCCACAGTGAGGTTTTGTCATGGTTTGGCAGTTCAGCTCACACAATAACGTCTCTTGTCCCACCAGGACACAATCTGGGTTTTAGTTTGAAATCTACCCTGGCACATTGGAAAGTCAAAGGCAGTTTCCAAATTGAACAGAGGCTAAAATCGAAGGTAGACACAAAATGCTGGAGTAACTCAGCGGGACAGGCAGCATTTCTGGAGAGAAGGAATGGGTGACGTTTCCGGTCGAGACCCTTCTTCAGCCTGGCCCACTGAGTTACTCCAGCATTTTTTGTCTACTTTTGATTTAAACCAGCATCTGCAGTTCTTTCCTAAACAAAGGCTAAAGTTAGACTCCAGTGATCTGTTTTCTATCACCCCTACAGAGTAGTCTGGCTCTGATACATTCATCAAGTTCCCCTCAAGCCATAGTCTTCCATCAGCTTCCGAATAGCAACTACCAGCCAGCCTCATGAACTCCCCGAGAGGCCCCCAATGTTCCAGGGATCCCAAAGGGAGGTCCAGACCTACTGTGTATTGATCACCCGCCTGTGGCCATGGCGTTTGGCGATGTGGGGGATGGGGAGCAAGCATGAAGCAAGGTGAGCAGGAAACAAAGCTGAGGGAAACAAAGCTCGACTGCACCAACTGGTGGGTCTCCCACCCACAATTGCAGTAAGGGCTTCAATTACTTCGCAACAACCTGGAGCTCAATGCTCTTAAGACGGCGGAAATTGATCGTAGACTTTAGGAGAGCTCCCCCTCCCCTCCTCCCACTCACCATCAACAACACCACAGTTACATCTGTGGAGTCATTTAAGTTCCTTGGAACCATCATCTCCTGGGACCTTCAATGGGAGGTCACCATCGACTCATCAAAAAGGCCCAACAGAGGATGTACTTCTTGCGGCAGCTGAGAAAACACAATCTGCCACAGGCAATGATGGTCCAGGTTTATGCTGCCATCATAGAGACTGTCCTCACCTTCTCCATCATGGTCTGGTTTGGCTCAGCCACCAAGCAGGACATCCGGAGGCTGCAGCGCATCGTTTGATCAGCCGAGAAGGTTGTTGGCTGCAACCTTCCCCCCTCCCATCGACAAACTGTACACTGCAAGGGCCAGGAAGTGAGCGGGTAAGATCATCTCTGACCCCTCTCACCCTGGCCACAAACTCTTTGATTCACTTCCCTCTGGAAGGCGACTCCGGACTGTCAAAGCCGCCACTGCCAGACATAAAAACAGCTTTTTTACCCACCAGCAGTAGCTCTACTCAACAAACAAAAGTCTGTAGCCTCCTTTTGCTCTGGTATTTTATTTCATTCTTCACATGTTTAAATTATAATGTTTTATTCTTAATTGTTTACTGTATATCGTGTTGTTACTTGCGAGCAAAGCACCAAGGCAAATTCCTTGCATGTTTACATACTTGGCAAATAAAATGTATTCAATTCTGGGAATCCAAGGGTCCCGCACCTAGCTTCAGTAAATGTTATACAAAACCAAATCATTTGTTCACTCCCAAAATCAAATGCAGAAATCAGGAGGTGATGCTCCAATTATACAGGGCCATGACGAGACCGGATCTGGAGGACTGTGTGCAATGCTGGTCAGGTCAAGGAAAGATGTCAGTCTACTGACAGCATCACGGAGAGGTTTGTGAGACTTGTATGTAGAGTGGGTACTCAACCACAAGTGTTCCACCCTGGAGTGAAGACTCATACCTCAGTACCTCAGTCCCTTTGTCCCAGTGTTGTCCTGGCAATTCTGCCAATTCACCCCATCTCCTGGACTCAGACAAGTCCTCGTCGACCGCCATTTTACACTAATCCCATTTAATTCTTCCCACATTTTCACCAATACCGCTCCTCACTGATTCCACCACTTACCTACTCCCCTGGTGGCGATTAACAGAGGCCAATTAGCCTACAAACCTGCTTGTACTGGGATGTGGGGGGAAACCAGAGCACCCAGAGGAAACCCACATGGTCACAGTGAGAATGTGCAGGTCATCAAGAAGGTTCATAAGGTCAATAGACAATACGTACAGGATTAGGCCATTCAGCCCTTCGAGCCAGCACCGCCATTCGCTGTGATCATGGCTGATCATCTACAACCAGTCCCCGTTCCTGCCTTCTTCCCATATCCCCTGACTCCGCTATCTTTAAGAGCTCTATCTCATTCTCTCAGTGGAGGCCAAGTATCCAGAGAATTGGCCTCCACTGCCTTCTGAGGCAGATAATTTCACAGATTCACAACTCTCTGGGTGAAAACGTTTTTCCTCATCTCCGTTCTAAATGGCTTACCCCTTATTCTTAAACTGTGGCCCCTGGTTCTGGACTCCCCCAACACCAGGAACATGTTTCCTGCCTCTAGCGTGTCCAAACCCTTAATAATCTTATATGTTTCAATAAGATCTCCAAAATACTGGAAAAAATATTTGACACAAGACTGGACGAATTTATCACCAGACATAACATACTGTACGAACAACAATATGGTTTTAGAGCTAAAAGAACAACTTCATTTGCAATTATTGAATTTATAGAAAAAATTACAAAGGCAATAGAAAATAAAGAGTATGCAGTAGGGATTTTTTTGGACTTTAAAAAAGCATTTGACACCGTAGACCACGAGTTATTAATAAAGAAACTACAAAGATATGGCATTAGAGGCATCGCACTATCATGGCTATCCAGCTACCTACAGAACCGGGAACATTATGTCGAAATACAAAACCATAAATCACAATTACTGCAGGTTACGTGTGGGGTGCCTCAGGGCTCAGTGTTAGGGCCATTATTATTCATTTTGTATATCAATAATATATGTGAAGTGTCCAAAACTCTTGAAACTATTCTCTTCGCTGATGATACTAACTTACTCTGCTGTGGAGACAACTTGGAACAGCTCCTGGATAGTATGGAGAAGGAATTGAGCAGGATGAAGATCTGGTTTGACGAAAATAAACTCACATTGAATTTAAGTAAAACAAAATTCATAATATTTGGAAGTCGATCAACCAACACAGAGAAAAAGCTCATGGTAAATGGCACAGAAATAGAAAGAGTATCTGAAATAAAATTTCTTGGAGTATTAATTGACAACAAATTAACTTGGAAATCTCACATAAATTATATTAAAGCCAAAATATCCAAATCAATTGCAATACTGAATAAAGCCAGACCTACTAAATCAAGCCTCCCTGTATATGTTGTACTGCTCCCTCATACTCCCATACATGATCTACTGTGTGGAGGTATGGGGGAACACATACAAAACAAATACACATCCAATCTTCATCCTCCAAAAAAGAGCAATACGAATTATACATAAAACCACCTACAGACAATCAACAAAACCATTATTTATCAGACTAAAAACATTAAAATTTGAAGATCTGACAGATTCTAAAACTATCCAAATTATGTTCAAAGCAGCAAATCAGCAATTGTCTTGTAATATCCAGGGGTTGTTCCAACGGAGAGAAAGCAAACACAACCTGAGAGGAACCTATATATTCGAAAAACCGGCAATAAGAACTAATGCAAAACTCCATTGTGTTACAGCAAAGGGTGTTAGTCTCTGGAATAACTGCCATGATGAGCTGAAAAAATGTAAGTTCAAACTAAAAACACTCTTCAGAAACAAAAGATTGAATGGTTATGAGCTGGACCAGTGATTTTCTTTTCTGTTTGGTTATTTCTTGTTTGTGGACTGTTCAACAGATTTTGGGTCCATTTGTTCCCATTATTTTGTTTTTCCATTAAAATGTATAGAAAATAAGAGGGGGTAGGACCAGAGAAGTTTTTGAACTTCTTCTTACCCCTTTTGAACATGAACGATATTATTTGTATTATTTGAGTTACTTATTTGTTTGTTTTCCTTTGTGTTTTCTTTTCTTTTTATTGCTTATTTGTGTTTGTATTTTTTAATATGTTCAATAAATAAAGAAAAATAAAAAAATAAAAAATAAATTTAAAAAAAGACACCCTCTCATCCTCTACATTCCAGAGTATTCAAGCCCAGCCGCTCCATTCTATCAACATATGACAGTCCCCCCATCCCGAGAATTAACCTCATGAACCAATGCTGCACTCCCTCAATAGCAAGAATGTTCTTCCTCAAATTTGGAGACCAGAATTGCACACAATACTCCAGGTGTGGTTTCACTAGGGCCCTGTACAACTGCAGAAGGACCTCTTTGCTCCTATACTCAACTCCTCTTGCTATGAAGGTCAACATGCCATTCGCTTTCTTCATTGCCTGCTGTACCTGCATGCTTACTTTCAGTGACTGATGAACAAGGACCCCCAGATCTCGTTGTACTTCCCGTTTTCCCAACTTGACACCATTCAGATAATAATCTGCCTTCCTGTTTTTGCCACCAAAGTGGATAACCTCACATTTATCCACATTAAACTGCATCTGCCATGCATCTGCCCACTCACCCAACCTGTCCGTCACCCCGCTTCCTCATACCATCCTCCTCACAGTTCACACTGCCACCCAGCTTTGTGTCATCAGCAAATTTGCTAATTTTACTTTTAATCCCTTCATCTAAATTATTAATGTATATTGTAAAAATGCTGCAATCCCAGCACCGAGCCTTGCGGTACTTCACTATCACTGCCTGCCATTCTGAAAGGGACCCGTTAATCCCTACTCGTTGTTTCCTGTCTGCCAACCAATTTTCTATCCATATCAGCACCCTAATTTTTAAGATGTTCTATAGGTCTCAATTGAAAAAAAGCTTTATAACCAGTTTGGCACATGTAATGTAATGGCCCCTAATTTATCGATCATATTATATTCAATTTATGATGTGGGAATACCACGTACTGGCTTTTATTTCACAGGGGTTGACATTTAGAGGTAAGGAGTCTTTCCATGCAAGTACAAGGCCACTACGTCTTTATTTCAGGGAAGAAATATTTCAGAGAAAATTCACCAGAATGATCCTGTTTATGGAAGATAGACGCAAAATGCTGGAGTTACTCAGCCAGACAGGCAGCATCTCTGGAGAGAAGGGATGGGTGACACTTCGGGTCAAGACCCTTCTGTTTATGGAAGGATTGTCTCACGAGGAGCGGTTGAATGGGTTAGATCCAACTCACTGGAGTTTAGAACATTGAGGTTGTGATCTTATTGAGACCTATTGAGACATGTGACAGGGTAAAACACTGGAGGAAGGGAAATCTCGGACCAGAGGGCATGGTCTCAGTGTAAGGGATTACAGTTATGGCCAAAGGATAGGAATGTGAACAAGGAATGTTGGTGGAGGAGGCCTACCCCAACCCCACCAGTACAGTTATACAGGGACAGACCTCCCTAACAGAACTCTTCCCCAGTGTTATACAGTAACTGACAACTTCCCAGCAGTACTGTACCCGAGTGCCCTACAGTGACAGTCCCGTCCCCATCAGTATTGTACCCCAGGGTTATACAGTGACAGGCCCATCCCCACCGGTGCTGTACCCTAGTGCTGTATACTGACAGACACCCATCAGTACTGTACCCTGATGTTATATAGTGACAGTCCCGTCCCCATCAGTATTAGAGTCAGTGTACAGTGAGTTACTGTCCCCACACGTGAGGGTAAGTTGTGGTGTGATGTTGGACCAGTTTATACGCCAGCTGCTGCTGCTGTGTGTGGCACGGTGTCCTCCACAGAGGCGGCATTGCAGGCACGTGGGAGAGGACGAGCAAAGCCCTGGGAAATCCAAAGCTACAAGTGGGCTGGCGATCAGGGAGGCTGGTTTGGATGGGGCAGCCCAGAGGATCCTCACTGCCTTGGCTGCACTTTGCCATCTGCAGCCATGCAACGCCAGCACGATCTACCCTCAGCACCGTATCCCTGCAGGAGTGCTGGAGCACACCCTCCCTGTGACCTGCAGCAGGCTCTTTGGAAATGGTCGGAGCCGTCGGCAATTCTTCCTAAACCTGCCTGGTCAAGTCTCCCAAAGTAAATGCCAATGTCAGCAAAAAGTACAGCATCTGCAGCTTATTGCCTTTCCTTTCCCGGATTGTGGTTTGTGGTTTTCCCAGGAAATCAATACTGAAGTGCGTAACATTTGTGAGTGGATTTTACTGCTTGGCTGAATTAATAACCAGAGCTGGGTAATGGTGAACACAAGAAGATGAGATGCAGGCCATTCGGCAAGAGACTCTGTGCGTCTACCTGATCTATTCATCTCATGATCTTGTACACCTCTATAAGATCACCCTCATCCTCCTGCGCTCCAAGGGATAGAGTCATAGCCTGCTCAACCTCTCCCTATAGCTCAGACCCTCGGCCATTCGACCCCTCAAGCCAGCTTCATCCCGGTTAGCTTTAACCTCGCCACCACCTCCTGCGGTTACTGTCATTCGCTCAATTTGCAAATCTTATTGCAGAACATACGCTGCGACTGATCCTAAGGTCAAATACGCCAAAGAACCCCTGGCCGCTGGGTGCAGAGATTTCTCCTCTGTCCTGATTGTGAGAATTGAACCCCTGGTTTTATCAACGCCGCATCTGCCCTGTCAAAGCCCGTAACAATTTAGTGAATTTCAGTGCGTTCTCCTCTCACTCCTCTCAACTCGAGAGACACAGACCTCATACAACAGACCTGACATCCCGGGGACAGTTCGGCCAACCTTTGCTCCGTTCCCTCTATCACAAGCATATCTGCCCTTAGCTAGAAAGGCCACAGCTGTGCACACCCCCCCTCCCCCCCACCCCACCTTATCCAGATGTTTGACAGACTGTGAACAGCTGGATGGCACATTGATCCTGCACCATCTCACGGTCACAGCCTCCCATGTTCCATCCTCACTAGTAGATTATCTCCTGCGGCATCTGGTTGAATGCCCACAGGTTATCACATCTATTGGCTGCCCTCTACAACCGCAAGATACATTTTACTAAATGAAAATCCCCTTCATAACTGAATCACATCAGACATGAATCACACCAGACATGTGGGAGGTGTTTAAAGGGCAGCTGATCAGAGTTCAGGGCCGGCATGTTCCAGTAAGAAGGAGGGATAAGGATGGTGAGGTAAAGGCACTTTCAATGACTGGAGAGATTGTAAATTTGATTGCAAAGTAAATGGAACCATCTGTAAGCTTTAGGAAGATGAAATCAGGCAGGGTTTTTGAACTAGGAACAACTCGGGAATCTGTGCTGGGACCATTGTTACTTATGATGTGTATATACACAATGTGGTCATAAATGTAGATGGGTTGGTCAGTAAGTTTGCAGATGACACCAAAATTGGTGGAGTTATATATTTATTTTTTACTGTAAGGTTGTCAAAGGATACAAAGGATAAGGTTGTCAAAGGTTTCAAAGTAACATTAGCAAATTTGCAGATGACACAAAGCTGGGTGGCAGTGTGAACTGTGAGGAGGATGCTATGAGAATGCAGGGTGACTTGGACAGGTTGGGGGAGTGGGCAGATGCATGGCAGATGAAGTTTAATGCGGATAAATGTGAGGTTATCCACTTTGGTAGCAAAAACAGGAAGGCAGATTACTATCTAAATGGTGTCAAGTTGGGAAAAGGGGAAGTACAACGGGATCTGGGGGTCCTTGTACATCAGTCTATGAAAGTAAGCATGCAGGTACAGCAGGCAGTGAAGAAAGCGAATGGCATGTTGGCCTTTATAACAAGAGGAATCGAATATAGGAGCAAAGAGGTCCTTCTGCAGTTGTACAGAGCCCTAGTGAGACCACACCTGGAGTATTGTGTACAGTTTTGGTCCCCTAATTTGAGGAAGGACATTCTTGCTATTGAGGGAGTGCAGCGTAGGTTTACATGGTTAATTCCCGGGATGGCGGGACTGTCATATGCTGAGAGAATGGAGCAGCTGGGCTTGTACACTCTGGAGTTTAGAAGGATGAGAGGATATCTCATTGAAACATATAAGATTGTTAAGGGCTTGGACACACTAGAGGCAGGAAACATGTTCCCGATGTTGGGGGAGTCACAGTTTAAGAATAAGGAGTAAGCCATTTAGAACGGAGACGAGGAAACACTTTTTCTCACAGAGAGTGGTGAGTCTGTGGAATTCTCTGCCTCAGAGGGCGGTGGAGGCCAGTTCTCTGGATACTTTCAAGAGAGAGCTAGATAGGGCTCTTAAAAATAGCGGAGTTAGGGGATATGGGGAGAAGGCAGGAACGGGGTACTGATTGGGGATGATCAGTCATGATCACATTGAATGGCGGTGCTGGCTCGAAGGGCCAAATGGCCTACTCCTGCACCTATTGTCTATTGTCTATTGTCAATTGATACAAGTGGATATAATAATAATAATAATAATAATAATAATCATTTTATTTACTGGTGCCTTTCTAAAACCCAAGGACACCTTACAATGCATAGAATCACCAAAAAAAAAATACAAAACACATAATCGGAATAAATTAAATATAAAAACACCACAGTACACAAATCAAGGACAGAATTCAATTTCAAGAGCACCAAAAGAAAATAAGAAACACAATTTGAGGAGAGCAGCGGCGACCAATTCGCGCCAGCGTCCACTCTCCCCTCCGACCGCCATCTTGTACACGGACTAACAGGCACAGCACACAGAAATCATCCCCCCACAATGACCACCACTGTGGGGGAAGGCACAATGTCCAGTCCCCAACCCAGTTCTCCCCAGAGTCAGGCCCATCGAGGCCGCCACAGTTGCCCCTACGGAGGCCCAATGTTCCTGGCCGTTGGGAGAGTCCTCGCAGTGGCTGGAACGGCCGGTTTCCCAGCGGAGTCGATGTCACCTGAAGCCGACAAGGCCGCGCCGATTTGGAGCCACGAGGCTCCCGATGTTGGAGTCGGCGCCGCCGCCCGCGGCTGGTCGCTCCACAGTCCCACAGCCCGGAGGTGTTGGTGCCGGCGGTCAGCGCATACCGGAGCTCCAGCGCGTCGATCCAGCGCGGCGACCCAGGCAAGGCATCGCCCGCTACGCTCTCCGATAGCGCTCCAGCGCTGTGCCGCCAACTAAGCTGAAGGTGCTGGGCGGCCCCCGTCAGGAAACGGCGCTCCATGCCTGCTGGTAGGCCACGAGGACGGGTCGACGAGGCAGCCTGGAGAAAAAGCTGCCTCACCGACCAGGTAGGGACCAAGAAATAGTTTCCCCCTTACCCCCCCACATTAAAAGTCAAACCCCCCCAAACAAACAAAGAAATAAAAAACACTAAAACTAAAGAAAGAGTGAATTTGACGGACGGCTGCTGTTTAGCAGCCGTTCCTCCAAGATGGCGGCTCCTCCTTCATGTAGATCAGTTATATCTATATATAATAGATATATAACTGGGAGGAAGTTCTCCAAAGGATACACATGAATATAGATCAATTACAGTTGTGGGCAGAGAAATGGCAGATGGAATTTAATCCAATCAAGTGTGAAGTGTTGTATTTTGGGAGGTTGAACGTAATGGGGCAGTATATTGTTAACGGCAAGACACTTCACAACATCATGTACAGAGAGATGTTGGGTTCCAAGTCCATCAAAGCCTGAAAATGGCAGCACAACTGGACAGACTGATTAAGGTGTATAATATGGTTGCTTTCATGAGTCAGGCCATTGAGTATAAGAGTAGGAAGCAGATTCTTCCATTTTCCCAGTACGATGTGTCCGACAGACTCCTGCTCCCTCTGTGTATCTCCCTGATCTCCCTGAGATCCTGGAAATTTGCAGCTGGTTCTTTAGAGAATGCTGTTGACCACAGTCGCTGGGGATCTTTCAGGCTGAAAATTCCAAATTGCCAGATGAATTTGGCAAGGCATGAGTCTAAAAGAACAACATATTGTCATCTGCCTTTGAAGCAGAACCCATATTTACTATAAGTGTAATGTTCTCATGGTAAGTTTACAGAGAATGAAGCCAAGGCATTATATTCCCCCAACAGCGCTAATTGTAAACGGTTGTTGCAAAATGATACACAAGAAACTGCAGATTCTGCAATCTTGATCAAAACATAAATTGCTGGAGGAACTGAATGGGTCAGACAGCATCTGTGTAAGGAATGGACAGACTATGTGTCAGGTCTGATGAGGGGTTGGGAGCTGAAACATGGTCTGTCCATTTCCCTGCACAGATGCTGCCTGACCTGCTGATTTACTCCAGCACTTTGGGGTTTTTTTTTGTCAGGTTTCCAGCATCTGCAGTTTCTTGTGTCCGCTCCTGTTTATTGGCCTGCCACTCACTGTCTCTGCTCTTCCTCCAATCTCAAGCGGTCCACATTCGGCTGGTCTGAAAACGGACCTCTTTTGATCTGTGGTAAGAATTACACCCATTGTTTAGTTTAGTCTAGTCTAGTCAGGTCCAATCAGGTCTAGCCTAGTGTAGAGATACAGCATGGAAACAGACCCTTCGGCCCACCAAGACGGTACCGACCAGCGATCCTCACTAATGGGCCTGTCCCACTCAGGCGATTTTTTAGGCGACTACAGGCAACTAGGCTGTCACCACATGGTTGCCGGGGTGTCACCTATATGGTCGTGAGTCGTCTCCTCAGTCGCCAAAGAATCGTAGCGTCTTTCTGGTCGCCGCTGGATTTTCAACATGTTGAACATTTTTCGGCGACAGTGGGTTTGACGCCAATGAGCGTAGCTTGACTTCTGACGTAGGTGCAGTCGTAGGTTGTCGCCAGGTTAATGTAGGTTGTCATCAGGTGACGTAGGTTGTCGCTGGTGCTGACCGTTTTTTTTGTTGCTAAAGTGATGATTCTTATATAAACAATTTCAAATTTTATGTCGTAGGGGGGTCCAGTCACTGTTTTTTCAGCGACCTGCTACGACTATGACAGTCGCCTAAAAAATCGCCTAAGTGGGACAGGCCCATTACACTATCCTACACACTAGGGACAATTTACAATTTTACCGAAGCCAATTAACCTACAAACCTGTACGTCTTTGGAGTGTGGGAGGAAACCGGAGCAGCCGGAGAAAACCCACACAGGTCACGAAGAGAACGTACAAACTCCGTACGGACAACCAACGTGGTCAGAATCAAAGCTGGGTCTCTGGGGCTGTAAGGCAGCAACTCTACCGCTGCACCAACGTGCCACCCTGGGCAAATACTTGCCGATAGCTTCAGTTTCCTTTCGGCTGTGCGGTAATTTTCTTCGGAGGCCTTTCCAAGCCAAGTTACAAGCTTCACAAAACCTAGCAGACTGGGATTTATTAAAATTTCACAAGTATCCTTCGGGGATTTGATTTGTGTTTTCTGAACAATACCGCAGAAAATTGGTTGGAACACCTCTCCCATATTTTAGAGCAGAGTAAACACTGAAGAATCATGAGAGTATATAGTGAGAATAATTGCCCACAAATTGGAGCACATGGCACTGTATTTCTGCACTCCATCTGATGGAAAATCAGTCACATTTATTTACCTTATGGCGCAGAAAGAGACTGTTCAGCTGTCCAGTCTAGGCTAATTCTTGGAGCAATCTGCATTCATTTCTGCAGAAACCGATTCTCTACACATTGCAGCCAGTGGTCACAGTGGCCACTTAACCTGCCAAGCCACACTACTGAACTACTATCTACCTCCTTGGTGACCCTAGGACTACCTTTGATCGGACTTTACTGGCTTTATCTTGCACTAAACGTTATTCCCTTATCATGTATCTGTACACTGTGAATGGCTCGATTGTAATCATGTATTGTCTTTCCGCTAACTGGATAGCACGCAACAAAAGCTTTTCACTGTACCTCGGTACACGGGACAGTAAACTGAACTGAGGATGTCAGGGAGGTGCAGTGGTCGGAGCTGCTGCCTCATCGCTCCAGCAACCAAGGTTCAATCATCAACCTCAGGATCTAGCGAGGTTGCACGTTCTCCCAGTGACCGTGCAGCTCACCTCCAGTGCTCTAGTTTCCTCCCAGATCCCAAAGACGGGTGGGAGGGTGGGTGGCTGCTGTAAAATACCACCAGTGTGTGGGTAAACGCAATGGGAATTACAGTGGCGGAGATGTTCGTTCCGAAGAACTGCTCTGAGAACTAGCATGGACCTGATGGGCTGAAAGGCTTTCTAAGTCATAATGACATATCAGAAAGATGGAAGGGTGACCAAAATAAACAGTGCTCTGTTAATGGGCCAAATCTGAAATGATTGTGTCTGTTTTATGGTTTATAATCATTAAACAGATGCAACCCATTGATAGCTATCATGGCAAACGGTCGAACGCTAGGTTCTGGATGTGACTCTCCCACGACTTTGCTGCACTCTGCATCTGTTTCTCATTAGGTTGGAACTTTCAACCTTCCCCTGAGCCTCTCTCACTGTTAACTGTTCACTGTTAAAGTGTCTGCTTGTTGCCGTTTGTTTACTGGAACTCTCTTGCAACATGTTTGGTTTATAAATTGTGCGCACTTTGTCACAAGGCTTCATTTATCTGACGTCTCCTGCCCTCCCCTCCCCCCTTGCTTAAAAAATAACATTGCACGTCCATCTTCAGATCTCCGTGATGGTTGAAGAAAGAAAGTGCAAAGGAGGCTTTACTGAAGGGGGCATTTGGGTGGGTTGGGCATCCAACCCAAGCAGCTGAATGACTGTTCCATGGTGGAGATGTGATGGGAGTTGTGATCTGAGGTGTTTGGGCTGGGGAGGCAGCAGGAAGATAAACTTCAAAGATGATTATAAATTCACTCATTGGGAAGGTGAGTCAAGTACAGGCACTGAGCATTGTGGTGATGGGGTTGAGATTGCCAGCTGAGATTTCCATTCAAACCACAAACTTCTGGCAACACTCAGTGCACCAGGCAGCATCTGTGGAGAGAGAGAGAGAAGCAGAGTTAACGTTTTAGGTCAAAAAAGTCTCATCGGAACTGGGGAAAGAGAGATAATCAGTCGGTGTTCAGTTGCAGAGACATTGTGGGAGAGGTGACCCGTGTTGGGGGTGAGGCCTGAGATGTCCTTGCGATCGGATAGCTCCATGGTTGGCAGATCAACGACAAAGGGTTGAGAGAGAAAAACAAGCAAAGGCTCATGTTTGGCTTGTGGGAACCAGGACAAAACAAACCCAGAGTGCAGGAAATGGCCAGCAGGTCAGGCACAGGCAAGAGGAGGCCAGAGGCAGCATTACTCATGGATAAACAGCCACAGACTTGGCAGTAAGACACTAAGTCCTGGTGTAGCATGCCCAGAGGGAAGATTCAATGTCGCTGCTCAAGCTTGTGCAGGGCTTCGCTGTATCTGTGCGGGAGGCCACAAACAGTGCAGAGTGGGATGGAGAATAACAGGTAAATAACAAGGAGCAATCAGCCAACCTGCTTCTGGACATTGCAATGTAGAGGAGATCACAGAGTGAGCATTATCACCACAGAACTCACCGTTTAAACCAGCATCTACTTTAAGGTCATAAGGAATAGTAGAATTAGGCTATTCGGCCCATCAAGTCTACTCCACCATTCAATCATGGCTGATGTATCTCTCACTCCTAAACCAATTCTCCTGCCTTCTCCCCATAACCTCTGACACCTTGAAGAACCTTGAACACCTTGAAGTTCTCCTCCCCTCTCTAGGGTTGCCAACTTTCTCACTCCCAAATAAGGGACAAAAGGACCAACTAAGGGACAAATTCCCGACGGCAATTCGTTGACCGACTTGGCCGTGGCTGTGTGAATGATGAGTTGGCCCGGGTGCTGGACTCCACACAAAGCCCAGCCGGCGGGCCAGCTGAGGAGTTTTGGCCCGGGGGCGCGCGATGTCGAGTGCAAAGTCCAGTACCCCGTCCAACTCATGATCCGATGATCGGCCATGAGAAGGAGGGGTGGTGGTGTTGGCGGTAAGTGAAGGTCTGAAGGCCGGACAGTTGGCCAGGCTGCTGACCGACGGGGCCACAGGCAAGACGCTGCTGCTGCACTCCATGGGCTGCACTACGTCGGGACGGGTGAGGCGGGGCCGGACGCGGCGCTCCGACCCGACAGTCCCCTCGACCCGAGTAGTAGCAGTCAAATATGGGACAAGGCCGGTCCCGTATGGGACAAACCAATTTAGCCCAATATACGGGATGTCCCGGCTAATACGGGACAGTTGGCAACCCTACCTCTCTCTGACGAGAGTGCTGCAACACTCTCTCTTGGTGAAGTACCCTTTGTTTCTGAGTTTGAAGAAGGGTCTTGAGCCAAAACCTCACTGATTCCTTCTCTCCAGGGATGCTGCGTGACCCGCTGAGTTACTCCAGCCTTCTGTGTCTGAACAATTTATCACAAGGGCATCCCAGGCCTTAACCCCATCGCAAGTTACCTCAGCCACTCCTCCCACAATCTCTCTGCAACTTCAAACTAACTTCTTTTCTCTTTCTGGTGAGAGACCTTTGACCTGAAATGTTGACTCTATTTCTCCTTCCACAGCTGCTGCCTGTCCTGCTGAATGTTTTGAATGAAACTCTACCAGCCCACATCCTAACCTGACCCACCGCCTCCGTGCTCAGTAGGGTTGCCAACTGTTCCGTATTAGTCAAGACATCCCGTATATTGGGCTCAATTAGTTTGCTCCATACGGGACCGCCCTTGTCCCGTATTTGACTGCTACTACTCGGGTCGAGGGGACTGTCGGGTCGGAGCGCCGCGTCCGACCCCGCCTCACCCGTGCCAACGTAGTGCTGCCCATGGAGTGCAGCAGCAGCACCTCGCCCCTGGCCCCGTGGGTCGGCAGCCCGGCCAGCTGTCCGACCTTCGGACCTTCGCTTACCGCAGACACCACCACCTCTCCTTCTCATGGTCTATCATCGGTTCATGAGTTGGGTGGGGTGCCAGAATTTGCACGCGACATCATGCGGCCTGGGCCAATACTCATTAGCTGGCCCGCCGGCTGGGCTTTGTGGGCAGTCCAACACCCGGGCCAACTCATCATTCACCCAGCCATGGTCAAGTCGGTCAACGAATTGCCGTTGGGAATTTGTCCCTTATTTGGACCGTATGTCCCTTATTTGGGGGTGAGAATGTTGGCAACCCCAGTGCTCAGTGCCCTCCCTTCCCATGCATGGTTCCCTGCTGCATGGCTCTGTGACTCTAACTTATAATCATTTTAAAACCGAATGCAGTACCGCAGATGGACGGTGCAGGTTAATCCCTGCATCTCTTGGTCCCTTGGATTTAAGATTTCCAGAATCCACGGATTTTTATTTTGACAATCAAAGGTTTAATTCAGTTGGACCAAGGAATGCTAATAAAACACAAGGCACAAGTTGCAGGTGCCTGTGAGCCTGCATGAGGCTCTGGGGTGCTGGTTCTACCAGGAGAGTGTGCGTCTGAGGAACATGTGTAGCTTTGTGCCACCAGCTGCTTCCCCTGGGCGATACACCAATGCAGCCAACTCACCCCTCCGGCAACCCCGCCGTAATCCTGACTTCAGATGCTGTCTGTGTGGAGTTTGCACGCTCTCCTGTGAATGCCCAAGTTTCCTCCAGCTGCTTCCGTTTCCAGAGGCGTGCGGGTAGGTCGACTGGCTGCTGTCCATTCACCCTCATGTGGGCAAATGGTAAAGGAATCACATGGAGAACAGGTGGGCATATAAGAGAGTTCACAAGTTCATAAGGGATAGGAGCAGAATTAGGCCATTCGGTCCAGCACATCTACTCTGCCATTCAATCATGGCTGAACTATCTTTCCCTCTTAACCTTATTCTCCTGCCTTCTCCCCATAACTCCTGACATCCGTACTAATCAAGAATCTATCTATCTCAGCCTAAAAAATATCCATTCACTTGGCCTCCGCAGCCTTCTTCGGCAAAGAATTCCACAGATTCACCACCCTCTGACTAAAGAAATGCCTCATCTGCTTCCTAAAGGAACATCCTTTAATTCTGAGGCTACGACCTCTAGTCCTAGACTCTCCCACGAGTGGAAACATCCTCCCCACATGCACTCTAACCAGGCCTTTTACTATTTTGGGAAGTTTCAATGAGGTGTCCCCTCATCCTTCCAGAGTCCAGTGAGTAGAGGGGTAGTGAGAAGAGGTCACAGGGGTGTAAGGTAATAAGGCGGGGGGGGGGGGGGTGAGGACAGGGACTGATGGGAGGGTTCCGGTGTGGGCCAGCATGAACCGATGGTTGAATGGCCTCTGCCCGCGACTGTCTGTTGTGAAGCTTGGTAGCCAGGCGTGGAACTCAGCAGAAAGTCACTCGGTCACAGGGAGAAGGCACTAGCTCCAGACAGACACGTCCACTGCTGGTGTAGTGGGGCCAGGGTGGAGATGCTTGCCACTCGCTCTGTGATGATGTGCCAGGCCATGATAGACCGGGGTCCTGCTGGGAGTCTGATTCAGCACGGCCACCGTTGTCCTGGACTCAGTAAATGTATGGGTGTCATCTTTCCTCTAACAGTGTGCATTCCTAGATCCTCCACTCTACAACACTCCTGCCATTCACTGTGAAGGTCCTGCCCTGGTTTGACTTCTCTAAATGCAGCACCTCGCACCTATCTGCATCTACCAGCTGCACCACGTACGGTATTTACACATACGTATTATTGACTAGATAGCACACAAAACTAAATGTGACTCTGTAACACAGTACATGTGACAATTATAAACCAATGCCAATTCCAAAAAATCATTAGTGTAAGAAATGTCAAGTTTGCAGACGGATTAGTATTCTCATCACTGAGGCATTTTGTGAATGTTGAAGAACACGTTGCGGTCCAATGAAGAGACAAAACAAAGCTCTCTTACAAGTTAAGACACAAAGTGCAGGAGTAACTTAGCAGGACAGGCAGCAGCTCTGGAGAGAAGGAATGGGTGGCGTTTCGGGTCAAGACCCTTCTTCAGACTGAAGAAGGTGCTCGACCCGAAACGTCACCCATTCCTTCTCTTCAGTCTGAAGGCTCTCGACCCGAAACGTCACCCACTCCTTCTCTACAGAGATGCTGCCTGTCCCGCTGAATTACTCCAACATTTTGTGTCAATCTTTAGAAACATAGAAACATAGAAGATAGGTGCAGGAGTAGGCCATTCGGCCCTTCGAGCCTGCACCGCCATTCAATATGATCATGGCTGATCATCCAACTCAGTATCCTGTACCTGCCTTCTCTCCATACCCCCTGATCCCTTTAGCCACAAGTGCCACATCTAACTCCCTCTTAAATATGGCCAATGAACTGGCCTCAACTACCTTCTGTGGCAGAGAATTCCACAGATTCACCACTCTCTGTGTGAAAAATGTCTTTCTCATCTCGGTCCTAAAAGACTTCCCCCTTATCCTTAAACTGTGACCCCTTGTTCTGGACTTCCCCAACATCGGGAATTGATTTAGGACCCATGTTCAGCCTGCAGACTATCAGCACTCTCTTGTGTTTCTCTTTCAGACAGTCTGAGCTGCGAACCCCCACTGAGAGGGTGGAAATAGAAAAGGGGATCTCCAAATCCAAGGGCATTAAACCTCGTCTTCACTGGTGATTCAGTCAATAATTAGTAAAAGTTGAGAGAGCGGCTGAAATTCCATTCCTTCCACATGGCTGATAATATTGAGTAATATCCTGCTGGTGACCTGGATAATGTCTGTAAAGTGCTTTTCAGAATATTGGGAAAGCTGACTGGAGTGTTGATGTTTAGCACATGGGATGTGTTCCCAGCAGCAAGGGCCAGGTTATGAAGAAGGTCATAAGGTCATAAGGGATAGGAGTAGAATTAGGCCATTCAGCTCCTTCGAGTCATGGCGGATCTATCTCTCCCTCGTAACCCCATTCTCTTGCCTTCTCTCCATAATCTCTGACACATGTACTCATCAAGAATCCATCTGTCTTTGTCTTTAAAATATCCTGGCCTCCACAGCCTTCTGTGACAAAGAATTGCACAGATTCACCACCCTCCGACTAAAGAAATGTCTCCTCATCTCCTTCCTAAAAGAACGTCCTTTAATTCTGAGGCTATGACCTCTAGCCCCAGACTCTCCCACTAATGGAAACATCCTCTCCACATCCACTCTATCCAAGCCTTTCACTATTCAGGCCCCGACCCGAAACATCAGCTATTCATGCTCTCCAGGGATGCTTCCTGAACCCGAGTTACTCCAGCACTTTGTGGGGGGTTTTCTATGAGGGGTTTAGTTTAGTTTAGTTTAATTTAGGGATACAATGCAGAAACAGGCCCTTCGGCCCACCGATTCCGAGCTGACCCGCGATGCCCGCACTCTAGCACTATCCTACACACTAGCGCAATGTACAATTTTACCAAGCCAATTAGTCTCCAAACCTGCACGTCTTTGGAGTGTGGGAGGAATCTAGGTCAGTATGGGAATGGGAGGGGGAGTTAAAGCGTTTAAGAACCGGGAAATCACGTAGGTCTAGGCGGACTGAGTGGAGGTGTTCAGTGAAATGATCACCGAGCCGCAGAGACAGTTAAGGGCCTGCCCCACTTACGTGCCCTTGGCACGCAAATTACGCGACCTCGTGGTCGCGTTGAGGCGCACGGGCATCGTATGGCCACGCGGGCATCGGTCCCACTTAGAAGCGCGGAGGCTTACGTAGTTGTGCGCGACATCGTGCAGGGCTCCGAAATTTTTGTAGCGAGCGAAATCTTCGCGCGCCAACGGCCTGTCGCGGAACTGACGGTCAAAGTGGGACAGGCCCAAGACCCTGGCGCTATGCAACGTCTCACCTTCAACAGCAGCAGAAGCACGCAAACGCGACCACGAGGTCGCGTAATTTGCGTGCCAAGGTCACGTAAGTGGGACAGGCCCTTTACTCCCTAGTTAACTCACCCCTTCCCACCCAAATCACCCTCTCCCCAATTACTTTCCCCTGCTACCGTGGGAGCTGCAACACCTGTCCCTTTACCTCCCCCCTCGACTCCGTCAAAGGATCCCAACAGTCCTTTCAGGCGAGGCAGAGGTTCACTTGCACCTCCTCCAACTTCATCTACTGTATCCGATGTTCCATGTATGGACTCCAGTATTTCGCAAAGACCAAGCGCCGGCTCGGCGATCATTCCGCTGAAGTCCTCCACCCAGTCCACTACGTAATCACCCGGTTCCTATTCACTTTAACCCCTCCCATCCCCACACTGACCTTCCTGTTCTGGGTCTTCTCCATTGTCAGAGTGAGGCCAAATGCAAATTGGAGGAACAACACCTCATGTTTCACTTGGGCAGCTCACACCCCAGCGGTATGAATATTGACTTCTCTAACTTCAAGTAACCCTTGCTTTCCCTCTCTCTCCATCCCTCCCCCATCTTAGTTCTCTGACTCGTTTCACTGTCCTCCTGATCAAATTGTACTGATTGTTGCCTCATTGTCACCTTCCCCTCCGCTAACAATGTACCATTCTACATTTTCTTTGATCATCTGCCGTTTTCACACCCTACCCTTCCATATCTCGATGTTTCCCTCTTCCCTGACTCTCAGTCTGAAGAAGGGTCTCGCCCCGAAACGTTACCCATTCCTTCCTTCCAGAGATGCTGCCCGTCCCGCTGAGCTACTCCAGTGCTTTGTGTCCACCTTCGGTGTAACCCAGCATCTGCAGTTCCTTCCCACATATACCCCCCAAATCCCCAATCCCCACTGCCTAGGACAGGGGCAGCAGCCACATTGGAACACACCACCTGCAGGTTCCATCCCCCAAGTCGCATCCCATCCTGACTTGCAAACGTATATCCTGTTCTTCATCGGCACTGGGTCCAAGTCCAGGAATTCCTGCCTCAGCCACACCATGGGATCGATCTCCTTCACCAGAATGTCGGCGGAGGTGAAGCAGGTAGACAGATGCTACCTTCTCAAGGGCAATGAATGCTAGACCAGAAGGAATGAACTAACACAACAGAAAAATGAGCCCAGTGGTTGTCCAGCGTTGTTACGGCTCCAACAAAGCTCTTTAACCCAGCTTTGAACAACTCCGAAGTAACACCCGTGGATCTGGCGGCCAAGTTTCTGACTCACCTGGACCCAGGTTGAACAGATTCTGACTTGCGAAAGGGAAACCCAAGTCTCCAGCTGCGGGAGGGAACAGGATTAGATTCTACACAAACGCCAGCTTTAGTCCGAATGCACAAACCCTAAAACTTGATGCTTCTGGCAATCTGTACATTGATTATTAAAGAGGATTCAGTCTCAGCATGCCTCATCCACATGTTAGAAATGTTTATATGTTGAGCGCATTTCACTTACAAAGGGCTCATTTGTTTTCACAAAGGATAAAACTTGTTGGTGCAGTGCGCTGCCAGAGGGCATCTCAGCTGCCTTAACCCCCTCCTTGCTGTCTGTTAACACCGTCATCCCTCCAAACGTTACCAAACTCAGGGAACCCAGTCAGAAGAAGGGTCTTGACCTAAAATGTCACCCATTCCTTTTCTCCAGAGATGCTGTCTGACCCGCTGCGTTACTCCAGCTTTTTGTGTCTATCTTCAGGGAACTGGATCTCTGCTTATCTCTGTGCAACTGGATCCTCCACTTCCTCAATCAATAGGAATTGGCAACAACACTTCCTCCATTGATAAACATCAACACATGAGCATCTCAAGGCAGTGTGCTCAGTTGTCAGGGCTGCTCAGCTGCCTTAACCCCTTCCTAACTATCTGTCAACACCATCAAGATTCAATAGAGTTTATTGTCATGTGTCCCTGACAGGACAATGAAATTCTTGCTTTGCTTCAGCACAACAGAACATAGTAGGCATGAATACAGAACAGATCAGTGTGACCATATACCATTATATAAATATATACACACATGAATAAATAAACTGATAAACAGATAATGGGCTATTAATGTTCAGAGTTTTGTCTGAGCCAAGTTTAATAGCCTGATGGCTGTGGGGAAGTAGCTATTCCTGAACCTGGTTGTTGCAGTCTTCAGGCTCCTGTACCTTCTACCTGAAGGTAGCAGGGAGATGAGTGTGTGGCCAGGATGGTGTGGGTCCTTGATGATACTGCCAGCCTTTTTGAGGCAGCGACTGCGATAGATCCCCTCGATGGAAGGGAGTCGATGATGGACTGGGCAGTGTTTACTACCTTTTGTAGTCTTTTCCCCTCCAGGGCGCTCGAGTTGCCGAACCAAGTCACGATGCAACCGGTCAGAATGCTCTCTACTGTGAGCACATGAGCAAACTTGTTATAAAACTCAGGGAACTGGATCTCTGTCTATCTCTGTGCAACTGGATCCTCCACTTCCTCAATCAATAAGAATTGGCAACAACTCTTCCTTCGAGACACGAGCACCTCAAGGCTATGTGCTCGGTCCCCTGTCCACCCACTGAATGCCCACCTTTTTGCAGCCAGGCACAGTTTCAACGCTGTCTTTAAACTCACCACTGATACCACCATTATTGGACAAATAAGGGGTGATGATGAGTCAGATTTTAGGAGTGAGATCAAAATTCTTATTGAATGGTGCCAGAACAACAACCTTGCTCTCAACGCCAACAAGATCAAGGAGCTGATTGTTGACTTCAGATGCACAAAACAGGATCCCGAAACCTGTCTTCATCGACGAGTTGGTGGTGGAGTCAACTAGTCTAGGTTTCCTGGCTGTGCATGTCTCTGAAGATCTGCCCTGGGCCCAGCACATTGATGCAATCATTAATAACCTCTATCAATGCATCTACTTTCTTGGAAAATTAAGGATTTGGGGTTTTAGTCCCTTCTGTAGACAAATTGTGGAGGGGGGTTAGGAAGAAGAACGCTGGAAGAGAGGAGATGCAGGATAAGGCGTGGTAGGTAATAGGTGGATACAGGTAAAGGGGGAGGAGGTTGATAGGCCGGTGGTGGGAACAAAGGAGAGAGAGGGGCATTGCCCTGTTCCTACCTGATTTCTCCCAGGCACTCAGTCTGGCCTTAACTGATAGATTATTCCAATAGCTGGTTGCTTTTTGTGGAAATGCCTGACTGGTAAAAATTGGTCTTCGAGACATTAGGATCCTTTTGTGCTATGGGCCTGAAGTCTGAAATGAGTTTTCTGCCTTTCCCCACAAAACTCCAATTTGTGGATATACAGCAGTTTAGCCAAGTCAGATTAGGAGGCCTAGCTTGCTAGTGATGAGAATAATCACTATTTATGCAGCACAAAAAAAATAATGTTATAGTGGAGGTGTTGTCAGCCAGGGGAATCAGTATAGGTCAATATGTAGGGTATGGTGGGTGAACAGATTGGGGGAAAGTTAGGAAAAGATCATCTCTAGCCTTCTGCACACCAAGAAATAAAAACCTAGCCTGCCCAACCTCTCCTTGTAGCAAAGCCCTTGAGTCCTAGCAACATTCTCGTATAACTCTTCAACACTATTTGCAGCTTAATGACTTCCTGCAGTTGGACCGCGGGAGAAGAACAAAGGGAAGAGATAAGACTTTGCCTTCCATCACAGTGAGGAGGCGTTGGAGATTCACTGTGATGGATGTTTATGTAAACTGTGTTAAGTGTGGGTCTTGTTTTTTTTTGTAATGTAAGTCTGCAGAAAATGCAATTTCGTTCAAACCAAGTTGTTTGAATGACAATTAAAGGCATTCTATTCTATTCCATTCTATTCTATTGTGCGGTGACCAAAACTGAACACAATACTTTAGGTGTAGACCCACCAATGTCTTGTACAACGGTGGCATAATTTTCCAACTTCTAAGCTCAGTTCCTTGTCTAATGAAGGGCAGAATGCCAAATACCTTCTTCACCACCCACAATCAGGGAACTATGTACCTGCACTCCTAGATCCCTCTGCTCTACCCAGGGCCCTGCCATTCACTGTGAAGATGCTGTCCAGGTATGACTTTTCAAAATGCAACAGTTTATATCAACTATTTGGGTTAGAATGTGCAAGGCATGATTAATAAGTTTGCAGAAGACACAAAAGTGCGTGGCATTGTAGATAGCAAAGATGCAGCAGGATCTAGCTCAGTTGGGCAGGTAGGGTGAGGGATGGCTAATGGAGTTTAATGCAGATGAGTTGCATTTTAAGACATCAAACCAGGGCAGGACCTTCACAGTGAATGGCAGGGCTCTGCGGAGTGTTCTTGAGTAGAGGGATCTAGGAGTGCACACTGTTATTGGAAAGAAGTTGTTAAGCTGGATGGGATAGAGAGAAGATGTACGAGTATGTTGCCAGGACTCAAGGGCCTGAGCTATAGGTGTGATTGAGCAGGCTAGGACTTTACTCCTTGGAGCGCGGGAGGATAAGGGGTGATCTTATAGAGGTGTATAAGATCAACAGGGGACAGATAGAGTAGATGAACAGAGTCTTTTACCCAGAGTAGGGGAATCAAGAACCAGAGGACATTGGTTTAAGGTTATGCAAAATTATGGAAGCAAAAGAATTGAGACATAGGAATTGTGATATCTTCACGTATGAATTACCAGAGACGAGGAATTGGGGATTAAGGTGGATAAATCCCTAGGGCCTGACCATTGTGCAAAGCTAGGGAGGAAGTTGCAGAGATATTTGCATAATGTTTAGCCACATGTGAAGTTTCAGAAGACTGGAGGGTTGCTAATGTTGTACCATTATTAAGAGGCAGCTAGGACAACCCGGCGGTCTATCAGCCAGTGAGCCTAACGTCAGGGGTAGGAAAGTTGTTGCAGTGGATTCTTAAAAACAGGATCCACTATAATTCCCGCTGCCTCAAGAAAGCAGCCAATATAATCTGGAACTCTCCTCTCCCGTCGGGTAGAAGATACAAAAGCTTGAAAACACAAACCACCAGTTTCAGGAACATCTTCTTCCCTGCTGTTATCCCTGCTGAATGGTCTCCCATTAAGGATGTGGTCCTGATTCTCCCAACCTACCACATTGTGTATCTTGCATTTTTTCTCTGTAACGCTATATTGCTATAGCACTCTATTCTTCACTTGAGTATTATTCTCTTTGCACTACCTGTTGTAGATTTGATTATCCTCATGTATATTACGATGTTAGTGGATAACACACATACAAAGCTTTTCATGTATCTCAATACATCTGACAATAAACCAATACCACCTCCTCCACTTTAGTTTCTGAGGGGCCCTATTCTCTCCCAAGTTACCCTTTTTCCATTGCTATACGTACAAAATCTCTTTAAGTTTGCCTTATCTAATAGAACTTTGGTTATTGGTTCCAAAGTGCTCACCCACTATCAGCTCGGTCACTTGCCGGGCCCAGTGCCCTAGCTTTGCCTGTTCCCTTGTAGGGCCATCTACTTATTGCTGAGGAAGCTTTCCTGAACACACTTGACAAATTCCACACCATCGAAACCCTTGGCACTATGGCAGTCCCAGTCTAGTGAGGTTTTTAGTTTAGTTTAGAGATCCAGCCCAGAAACAGGCCCTTCGGTCCAGCGAGTCCCCACCGACCAGCGATCCCTGCACCTTAACACTATCTACACACACCAAGGACAATTTACATTTATACCAAGCAAATTAACCTACAAACCTGTATGTCTTTGGAGTGTGGGAGCAAACCGAAGATCTCGGAGAAAACCCATGCAGGTCACGGACGAGCACATGTAGTCAGGATCGTACCCTTGACCCAGGGCTCTGGCACCGTAAGACAGCAACTCTACCGCTGCGCCACACTCAATATCAGGAAAGTTTAAATTCCCCACTGTGCCAACTTTATTAAGTCTTGCAGCTGCATGAACTCTCCCAGTCTCTCCAATTCCCATTGACTACTTGGGGACCTATTGTATAATCCCAATGATCATCTACTTTTTATTGCTAGCTCAACCCCTACATAGCTGAAGGTAAAGGTGCCGAGAGTTCAGTGAGCTGGCAGCTCCGTGAGAAGAAATGGGAGAATAAAATCTAGTCAGTAAAGAGCAATTACACCAGGAACTATTTCAACATGGAGTGGATTCACAGAACGCTGCAAAATACTGAGAAACCACACAAATTCTCCCCAAAAACCTGGCCAAGGCACTGGCACTGCATCAGGTCAGAGAATTTGACTCCTTGAGCCTTTGCCTGGATCATTCCCCCAGCCCAGTTTTTTTTCACTATTAGAGTTTTTCTTTTTGGAACTTTTCTTTCTAACAGTTTTCCCTGGTACCTGAAATCCACAATCAACTCTTCCATGGAAGTCAGTTTGTGCCCTTGAAGGAGAATCGCCGATAAGTGGAAATAGTTTTGGCCATTTATCCTTTTCTGAATGAAACCCCCCAAATTTCCTGGATCAGTAAGGGAACAGTCTTTGCTAATCAAAGCAAAGATCACCAAATAGCCCATTCGCTTTGGTGATCTAGAGGAGTCTTTAACATCCTCTTGACAGAGCAAATGGGGTAAGAAACAACAATCCCACTGCGTTGTCAACACACAACTGGAATAGCTTGTATGTTTGAATGCTGGAGGAACTACAACACTCCATGGCTTCCTCTCGCAATGGGCGTAATGTCCAACTGGTTAGTCCGAAGACACTAAATGCTGAAGTAACTCGCTGGACAAGCAGCATCTCTGGATAGAGGGAATGGGTGACGTTTTGGGTTGAGCCTTCTTCAGACTGAGTCAGGGGAGGAGACACAGAGATATGGACGGGTAAGGTGTGAAAACAAGATATCAAAGGGGACGAGGATCAAGGAAATTGTAAAATAGATCATAGTTAGCATGGGGAAAGTGACAACAAAGCATACAAAGATAAAATTTCATCAGGAGGACTGTCAGACTGGTTGGAGAACTAAGATGGGGGAGTGATGGAAAGAGAGAGAAAGCAGGTGTTACTTGAAGTTAGTGAAGTCCATATTCATACCGCTGGGTTGTTAGCTCCCTAAGCGAGTTGTGCAACATTCTCCCTCGCTGCCCCCCTTCTGTGATTCCTACCTATACAGTCCAAAAACACTGATGGATGAACATGCAATACATCAGCACACAGGTTGGGCCACTTACCACAACAGTGCCTTCAACAAAGTTACTCCAATCAGGATAAGTTACTCCAATCAGCCAGAGAGGGGAAGAGAGTTGGGAAGGAGAAGGGGAAATCTAATTTCCCCCATCTTCTACAGTGTCATTGATTATTGATCCTGGGAACCCCACACAGAGAGCTAAACATTCATTACACCCTTGCAAAGTGTCAGGGCAGCATCTCTCTTCCCAACTGAACAGACTCTCCACATAGGGAAGTCTAATAGCAATACTTCTGCTATCAGACAGCTAACTGGCCAATCCCACATCCAGAGGCAATCCTATCTCTAACCCAACAAAGAAATGTTCCTGACAAGGATGAACAGGGAACGTTGAAAGAGTGCATAACCTTAAAAGCAGTCAGGATTACAAGTATACAAATCCTTAATTTGGCAGCTCAGTGCTTTGGAATGGTCGCTGTTTTCTTTTAAGCCCCATACTTCTACTCAACATTGTAAAGACTGTCCAAACACAGGGTGTCTTCACTCTAGTTTATTGCATACATTGTATTCGTATACACACATATTGCCCTAGCTGTTCGTGGTCCGTTACCGGAGCTAGAGCGCGAGCTAGGGGTGGGAAGGTTACATTTATACTGAAGCTAATGGGGAGTGGTTAGTAGAAGTGAGGTCACCATGTTAAAGGAACATGCACGGCTCTACATCCTTCCCCTTGAAAAGAGAAACATAGCAATGATGACAGTGAGACCACGACTCATACGCTAGGCACAAACCCGCGCGTACATCGTCAGGAAAAAACTTAAAACATTCAAGCAAACTCCCCGTAACGTTCAGGCGGCTTGACCAGACGCCCGAAGCGGGTATGCAGCCCGCCTCCCCCCCCCTTCGAAGGTAGAGTGGGCACCGGGGCAGGAGCGGCGACAGGTGAACCGAAAGGGGAGTGAGCAGGAGGGGGAGAACGAGGAGACCGGGGAGGAGACAAGGGCACCGCAACGGGCACGCGAGCGGGAGATGGCTGATGGGGGGGGCCAGGAGGAGCAGCGGGAGAACGGGGCGCCAAGGGTTGCGAGGGCAGAGGAGCGGGAGGCAACGAGGCGGCAACCGGGGGAGCAAAAGGGGCTGCGGGAGGCGGAGCGGGCTCGTTGACCGGCAGCAAATGCTGGCGGGACCGGCGGTAGATTGTGCCCTCGTAGTCAACCAGGTAAGAGCGCGGAGAGTCGGCAAAGCCGACGACAACAGCCAAGCGGTGGTGTCCGGAGGGGGACTGCATCCGGACGACCTGGCCCTCGAAGAGGGGCTGAAGGGGACGGCATGACTTGTCGTGGGAGCGCTTCTGGACGACCTGTTTCTGGGTAATACGCTTCTGGACAGCAGCAGGGCTGCGGACTGCGGGCCGTAGCGACCGCTGGGAGACAGGGATTGGAGGGCGAGTGGTGCGGGACATGAGCCGTTGAGCCGGTGAGCCCATGGCAGGGTCGCGACTAATATTTCGGAGATTCAGTAGAGCGAGATAAAAATCCGAATGCGACAGTCTGCAATGTTCCAGCAGCTCCTTGGCACTGCGGACGGCACGCTCAGCAAGGCCGTTGCTCTGCGGGTACTCCGGGCTGCTGGTGATGTGGCGAAAGTTGTAGGCGGCGGCGAATGCGCGGAACTCAGCACTCGTGAACTGGCCCCCGTTGTCAGACTGCACAGTCACAGGAATGCCAAAGGTTGCAAAGAGGGGTTGCAACGTCCCGATGACCGCAGCAGAAGTGAGGGAGTGCAGACGCTTAATCTCGAACCAGCTGGAGTAAGAGTCGACCAGGACCAGGAAATGTTTGCCACGCCACTCAAATATGTCCGTAGCGACCGCCATCCACGCCAGGGCGGGGGCAGGCTGTTGCAGGAGTGGCTGGCGTTGCTGGTGGGGAGAGAGGGTATTGCAGGTGGAGCAGGCAGAGACCCTCTCCCGGATGTCCTGTGCCATGCTGGGCCAATAAAATTGGCTCTGGGCCTGGGACAGGGTGGCATCGGCACCGGGATGGCCGTTGTGGGCAGTTTGGAAATAGTGGTCCCGCAGAGCGGCAGGCACCACAACCTTGTGGCCCTTCACCACCACGCCTCCCTGCAGCACAAGTTCGTCCCGGACTAGGAAGTAGGGGGCAGCACCAGCCGGCAGGGGTGAGCGACGGTCAGGCCAGCCGCGACGGATGACGTCTATAAGCTGTTGCAGGGCAGGATCATTGGCGGTGTGGTGAATCAGGGACTGCAACTGCTGGGAGGGCATGAAGTTGACGTTTAGCACCATCAGGTCGGATGACTCGTACGGGTGGCGGGCTGTAGAAGCCAGCGGTGCGCGCGACAGCGTGTCGGCCACAAACATGTCCTTGCCCTTGCGGTACACGATTTGAAACGTGAAGCGTTGGAGTTGCAGCATCATGCGCTGCAAACGGGAAGAGGCAACGTGGATCGGTTTGTTTAAGATCGTGACCAGCGGCTGGTGGTCGGTTTCGATAGTGAAGGTGTTACCTATAATGTAGTCCCTGAACTTCGAGCAGGCAAACACCACGGCAAGGAGCTCTTTCTCGATCTGAGCGTAGCGTTGCTCGGTTGGGGTCATGGTGCGGGAGGCGTAGGAGACAGGTAGCTGCAGGCGGTCGTGGATCTGCAGGCAGGCGGCACCGAGACCGAAACTTGATGCATCACAGGTAATGACGATAGGGCGCTTTAAGTCGAAGAACTTCAGAGTGGGGGCGCGAACCAGCCGGGATTTCAAGTCATCGAAGGCTGCCTGATGTAGCGGGTACCAAACCCAGGCAGTGTCCACCTTGGTCAGTTCCCTCAGGGGCGCACTCAGCTCGCTGAGGTCGGGAATAAATTTCCCCAGATAGTTCATCATGCCCAAGAAGCGTTGCAGGCTTGGCACGTCGACCGGAGCTGGCATCTCTGAGACCGCAGCTGTCTTCTGTGGGTCTGGTTTCAGACCCTCGGCCGTAAAAACGTGGCCCACGTAGGTGACCTCTGGGACGCGGAAGCGGCACTTCTTGGGGTTCAGTTTGAGGTTGATTTCCCGAGCCCGATCCAGGACCAGACGGAGGTGGAGGTCGTGCTCAGCGACGTCCCTCCCGTACACCAAGATGTCATCAACGATGATAGCACACGGCAGACCTGCAAATAGCTGCTCCATGGTGCGCTGGAAAACCTCGCTGGCAGAATTGATCCCGAAAGGCATGCGGAGGAAACGGAACCTGCCGAAAGGTGTACCAAACGTGGTCAGTAAAGATGAACGTTCATCCAGCGGAATCTGCCAGAAAGAGTTCTTGGCATCGAGGACAGAGAATACAGTGGCCGGGCCAACCTTTGCAGCGACATCCTCCACCGTTCGCATGGGGTAGTGCGGGCGCTTGATGGCAAGGTTTAGGTCCTTGGGGTTGATACAGATCCGAATCTCACTCTTGTCCTTCTTAGCAGCAACGACCATGGTGGAGACCCACCGGGTAGCATCGCTCACTTCCTTGATGATGCCCATGGCCACCATCTGGCGTAGAGTGGACTCCACCTTGTCCTTCATAGCAAAGGAGACGCGGTGAGGAGGGCGGACTATCGGATGGACCTCCGGGTCCACCTCGATTTCGTACTTGCAAGGTAGTTTGCCCAATACTTCGTCAAAACGGTCGGGGTACTCGCACATGGGATCCATGGGGGTCTGCACCGGGTGGATGTCGTGGTGGAAGGACACCAAACCGAGGTCCTGGCACGCACGGGCGCCCAACAGAGTAACATTCTCAGATTCCAGCAGGAGGAAAGAGAGGGGCCGAGAGGCCTTCAGAACTGAGCAGATAAGGGTGGCCTTGCCGACTGGGAATAGCATGCTCCCCCCATATGCACGGAGGCGGGAGTGATCAGCGGTAATGTTCTCACCAGCTCTTATCTGTTGAAAAAGACTTAACGACATAATATTCGTAAACGCCCCCGTATCTACCTTAGCAGAGAAGGTCATCCCATTCACAGTAACTCGAACTGATGGATCAGCTATCACAGCATGTGCACCCAGGACTGAAAAAACAAGCGATTCATCATGGGAGGAGCTGTTATCAGAATCAGGGAGTTCGACTGGAAGGTATTCGGAGTCATAAACAATGTCAGTAGCAGTCAGGCTGTGTAGACTCTTTCTCGGAGCAGGGACAGGCTGGCCCCTGGAACGGCACGCTGCGGAGAAGTGATTAAGCTTCTTACATAAATTACAAATCTTGCCCAGAGCAGGGCAAACATCAAATTGATGATTGACAAAGTTGCAGTTTGGGCATCGGCGAGGGTTGGCCCTTGCAGGCGCAGGGGTGCTACGCTGGCGTGGCGGGCCATCGCGCCGCGGACGTCCAGCAGCACCGGCATAGTTAATGTCCTCAGCTTCAGGGGGAGATACGGCGTCGACAGCAGCAGACATGCGAGAGGCATGCAAAGCGTCGTTTAAAGTGAGGTCCGGCTTTCTCAGAAGCTCAGCCCGTAGCTTCACGTCCTGTAGACCATGAACTAGGACATCTCTGATCAACTGATCGGCGGTCAACGTCTCCAGGTGGCAACGCCGGGCCAGGTGACGCAGCGATGCCACGAAGGTATCGATGTGCTCCCCGGGTTTCTGGCGCCTGCTGAAAAACTTGAACCGCTCTAGAATGGAGTTGGTGGGAATGTCACACAGCGCGGCAAATTTATTGATGAGACACACGGGGTCCTCTGCATTCTCACCAGCGGCGTACTCAAAAGATTCAGAACGTTCCATGGCCTCCGGGCCAGCCAGGTTGAGGAGCAGATGTGCTGTAATCGCAGGGGTAATATTAGGATGAGCGATGGCGACATAGTGCTGGAAGTCGCGCCGGAAAATAGTCCACCGGTGGACGATGTCCGAGTCAAACACCAGAATGTCAGGCTTTCGACACGAGGTGGCCATAGTACTTAAATAGTTGGAAAGGAAAATAAACACTTGGAGAAAAGAAAACAAACCCGATGAACAGGAGACAATTGATCCCACTTCTGACACCATGTAAAGACTGTCCAAACACAGGGTGTCTTCACTCTAGTTTATTGCATACATTGTATTCGTATACACACATATTGCCCTAGCTGTTCGTGGTCCGTTACCGGAGCTAGAGCGCGAGCTAGGGGTGGGAAGGTTACATTTATACTGAAGCTAATGGGGAGTGGTTAGTAGAAGTGAGGTCACCATGTTAAAGGAACATGCACGGCTCTACAAACATGTGTTTTAATTTTATAATAACCATCATAAACTGGCTAGGTTCAAACATAAAAGAAGCTAACAACCGCTCCAATTGTGTGCAGTTTTGGTCTCCCAATTTGAGGAAGGACATTCTTGCTATTGAGGGAGTGCAGCATAGGTTCACAAGGTTAATTCCCGGGATGGCAGAACTGTCATATGTTGAAAGAATGTAGCGACTGGGCTTGTACACTCTGGAGTTTAGAAGGATGAGAGGAAATCTTATTGAGACATATAAGATTATTAAGGGATTGGACACGCTAGAGGCAGAAAACATGTTCCCAATGTTGGGAGAGTCCAGAATCAGGGGACACAGTTTAAGAATAAGGGGTAGGCCATTTAGAACAGAGATGAGGAAAAACGTTTTCACCCAGAGAGTTGTGAATCTGTGGAATTCTCTGCCTCAGAAGGCAGTGGAGGCCACTTCTCTGGATGCTTTCAAGAGAGAGTTAGATAGTGCTCTTAAAGATAGCGGAGTCAAGGGATATGGGGTGAAGGCAGGAACGGGGTACTGATTGTGGATGATCAGCCATAATCACAGTGAATGGCAGTGTTGGCTCGAAGGGCCGAATGGCCTACTCCTGCACATATTGTCTATAATTTAGGAAGGATTCCCCATTCCTTAGGGAGGGAAAAAGAAACACACATATTATATCGAGATCTATTATATGGAGTCAAAGAGTCATGCAGCAAGGAAACAGGCCCTTCGGCCCAATTCGTCTATGCCGACCAAGATGCCCCAAGCTAGTCACACATTTGGTCCATATCCCTCTAAACCTCCAAGAAACAAGGAACTGCACATGCTGGTTTACAGAAATAAACAAAATCCTGGGGGGTAATACAGCGGGACAGGTAGCATCTCTGGAGAACATGGATAGGTGATGCTTTGGATTGGGACCCTGCTTTAGACTGATTGAGGTGGTGTGAGAAAATAAAAATTGAAGAGGCACAGGCAAAGCCACTGATAAGATGTGTAGGAAGGACCAACAGATGTTGGTTTACACTGAAGACAAAATTCTGGAGTAACTCAGCATCTCTGGAGAAAAGGAATAGATGACGTTTCTGAGAAGGTCGAGACCCTTCTTCAGACCGAGAGTCAGGGAAAAGGGAAACGAGAGATATAGAAGGTACATGAGACAAATGAATGAAAGATACCTGAAAAGCAATGATCAAGGAAAGGTGGAGCCCACAATGGTCCGTTGTTGGCTGCAAGGTAGATGATAACGAGTCATGGACAGTGAAACACAACAGGACACATAAACTAGTATGACTACTAGGGTGGTGGGGGGGGGGGGGTGGGGGGGAGAGAGGAGGAACAAGGGTCATTTGAAGTTAGAAAAATCAATATTCATACTGCTGGGTTGCAAGCTGCCTAAGCAAAATATGAGGTGCTGTTCCTCCAATTTGCATTGGGCCTCACTCTGACAATGGAGGAGGCCCAGGACAGAAAGGTCAGTATGGAAATGGGCCGGGGAGTTAAAGTGTTTGACAACTGGGAGATCGCATAGGCCAAGGCAGACTGAGCGAAGGTGTTCAGCGAAACGATTGCCCAGTCTGCACTCGTCGATATATAGTCCACACTTGGAACAGCAGATACAGTAGATGAGGTTGGAGGAGGTGCACGTGAACGTCTGCCTCACTGAAAAGGACTGTTGGGGTCCCTGGACAGAATCGAGGGAGGAGCTATTGGGACAAGTTTTACATCTCCTGCGGTTGCAGGGTTAGGTACCTGGGGAGTAGACCAGTGTTGCATCTCCTGCCTTCCCACCCAAACCACCACCTCCCCAGGCAACCGCAGATGACGACAATAAAACACGCTTGACTCTTACTTCCCTAGCTTTCCTCAATGTCCGAAGATACACTTGGTCAGGACTTGGGGATTTATTCATCAACACACTTTAGGACAGTTAGCTCATCCATCTTGGTAATTCAGATATGGTCCAAAACATAGGGGCAACAGCTGGTAGAGCTCACAACACCAGAAACCAGGTTTGATGCTGACCTCAGGTGCTGTCTGTGTGGAGTTTGCACCTACTCTCCATGAGCACATGGGTTTCCTCCTTCATCCCAAAGACGCGCGAGTTTGTAGGATAGTTGGCCTCTGCAAATTGGCTTGAGAGCATAGGGAGTGGATGATAAAGTGCGGCAACATAGAACTAGTGTGAATGGGCAGGATTGATGGTTGGCGTGCACCTGGTGGGCTGTAGGGCCTTGCTGTATCTCCAAATCTAAAAGACTTATTTTGCTTCCATGATCTTCTCAATAAGTACAGATGAGAAGTACTTGTTTAACACCCAGCACCTCTCCTATGGCTCAACACAGATGACCATGTTGATCCTTAAGGGGGCCCATTCACTCCCTGGTTACCCTTTTGCTATTAATAGATAGAACTTGAGGACTTAACTTTATCTTTGCCAAAACTATCTCATAGCCTCTTTTTTTCCCTCCCGATTGCCATCCTATATTTCTTATATTCCTCAAGGGATTTGCTAAAACCCAAGATAGACAAAAAAATGCTGGAGTAACTCAGCTGGTCAGGCAGCATCTCTGGAGTAAAGGAATAAGTGAGGTTTTGGGTCGAGACTCTTCTTCATACCAAAACCCAGCCTGGATATGCTTTGTTTGTTTTCTGACTAGAGCCTCAATATCCCTCAACCAGGGTTCCCTGAACCTGCTTGTCTTGCTCTTCACTCTAACACAGGGACATGCTTTTCTCAAACTCTCCAATTCTCACTTGCAAAATGCCTTCCAGAGCCAGAGACAGACTTGAATAAATGTCTCAACCAAAAGACACAACCTCTGGCAGTGCAGAGGCTCCCAGTGTTATAACAGAGCACCAGCTAGATGCAAGATAGACACAAAATGCTGGAGTAACTCAGCGGGACAGACATCTCTGGAGAGAAGGAATGGGTGACTTTTCGGGTCAAGACCCTTCTTCAGACCAGCTTAGATGTGTATGCTCACATCCTTGGTGGGTTTGAACTTCTAAACATCTTACAAGCAAGCATATAAACACACCAAGCAAAAAGTGAAGAGGGTGACTAGAATGTTACTCGGAATGAAAAACTTCAGTTATGTAATCAATATGAAAGGCCTTGGCTGAAAGAAAATTGGACAGAGATCAAGTGAGAGCTTTTAATGGTGATGATTAGTTCAGCTTGGGGAGGTGGGGGGGGGGGGGGGGGTGTCATGGCAGGGTACCAATTTCTAAAAGAACAAATGGCTGACAAGAGTTATATGTTAATGTAGAAAGGTCAAGTAAACAAACATTTTCACAGCCCTGAGAAGCTGCGTGGAATTGGGTCTAATTGAAAGGCTCTTGTGCAGAGCCAGCAAAGGGCTGCTCTGGTGTCACATTGATACTGGGGGCCCCAGGGTCTGTACTGACCAAGAGCAAAGATAGCAACATTTGATGGGATATGACAAACACAATGACATTCAGCTGGGTTACATCTGAAGACAGCACATGTGTGGAACTGCTTTCAAGAAGGAACCACTGTGATGATTGGGACATTTCACAGAAATCCAACGATCACTGTTTATTGCTTTGTCACTGTATCAGAAGAGAGTTAGGATGATCTCTCCTACGAGGAGAGTTAAGAGAGACTGGAGGAACTCAGCAAGTCAGGCTGCATCTGTGGAGGCAATGGACAGACATTTCAGGTCAGGACCTCCATTCACTTTGTATTTTGCTCAGGATATCAGCATCTGCAGCTTCTTGTGTCACCAGAGTTAGTTGTTAAACACCTCCGAGGAAGGGTCTCAATCCAAAACGTCACCCATTCCTTCTACTCAGAGATGCTGCCTGTCCGCTGAGTTACTCTAGCATTTTGTGTCTAGCTTAGTCTTTGAAGTCCTTTCAGCAGCATGAACGTCCTCTCCCCAAATCTCCTCTAGTCAAGGGACCAAAGCACTGAGGACTCTGAGACTCTAATATATAAGCTGAGGAGTGGAACACTTGGGTTACCCCACGTAGTGGGCAGTCACGGCCCGTGTCGTTCTACATTAACCAGTGATTGTATACAACTTTCAGTTTGTCACAATTTTAAAACTTTATTTAAAGCCACACTTTGAGGAGGGGGAAAAAAAAAATCACCTAGTTGACATAACAAATTCCTATTCACAACTAGAAGTTACTTGTTAGGTGACCAAATACAACACTGGTCCTGCTCGCACATCCATGGTCTTCGTGGTCTTGGCTCTATATAGTGCAGAAATCCAGCATATTTAAGGAAATACTCCACTGAAACATGGAAGCAGAATATAAATTACTACAAAAATAACAGCATTTTCCCCACTGGAAAAAAACTGGTAATTTATGCAAAACTATTTCAATGGAGTAAAAAAAATGAATGAGCAACTAACTACAAGTGGTTGGCTTGTGATTATCAGCATTCATCAGATCAGTTTCTTCCTGCAGTGGTTAGTTGCAGGTGATGGCCCTGCGTGGCACCCTTCCCATGGTGTTTAGTTGGGCAACAAGAGGCACTGGACAGTGGACAAGCAAACCTGACTGGGGTGCAGATTATTGTGCCCAATGACAGGTCAGCCGCCTCCAGTTCAGTTTCCAGTACTGCTCTGAACAGGTATTTTTGTTTCTCTCGAGCTGCTCAACTGTATTTTAACCAGAGGCTGCTTCTGCTGTTCACACACGCCTACTTTCACTAGCATTTGATGGAGGTCATTGAACGATCAGATACGAGGCTAATCCCTTTTTATGAGGCCTTCAGTTCAAGGGTACAATAGCAATAGAAAACCGTGAATTTACGAATGTCAGGCATGAGCAAGGAGCGACACAGATTGCAATGATTTGCTGAAACTCATCATAATCTCATTTGCACTCACAGAGCCACATTGACCCCCTGCTGTGCCTCAGGAAAGTGGCAGGAAGATCAGCTAGCTGGGCATTGGTGATTTTGCCTCTACCACTGCGGCCTTAAAACCCAATCTTAACTCACAGCTCAAAATGTAGGGAAAATTAAGATATTCCAAGGTCAAAAGGAATAGATGAAAGCAGTTGACAAGAACAAGATTTTTACTAAACCTCTGACTCTGTGCAAGGTAGCTGTCCTCCAGGTAGTGGCTCACCTGCACCGAGCTGTTGCTCAGACATCAGATATCATCAGGTTACTCACTTTAACCAGTGTTCCTGCCAGCAGTTCAAGTTCCAGATGCCAGATATGTCCCAGAGAGGAGGGGACAAGGGAAGACACCCGGAGGATCAAAACCAGTCAAGGAGATGAGAACCAAAACCAGACTATTTATGGTGTTTAATGAACAGCAATAGTAATGGCTGAAGGTGAGCTGACTCCACATCAGGAGGCAGTTTAGCCAGACACTGTTGCTCATCAACACTCAACGCTAGCTGCATATCCAAATGTCTTTCAATGGATGTGCAATAAGGATGGAATGGAATAGACAGCAAGGCAAGGCAGGCTGGACTGAGAAAGTTACATCAGGGAGCTGGCTTTGTGCATATTCAGTTCCATCACAGATGATCAATGCCCAGAGGGAGCAGAGCATGTGTGATAGCCAGCAAGTCATGTGCCAACAATGTCTCCTGGTAAGGGTACTCCTCGATTCCTGTTCACCTCTTAGCCCGCTTTCCCGATGCCAGATGTGCTGAATACCACCCGCATTTTGTTTTACAACTGTATCCATCTACCCCTAGTCAAAGGAGGAGCAAATAGTTCATCTCCAGTTGGATCCTGTTTCATGTGCTTGCAACCAGGGCCCTTGCACCTCAAGCAAGGTGAACATGTGGAATCCTTTTTCTTTCTTTGACTCCCTTCCCAAATGCCATATTATAGCATTTACTCAGTCATACTAACCCCCCCTCTTCCCCACCCCCCAAACTAAAATTACCAGACCTGTTGGACACTACGTGTACCCTAGTCTTAGTCTTCCTTTGAAATGCTCAGAAAATCAAAACCACTTAAAAGAATTGGTGGTTGAAAAGTAACAGAGCGAGTAGTAATTAACAATGTTCACTTGTTGAATTCTGGCTGCACATAATTGGAGTAAAGTGAAAGTTCAATGGGATGCCGTTACCCAGGACTGTATTAATCACTTTGCTACTCACCATTTATGATGCTCTTAACGATGACTAATCCAATACTTGCCCAAAAACAACAGGTTAACTCACCGAGTGAAACCTCAACAGGTGAAAGTACTGCTAGGATATTGAAGTCCCTGGATCAATTGGGAACAGTCACAAAACTGGACTTTTTCCAATCAGCAGTAGATTTTAAATGCTTTGACCAGAGCTGAAAGCCCCTAAATACCGATTACCATACAAAGTCCCAGTAGGATTTGAATGTGAAACGTTTGCCAGTGCCTTGCATACTTCAAACTCCTCACCAAGACTGAGGGGGTTTACGCAGTTCACGGAGTGCCAAGGGAAATCAAATGACAGTGACTGGTTCTTGAGTTCCACCATTTATCTAGCCTGGTGGAGAATAGGGCACAGTGGGTCCACAGATCAATTCAAGTAGCTCGGTAGAAAATCCAATTCACTTTGTACAGCAGCAAGTTAAAGTAAATTATTTTTAAAAACATGTTAAGACTACAAAGCATCTTTTCCATTTATAATCATCTATGAAGGGAATTTTCAAAGTTTTACGAACACTATTTATAACAAGTTGGCTCTCCTTGCAAAAATAAAACCTAGGTACCAGAATTCATGAGATGCATGTCTGGGAATAGAACAATTCACAGATCACTGTGCACAGAGGAAATTTCATAGTGATTTTAAAAAATCTTTTAAAAATTCTCTAAAAAAAAGTGCTAATTTTGTTTTGACCCAGAGGGAACAAGTGGGCAAATCATTTCTTCAGCACTGCTATTCAGCTTGCACAGGCAAGTGATTTCTCTAAAGTTCATTGACATTTCTAACCCCCCCCCCCCCTCCCCCCATCCCCACCCACCAATTTAAGGAAGAACCGCAAAGCCAGAGATCGACATGGCCTCTCATTGCAATGGCACTGGGCAAGATGGCCACCTCTCCAGGAAGAAGGCAGATTGCCTCGTCTGTGTCTTCAGGAATGTAAGGGCAGTTCACAAATATAACACATTTCATAACCTCCCTCCCTCCTTCGGCAGGCTTAAGAGTTCACGGCGAGGTTCCAGAATGTTCCGCAGACCTTCAGAGGAAGTAGTCAGCAATTGTCTTTTTGGCCGACACGCCTCGTGACTCTTGAGGAGCAGCTTCAAAAATGGTGAACTCTTTCTCCAAATGCTCATCCAATTCAAGTATTGCGGCAACATTTCCACACCTGAAGGAACAGGGATACAGTCAGATAAGATAAAAATAGATAGGAATGTACAATCAGACGCCGATAAAAATTGAATACCAACAAATGTTTAACATTTCGGTTAGCGTATCATCAAAATGTAGTTTAACACACAACGGTCATAAAATGCACATTTCCCCACCCATCAAATTTAAATCACAATTGATGAATATGTCTACTAATTTCGCTGAACAATGTCCTTTCACCTCTGGGAATTGGCGTTCAATGACTTTCTCCTTGCGACTCTGCGGGTTTCTTCACCCATTTTAAAGACATGTTAATTGGCTTTTGTAACATACACAGGTCAATTTAATGGTGAGAATCAAGAGGGAATTTTATGAGTGAGTAGAATTAGATAATGAGACTGATGGGATTGTTCCGAGTGGTCACCTGTGTGGTCATGATATCAGATCCACGCCAAATCCCCACACTGAAATCCTGTCCTCCAATTCTCTTGCCAGCCACTCAGGGCAATTTAGAGTGGTTAAATAAATGAGCAAGTTGCAGACCTTTGGGAATTGGGTGGGAACCCAAGCACTTGAGGGAAACCTACGCCAGTCAGAGGGAGCACATGCAAACTCCACACAGCCAACAGTCTACTGAGTCATGATCGAACCTGGGTCCCTAGAACTAAGTCTTGTCTACTTTAAAATGTGTTCTGACAAAGGAACAGATTGGCGCCAGCCACAGGCTCCATTCTCAGTCAACTTTTACCTGTAGCAGTAGTTGGGTGCTGACCACACGGTTAGAACAGTTTCATTGAAATGCCACTTGTAACCCTCCATCACCAGCTGGTGGGCACGACAGATCAGATCTATGCTATTCGTAGCACTGAAGTGAGCAACAACGTCGCTGCCAAATAGATAGCCAGCTCCACGGGGGCTGATGCCCCAGCCAGTCGTGTCTGGAAAACAAAATGACAGCTTTCAACTTCAGAATTTTACACCAAAGCCAAAGCCCAGTGACCATCACCATTTCAGCCACGAGCCAATTGTTGGATGTAGCTGGGTGTGGAGGAAGTTCATGCGAGGAATGAGCCACAGTACACGGCTTACTTCTATGCAATAACAAGTGATGAGAGTGCTGACACGACACGTCATGTTTGCAGTGCCCAGAGCAGAAGAGATGCTACAAGAAAACCAAGTGATACTTAGAGATGCCGGAAAACTACATCCAAGGAGGAAGCAGAAAATTTGCAGTGGAAAACTAAGGGATTTAGTGCATTCACTAAACGAGAGAGGAATTCAGATGTCAGTTCTGCCTCCGTAGACAGCAGAAACATTACAGTACGATCAATACAAGGAATACATTTCCATAATGTGGCAGGGAGGGAGAATATGCAACATCTCTGTGCAGACTACGAATACTATACTATATAACAGCATTTAAAAGAAACTTGGACAGCTACATGGATAGGAAAACGTTCAGAGGGTTATGGTCCATACACAAGCAAATGTAACTAGCTTAGAAGGGGCATGGACGAGTTGGGAGAAGGGCCTGTTTGCCTGCAAAGAAGGATAAAGAGCCTTCAAATCGATAATTAAATCTTCAGAATAACCATTCCTACAGCTGTGGGTTTGCCATGGAAATTTTGTGACTTCTGCAAAAACCGATTCCAAGTGATTCTTGCTCGGAGGTGGTGAACTCATAGACAAATCAGCTTGGGTTCTTAAACAACAACTCCCGCCAAAAAGCAAAATGCCGTCTTTGGAAAAACCTTTCTAATTCAATATTAGCATTGTCATGTTTATTATTGTCATGTGTACTGAGATACAGTAAAAACTGTTGTATGTACTGTCCAAATAAATCATACGCAAATACAACAGATATTGCCAAAAGAGAAAGGAAATAGTGCAGAATATGACACTTGACAACCAACTAAAAATTCACTGCTCAAGTCTTTATCTTTGAGTCGTAAACCATTTTCTCACGTATTTATCCTAAGACTCACCTTCGGGGTCTGACCACAGCAAATCACACATGGGGCCATCGTGGGGCACTTCCTGCTTCCGGTCTATTGTCCTAATCTGGTCCAGAGTCTGCACAGAAGGAGACAGGCCTCCATGTACACAGAAGATCTATAAGGGAAGAGCATGGAAGAAAGTATGGTTTTTAACAAAGACAAACCAAGGATTTGCAGACTACCAAATTGATCAAAGTTTCTCTCTAGTTACACCAAACTTCGTTCAAGACTCAAGGACAAGTCACACGAACACATACTGGCCTTTCCCCCCAATTTGGCAACAGATTCATTCTTCTCAGTGGGAGACAGGAAGTGGTGAAAGGAGATTTATTCATAGAAAGAGCCAGGAAATTCCATTGCATTCAAATTTGGATTGAATTGCACCAGTTGATTGTATTGGGAGCACGCTGTGAAAGAACTAGGTGGGAGAAGGAAATTCCTGCATCCCTCCCAAAAGTAAAGCAAATGGTGGATCCACAAACAACCAGTTTATTGTGAGCCTTGACACAAATGGAGTGGAGAGCAGCAAACAGGATGGTTAATGCATGGGCCAGAACACCAGGGCCTAAATCTTATGAAATCAGAACGAAATTGATGGGATAATGACTGGTCCAAAGAGAAGCCTGGAGGAAGCAGTGATGAAAAATCGAGTTGGTCTCGGGAGAATAAACCTGCTCTGATGGCAATGCAATGGTTTGTTAGTTTAATTGTCATTGATACGGCAAGGCAGAAATAGGCTCTTTGATGACCATCAAGTACCTATCTAGCTTGTCCATTTATCGGCAGTTGGGTCAGTAGCCTTCTATGCCATGGTGATTTAAGTGCCCATCGAGACAAGTGCTTTGAGAGTACCAGACTTCACCTTCTCAGGCAGTGTTCCAGATTTAAATAACCCTCTGGGTGAAAAACAAAATCCTTTGATCCTCTCTATACCTCTTACCCTTCACATTAAACCTATGCCCTCAGGCGTTAGACATGTTACGGTGACATGCACCTCATGTCACTTGAGTTTGTTTACGTTTATCAAGTCCGATCTCAATTTGCTCTGATCAAAACAAACCAAGGCTATCCAGACGCTCCTCTAACAGATATATTCCATCTAGGTCAACATCCTGATGAATTTCCTTTGGTCCCCTCCAGTGCTGTCACATCCTTGCGGCAACCAGAACTGCACACAATGCTGCAGCTGTGGCCCAACCAGTGCATTATAACATCCATGCTTTTGTATTCTGTGCCCTAACTAATAAAGGCCAGCACTGCTCTCAACATGTATCTTCCCTTTAATGATCCATGGATTTTTACAGCAAGGTCCCTCTGTTGCTCAATGCTCTCATTTTGGACCTCCCAAAATACATCTCACGTTAAATTCCATCCGTCCCAATTTACCAGCTGATCAATATTATTCCGTACCACAGGAATATCCTCCTCACCATGAACACTAACACCAATTTTTGTATCATCGGCAAACTTACTAATCATATCTCCGACATTCACACTCAAATCATTAATGCACATGACAAACATGTTGCTGGGGGTATGAGAGATGTGCTACATGCAAAGATTGATCCTCTCAATAGCTAATAATGAGAAGTGATTTAGCTAGAAGATCAAAAAAGCTAGAGATGTTTCCCTATACCATAAAGTTTAAAATATACATTGTTTCAAGTTAAGCTGCTAACCATTTAAAACTCAGGAGGAATTGCTATATATTTGCGTACATTTTAGAATTCTCTATCCTAACAGGTAGTTGGCTATTCAGTCATTTATGGAGTAGAGATAGAATAATATTCAAATTTAGGGTAAAATGAAGGGTATGGGGAATTGGCAGGAAAATGAGGCAGAGATCCCGGATTAGTCATAATTTAAATGGTCGAGCTTAAACAGCACTGGGTGGAACGATACAAATGAAAACAGCAACATTTCATTCAAATTAAAAATCGTTTCCACTCTTTAGATAACAGCAAATCTGTTGCAAGTCTGAGCAGGATTTATTGGTTTGACCCATGTACTTACAAGGTTCTGTGCTCACAGTCCCAAACACCCACCTCAGGTATTTATAAATTGAGAAATCCTGGAATCAGAATGATTGCAGCACAATGTTTCTCTCTACCATAAAGTTTTGAAATAGCCATCGTCTCAAGTTAAGGTGCTGAGCATTTAAAACCACGGAGCTTTCAAACCACTGCATTTGTGTCATCTCTCTACAAAAACAATCGGAGGAAGACCCATGCCTACCGTTTCCTGATAGCCAGCCAATCTTCTATCAAGCAAACCTAATACCTCCTGCACAGTAAGCTCTTTCTTTGGCAATCTTTGACGTGGCTCCGAATTAAATACCATCTTGAAATCCAAATGCAGTAACGTCCTCCCGTTTCCTTCATCCATAACATATTTCTTCTTAACGGACCCCGACAAAAATATCACCCATCTGTTCTCCAGATATCCTGCCTGTCCCACCGACCCAAGCAGTGTTTTTTTGTTGTTGAAAATCAGCATCTGCAGTTCTTTGTACTTCTTAAAGAACTTCAATAAAATGGTCAATTATGATTTCCCTTTCACAAAACAAAAGTTAACTTTTCATGATCAAATTTATTTTTGTACCAGGCTAAAACATCTTAGAAAATAGCTTCATCACTAATGAGGCAAAGGGTGGGATCCACAAATAGCTTGCATCTCTTGAAGCAAACCCCTTAACGGAGAACGGCAAATCCCAGAATTAGTGTAAATTGTGTGAAACACTATGCCAAGCACTTCCACCAGTCTGCAACACAATGAGCAACTTCATTTACCAACATCGACTTAATATCTTTAGTGAAAACATTTACCTTTCCATCTACAACAGCGGAGAGGCTGAGGTAATCAAAAATCTCAGTGCAGTACCTCCACACTGTTATCGACCCATATTTGCGTAAGCACTCATCATAAAATCCATAAACCTGGGTAATCTGCCTGCTTTCATGGTTCCCTCTGATTAGTGTGATTCGGTCTGGATAGCGAACCTGTTGCATACAAAGATCGTGGTTAGTGATAAAAAAAGAATTGGTTTAGTTCCTTTTGCTGGCCCACTGGCTACAACATTGGACCAGCAACCCAAGCAATGGGTTAAAGTCCAAAGGAAAATTAAAAATATTGAATTTGATCATTGACCAAAACTAATTGTGAAAGATGCTCAATTATTATTCAAACATATTGGTCGTTGGGGCCACCTGCTTTACTTTCTTTCGCAGTCACAAAAATGCCAAGTAGGGACAAATAATAGTAATCTTGCAAAAGTAGCTTCTTCCCAGCAACCATCAGGCTCTTGAGCACTACACTAATTGTAATTGTAATTCATTTTATTAGCTAAGTATGTAAACATACAAAGAATTTGATTTGCCAACAGTCATACAAAAGAGCAACAAGATACATACTCACATAAAAATTAAACAATAATAAACTTAAACAGCCACCACAACGGGGTGCGAGAATCCCCAGGGTTTTTTTGGGGACCTCATTCCCCACTGTGAAGGAAGGCAAATAACTTGTATCTTCTTTCCTCCTTTTCTCCCGCAATCGGGGCGTTCGAAGCTCCCGCGATTGGAGCTCCCTCAGTCGATCCCTAACAAAAGGACCGGCAGCTCCATGGTAGGGGCAATCAAGACCTCCTCAGTTGGGGCGATCGAAGCTCCTGCATCAGGGCGGTTGAAACACCCGCGATCGGGGCGGTCGAAGCTCCTGCGGTTGGAGCTCCCTCAGTCGATCCCCAAACAAGAGGACCGGCAGCTCCACGATTTTAAGGCAGCAGTGCAGACGGAGATACGAATGGAAAAAGTCGCATCTTCTTCAAGGAAAGATAAAAAGTTTCCACCAACCCCCTACACATAATACAACAACTAAAGATACACTAAAACCAGGGCTGCCAACATTGGGTGAGAGTTGGGAGTGAGAAATTGCGAGAGACCAAGCCCGAGGGAGCATAGCGACCGGGGGGCGGTGGGGTGGGAGGAGGGAGCACTCGCTACAATATGATGCATACTGTAGCGAGTCTTTTAACTTACACTTGAATGCAATATATATGCTTTAAATTGGATTAGCTATGAATAAGGTTAGACTAAATTACATTCCTAATTACATTCCACAATAGAGCCCAGGCTCTGATCAACACGTGCAGCACATGACTGATCTTAGTATATTCATGTATGGAAATCAGATTATAAACAAACACAGCCCATGTTGACCAACCTGGGTCTCACTGCACAGCAGGTACTACTCCTGACCCTGACTCCAGTTGCATACCTTCTCTCATTCCTGACCCTGACATTCTCTCATTCCTGACCCTGAGTCCAGCCTTACACCTGCCCCCCCCCCCCTATTCTACCTTGATCATAGCTGCTTACCTGCTTAGGTTCCCAGTGCTGAACACTCCCCTGGTCCCAGCTTTGACTGCACACCAAGTACTATTCCAGACCTTGACTCTGGATGCACACTTGGCCTTGCTCTTAGCCCCTCTGCACTGACAATATATCTGGGTCCTCACATAAAGCCCCATATCTGACCCCCTGGACTTAACCTATTACGTTCAAGTCCACAGGTGCTTATCTACTGCAGTAATCTTTTATGGGGCACTTCACAGACCAATTTATCAATAACAAAATTTGCTACATCCATTGGCTTCCTTGTTATCTAACATGCTAGTTACTTTCTCAAAGATGTCATCAATTGGTTGAACACAATTTCTCATCCACAAAATTATACTCACTCAGCTGTATAAGTATTCTGTTACAATTTCTTTCATTTTCCTAACAAACTGTCCTGAAGTCATTTTCACCCCCAATATTTTCAGTATTTTGCTGTCTTCCTCTCAGCTGGGACTTTTCCAATATGCAAAGTCCAATAACTATATATTTAAGCAATATTATTCTATTAAATGTGATCTTGAGAGTACATAATATTTTCTGTGGTATCCATAACACAACAACGATAAAAAGATCTTTGTTTTGGTTGCACCTACCAACATGCATACATTATTATATTACAGTTAATATGTACCGAGGGCAAATTTTTGTTCCAATGTTCCACCTTCCCAATTACTTTTACATTGAAGTGATTGAAATCCAAGTTAAGTTTAAATGGCATCATAAAAGTCAAACCTCCGGAATGGATGATATTCATTACGTGGTTGGTTGGGGTCAGTATCAGTACAATTGCTATATTAAACTTTGAATCTTCAGATGTCCTGGTTCAAGGTAAAACTAAAGAAAATAATAACCTCCTCACACATTCCCCTGCAAGTATCTCCGTCACTCCTTTAAAATATTCCCCTTCTTTGAACAAGCTCTTAAATATCGCATCCGAATCAATTTCCATCTGATTACACTCCTTGAGGATGTTCATCTACGTGTTGAATTAATAAAACAACGAGATTGGGGACATTTCTATTGAACCGTCAAAGGAATTCAGGGGGGGGGGTTAGAAATAGTCAGTGAGGTAAACAAACATAATAGTTGAGTGGCAAATTACAATAGTGCTACCTTCCCAATATTTAACTGAAGGAAATAATGGGTTAACGGGGCTGTATGTGACAGACAGCCTGACACCTTGCATGTCATTTTAATATTACACTTATCCAATCCCCCTGGATATTCCAGATTCATAAATTAAGGTTTTGTCAACTAATTACAAATCAGGCTAATTACAAATCAATAACATTAGCCGACTCCGAAACATGAAGCGCTGAGCATTGGGATCCAGACATCATGGACAACTGGCCTCAGTTCCCCGCTCACATCTGGCAGTGTTCTCCATCTGAACCAGGGACCACAGAGCGTTTTTGAAAGTGGGGAGGCTGAGCGATCACTGACCACTGGCTTTGGGGGTACCCGGTGTGGGAGTGGAGCAACCGAGTGGGGAGAGGGTGTGGAAGTGGGGTGTGTCCCCTCCCAGGGTAGGGCCGTTTTGTAATTTGATGTATTAAAATCATGTTTTAGTGCAATGTAGAAGTATGATTTCAATGTTTTTTGTATGAATTATTTTTAAGAGGTAACTTTTTAAGGGGTAACTTATTCCACACAAAGGGTGGTGGGTGTATGGAACAAGCTGCCAGAGGAGGTAGTTGAGGCAGGGACCATCCCAACATTTAAGAAACAGTCAGACTGATACATGGATAGGGCAGGTTTGGAGGTATGGACCAAAAGCAGGTAGTGTAGCTGGGACATGTTGGTGGGTGTGGGCAAGTTGGGCCGAAGGGCCTGTTTTCACATTGTATCACTCTATGACTACATTATACCTCCACCATGCATGAATGCTTCAAAATCTAGTGACTGAGTTTTATTGCCATATACTCAAGCATAGAAACATAGAAAATAGGTGCAGGAATAGGCCATTCGGCCCTTCGAGCCAACACTGCCATTCAATATGATCATGGCTATTCATCTAAAATCAGTACCTCTTTCCTGTTTTTTTCCCCATATCCCTTGATTTCATTAGCCCCAAGAACTAAATGTAACTCTCTCTTAAAAACATCCAGTGAATTGGCCTCCACTGCCTTCCGTGGCAGAGAATTCCACAGATTCACAACTCTCTGCGTGAAGAAAGTTTGTCCTCATCTCAGTCCTAACTGGCCTACCCTTTAGAAACATAGAAACATAGAAAGTAGGTGCGAGAGTAGACCACCAGGCCCATCGAGCCCGCACCGCCATTCGCTCATGGCTGAACACTAAACAGACACCCTTACCCACAAACAGTAGACACAAGACACAGAACACAAGACACTACCCTCCCCTTTATATCGCTATCACCCCTCTCCACCCCAAGAACCGCGTGATCTCCTGGGGGAGGCAAAAAACCGGATAAAAACCCAGGTCCAATTCGGGAAAAAAATCCGGGAAATTCCTCTCCGACCCCAATCCAGGCGATCGACACTTGTCCAGGAGATCACTCGGGTCTTACTATACTAACCATACCTAGGTCCATATCCCTGCCCTCTCCCCGTAGCCCCTTATCCCCTTGGCAGCTAAAAAAACATCATAGACTTAAATATATTTAATGTTTCTGCTTCCACTACTCCCTGGGGCAGTGAATTCCATAAATTAACCACCCTCTGGGTGAAGAAGTTCTTCCTCATCTCAGTTTTAAAAGAGCCCCCTCTTATTCTACAACTATGTCCCCTAGTTCTAGTTTCCCCGATCATTGGGAACATCCTCGGTGCATCCACCCGATCAAGGCCCCTCACGATCTTATATGTTTCAATGAGATCGCCTCTCATTCTTCTAAACTCCAAAGAGTAGAGTTCCAGCCTACTTAACCTTTCCTCATATGTCAATCCCCTCATTGCAGGAATTAATCTTGTAAACCTTCGCTGCACTGTCTCCAGGGCCAGTATATCCTTTCTTAAGTATGGACCCCAGAACTGTACACAGTATTCCAAATGTGGTCTCACTAATACTGTGTACAGCTGCAGCAAGACCTCCGTGTTTTTATACTCAATCCCCCTAGCAATAAAGGCCAAAACTCCATTGGCCTTCCTGATTGCTTGCTGCACCTGCATACTAACTTTTAGTGATTCATGTACTACTACCCCCTAGATCCCTTTGCGTTGCATTACAACGCAGCTCCACCTCATTTAGAAAATAACTTGCCCTATCATTTTTTTTCCCAAAGTGAATGACTTCACATTTATTAGTATTAAATTTCATCTGCCAAGTTGTTGCCCACTCACCTAGCTTATCTATATCCTTTTGCAGACTCTTCCTATCCTCCTCATCCCCTACTTTTCCTCCCATTTTTGTATCGTCCGCAAATTTTGATATATTACACTTGGTTCCCTCCTCCAAATCATTTATATAAATTGTGAACAACTGGGGTCCCAGCACCGACCCTTGCGGAACCCCGCTAGTTACCGGTTGCCATCCCGAATATGAACCATTTATCCCCACTCTCTGCTTCCTATTTGTTAGCCAATCCTCTACCCATGCTAATATATTACCCCCAATCCCATAATTTTTTATTTTTAGCAATAGTCTCTTATGTGGCACCTTGTCAAAAGCCTTTTGGAAGTCCAAGTATACCACATCCACCGGTTCCCCTTTATCCACCCGGGTTGTTACTTCCTCAAAGAATTCGAGCAGATTTGTTAAACAGGACTTCCCCTTCACAAAACCATGCTGGTTCTGTCCGATGAAGTCATGTCCATCCAAGTGCCCCGTTAGTGTTTCTTTAATAATTGTCTCTAACATTTTACCCACCACCGATGTTAGACTAACCGGTCTATAGTTACCCGCCTTCTGTTTACTTCCTTTTTTAAATATAGGTGTTACATTGGCCATTTTCCAATCCACTGGGACCGTTCCTGCCTCCAGGGAGTTTTGGAAAATTATCACCAATGCATCCACAATCCCCACCGCTATCTCCCTCAAGACCCTTGGATGTAATCCATCAGGCCCAGGGGATTTATCCTCCTTCAGTCTCATTAATTTCCCTAATACCACCTCCTTGGTGATCTTAATAGTATTTAGCTCCTCCATTCCTACCGCCCCCTGTTTATCCAGCGTTGGAATATTTTTTGTGTCTTCTATGGTGAAGACTGATAAAAAATACTCGTTTAATGCCTTTGCCATTTCCATGTTCCCCACCAACAACTCTCCAGTCTCACCCTCCAATGGACCAACGTTCACCTTAGCCACCCTTTTTCTTTTTATATAGCTATAAAAACTCTTACTATTAGTTTTTATGTTGTTCGCTAAATTCCTTTCATAGTCTATTTCCCCCGTCTTAATTAATCTCTTAGTTATTTTTTGCTGACCTTTAAATGCTTCCCAATCCTCTACCCTCCCACTATCTCTAGCTACCTTATATGCCCTTGCCTTCAGCCGAATACTATCCTTTATAGTTTTACTGAGCCATGGCTGACTGTTCTTTCCCTTACCCCTTTTTTTCTTCATAGGAATAAATTTTTCTTGAAGGTTATACAGTAGATCCTTAAACGTACACCACTGCTCATGTACCGTCTTATTCTTGAGTCTGCTATCCCAGTCTTAAACTGTGACCCCTGGTTCTGAACTTCCCCCAACATTGGGAACGTTTTTCCTGCAGTTGCAGTAAGTGAAAATCTAGCAGGCAAGCCGGATGCTTTCTCCAACCACCGCCATTTGAAGTCCACTATCTTCCACTGTTTCTACCCAGTGCTTGGTACTTACTTCCAGCAGCCATTGGTTGTCCTCCAGGATGCACCGAGCCGCAGCCTGATCCATGCTGGTCACCTGGGCGAATTTGGCACAGAGACTCTCACGGCAGCGGCGCAATGCTTCCAACGCCTCCGACGGCCTGGGACTCTTGCACTGAGGCTGCTCCATGGCCGGAGTTGCAGTGAGCGACTCGCCAGCCCAACAAACACTCGCCAGCCCCGCTCCCCGTCTGCATCTGTCCCCGCCGCTGCTTCTGCTTCCAACTCCCGTGGCCCATGCAGTTGATATTAGTTTTGAAATTTTCGTTGATCACAGAATTTCTCACGACAGAGCGTGAGAAAATTGTGATCAGCGTGAGAATTATGGAAAAATGCGTGATTCTCATGCTCAATGCATGGGAGTTGGCAGCCCTGCCTCTATATCCCCCTATCTCTCTCCCCCACTCTCTTTCCCCCCCCCCCTCACTCTCCCCATCACTCTCTCCCCCCCCCTCACTCTCTCCCCCCCCCTCACTCTCTCCCCCCCTCACACTCTCCCTCCCCCTCACTCTCTCCCCCCCCTCTCACTCTCTCCCCCCCCTCACTCTCTCCCCCCCCCTCACTCTCTCCCCCCCTCTCACTCTCTCCCCCCCTCTCACTCTCTCCCCCCCTCTCACTCTCTCCCCCCCTCTCACTCTCTCCCCCCCTCTCACTCTCTCCCCCCCTCTCACTCTCTCCCCCCCCCTCTCACTCTCTCCCCCCCTCTCACTCTCTCCCCCCCCTCTCACTCTCTCCCCCCCTCTCACTCTTCTCCCCCTCTCACTCTTCTCCCCCTCTCACTCTTCCCCCCCCCCTCTCACTCTTCCCCCCCCCTCTCACTCTTCCCCCCCCTCTCACTCTTCCCCCCCCCCCCTCTCCTCCCCCCCCCCCTCACTCTTCCCCCCCCTCACTCTCCCCCCCCTCTCACTCTTCCCCCCCCCTCTCACTCTTCCCCCCCCTCTCTCTCCCCCCCCTCACTCTCACTCTCCCCCTCACTCTCACTCTCCCCCTCACTCTCACTCTCCCCCTCACTCTCTCTCCCCCTCACTCTCCCCCCCCCTCTCACTCTTTCCCCCCTCTCCATTCTCCCTCCTCTCTCCATTCTCCCCCCACTCTCCCTCCCACCTCACTCTCTCTCCACCCTCCCCTCTCACCTCTCTCTCCCCTTCTCTTTCCCCTAACTCTCTCTCCCCTCTTTCCCCTAACTCTCTCCCCCTCTCTCCCGCCTTCTCTATCTCCATCTCTATCTCCATCTCCCTCTCCCTCTCTCTCCACACACTCTCTCCCCTCTCTCTTCCTTGGGCCCAATTGGTCCATACTGATCAAGTTGGCATTCTGCGTGCCCAGGGACTGGCTGCCGTTCCCAGATCAGCTCGCTTCCCAGGGACTGGCTGCAATTCTCAGGTCAGCTCGCCTGCCCCGACCCCGCGAAAACGAATTGAAAAATAATACGGGGGTTTTCGAGTTACGGGCCGTGTGTCCGTAGTCCGAACCCTGTCCTAGATGTTTGGCCTAATTGTGGTGGTCGTTCCCCCCCCCCCCCACCCACCACATGTTTTACAACTGTTTCACCGGGTTAGTTCCATCTCCGGCTGCTTCATGTTGTCGGCAGCTGCACATTCGACCAAAAGAGAAGAGACGCGACGTCACTCACAGCCGTCAACCGACGCGCTTTCCCAGACCGCACAGATCGCGCTGGCATGTGGCGCAAAGGGACTAACTGCGCAGGGACTGAACTCAGCGTGAGAACTCTGTCATCAGCGTGAGGGCGTGAGAATTTGCTCCAAGGCGTGATTCTCACGCTGAAGGCGTGAGAGTTGGCAGCCCTGCTAAAACATACAAGTGGACACAGACCAAAACAAAAGAAGAAAAAAGATGAGACAGGCTGTTGTTAAAGAAGGAACTGCAGATGCTGGAAAATCGAAGGTACACAAAAATGCTGGAGAAACTCAGCGGGTGCAGCAGCATCTATGGAGCTGTTGGCCATGTATGGCGCCACCCGGTGGACAGGACAGGAGTATACTAACCAGAGTAAATATGATCTTATATTGACTGTCTTTGGTTGCATTAGACTTCAGTTTGTTGCTTATTAGTTACTTATTATGTTATTAAATATAATAAACAAAAATAATACATTATCTGTTATTGTGTTTATGGGCCTGTAAGCTGCAGCAAACAAGAATTCCATTGTTCTGTTGTAGGTACATATGACAATTAAACACTCTTGACTTATCATCTCCAGACTTGATTATTACTATCTCCACCCTTCTCTTCCCCAACTCAGCTGCAAATCAACTCCTCTATACCGGGATCCACCTGTCACTTGCCAGTTCTTGCTCCACCCCTTTCCCTCACTTCTTTCTACCAGCTATCTCCCCTCCGTCTGAGAAGGGCCCCCACCCAAAACGTCAGTGACAGTGTTTTGTTTTGATTATGATCTATGGGCTGATTTATGAGCAATGATTGAGGAAATGGAGTTTATATACACTGGAGTTTAAGAGAAACTTGAAAGATAAGGGAAACATTTGTACCTATGGTGACATTTGGAGCTTTGGGTGTGGGTCTCTAAGGAAGGCCATTTCACAAGCAGGAATTTCTTCCCAAAGAGTTGTGAATTTTAGGACTTCTTTCTCCAAGAGTGCCGTGGAGGCAGTCATTGAATATGCTCAAGGGGATGGAAAGATTCCCAGTAGGGTAAACAAAAATCAAGGATTCTAGGCAACAAGCAGGAAAGTAAAACAAAAGTATTGTGGAGCAGGCTTGAGAGGAGGGACTCCTACCAGCTACTAAATCGGGTCAAAGGAGTATGACTAACTATTAGTATTTCTGCCGTTAATTGTAACTGTCTTTGCTCCAAGTCAAGTCAAGTGAGTTTATTGTCATGTGTCCCTGATATGACAATGAAATTCTTGCTTTGCTTCAGCACAACAGAACATAGTAGGCATTGACTACAAGGCATTCTATAAATATATACACACATGAATCAATATACTGATAAAGTGCAAATAACAGTATTAGCTAATAAAGTTCAGTGTTATGTCCGAGCCAGGTTTAATAGCCTGATGGCTGTGGGGAAGTAGCTGTTCCTGAACCTGGTCGTTGCAGTCTTCAGGCTCCTGTACCTTCTACCTGAAGGTAGTAGGGAGATGAGTGTGTGGCCAGGATGGTGTGGGTCCTTGATGATACTGCCAGCCTTTTTGAGGCAGCGACTGTGATAGATCCCCTCGATGGAAGGGAGGTCAGAGCCGATGATGGACTGGGCAGTGTTTACTACTTTTTGTAGTCTTTTCCTCTCCAGGGCGCTCAAGTTGCCGAACCAAGCCACGATGCAACCGGTCAGCATGCTCTCTACTGTGCACCTGTAGAAGTTAGAGAGAGTCCTCCTTGACAAACCGACTCTCCGTAATCTTCTCAGGAAGTAGAGGCGCTGATGCGCTTTCTTAATAATGGCATCAGTGTTCTCGGACCAGGAAAGATCTTCAGAGATGTGCACGCCCAGGAATTTGAAGCTCTTGACCCTTTCAACCATCGACCCGTTGATATAAATGGGACTGTGGGTCCCCATCCTACTCCTCCTACTCCTACTCCTCCAGATGCTAGTTTGCAGTCATGGAAGTGAGAAATGAACAGCAGTCGGATTTTACATCCAAGTGTAGAATCAGTAAACAGTCAGACATAGATCAGCTCACCTTTAGTGCCAACAGCAGCAAGAATGTTTCAACGCTGTAGAAGCCTCTGTCAACAAAATCTCCCATGAACAGGTAATTAGTTTCAGGAATGTCACCTCCAACCTGGGGAGACAAAGTCAATGTCAAATTTGCAAGAAATGTCTAATCAGCTCAAGGAATTTCATCCCAATCTTGCATTGTCTGGCACCCAGTCAGGGATATTTATTGGACCATCAGGTCCAGGACTAGGTGAGGCATTGTAGATGTATGGAGGTGACTGAAAAACAGTACCACAATAACTCAACGGTCAATGACGCTCAGCAAGGACCTCAGCTAACACATTGTATTCTTAATAAGGCAATAGAAAGCTCAAAGCACATCACCACTATATCTTATTGAATATAACTCACTTTAAAGAGCTCTTTGAGGTCGTAGAATTGCCCATGGATGTCTCCACACACCTGCAAAGAAATACAATCGGCTGAGAAGGTAAACACATAAGTGCAATTACTTCAGGGTACACTTCTAAGAAACTCTTCCCAAACACATTGAAGTATACACATGTAGCTCAAACACACTTCAGAATAGTCCGTTTACAAGTAGGGAGATCATCTCTAAAATTTAAATAAGATCACCAGTGCGACTGGAAAAATTCCAGGATCCAAAAGTTTTGCACCACTCCCAAATAACAGGACCAAATTCAAATCAAATGCTTTAGAGTCAGAGAGCAATATAGATGTTTGATGAAAGTAATCACTGGTGTGTTTTGTCTCCTCCCGACTGTGTTTTTTTTAACCTAAAACCAATTCCTCCCAGGGTGATGCACACCTTCTTCAACTGCAATGGTTGTTGTCCACCCCTGGGAGTGAGTTGGGGCTGTTGAACAGAAACTCAACTGAACCAGGCACATCAATATAGCACAGGTTTTGGAATTCTGTGCCATATGACTCAACTCCTGACACCTCAAAGCCTCTCTGCCATCTCAAAGCACAAGTTAGGAGTGTGATGAACATTCCGCCTTCTCCCACCCACTGTCTGCATGTTAGAGATGGATAATAAATACTGGCCTGGCCAAACACATCTACAACATTAAGCATTTCCATTTTGAATTTAATTTACTGCAGTACAGTTACTCACAGCTTTCAGAAACTAGATCACACAAAATAAGTTAACTCACTGTGACTGGGGAATCGACTTGTTGAACGTTGCTCTCTTCAGCAAGAATCTCCCTATTCAGACATAAACCAGATGTGAGAGATTGTGCTTTTTGTAACCCATTTGATTATTATTACCATAAATTCACACTGTCAAGTCGCTGATGCATCAAAACATTTCATTTCAGGACCCAACAGCATGGTATAACATGAAAATAAATTAACCAACTATGTAACCATTTAGAATTCCTGAAGCAGTGAAGGTAATGAAAACAAATGTTCTTTGTTGCAAGTAACCACCTGATAGAAAAATTCATTCCTATAGCTATCGTGGACTGTACCTTTAAAAATGCTTATGCGAGTGCTTATGCAAGCAGAATGCTTACTCTCCATCTTATTTAGCTTATGATGTTATATTTGCTATTAACCTCCATTTCGTATACAGCATGCTGGTAACAGTTTAAAATATTGGCCAAGGCTGCAAAAGTCTGTGAATGCTGAGCACAGAGCTTGTAAATGACCTTCACTATCACAATGAGAATAGAGATAAGGGATCTGGAACTCCAACATTGATACTAGCAAGTTGTATGAAGAACAATAGGCCTGTTCTTGCCTTGCAGCTGTACGGTTTCACAAACTAATAGCTTCATACTTTGTTTCTTCCAGTTTGTAGCTGAGGGGATCCATTGTGTTTAACTGAAGCCTCTTTGTTATTAACCATGTGTTTATGGCTGTTTTATGAGTATAAAGATATGTGCAAATCCTCTGTATCGCCAGTCTGAATAGCGCCAGCCTTTGGTGTGGACGCTCTGTGCACATCACTCGCTGCTTTTCTCTTTCACCTGGGCGAATAAGTAAAAGCTATTTACAGAGATTTCTGACTCTTTGATTTATTTGAGCATAGAGAAACTCCCGCAGACCTCTGCACTCCGTGTGAATTTCTCTCATTAAACATTCAAGTTATATCTTAATTACTGTTGCTGTCGTTTGTTGGGAAAAATATTTCTAACACCACCCTACTCCGACTGATCCAATGCTGCACTGATGATCAGGTAAACGGCTATTGAGGCACAGGGCAACCATCAGTTGGAAAATCCACCTGCCCAATTAATATGACAGCCATATGAATAGCATCTGCTTGATGCTGCCTGACCTGCTGAGTTACTCCAGCACCATCCCTTTTCTTGTTGAATTGTTCTTGGACTGAGCCATTTGTTCCAATTTATACCATCAACATGGTTGAGGAAGTCTCTGTGAATGTTTCCAAATATTATTTTTCTTTGAGATATTGTGAGCAATTTTGGGCACCATATCTGAGGAAGAATGTGCTGGCTCTGGAGAGGCTCCAGAGGAGGTTTACAAAAATGATCCCTGGAATGAGTAGGCTAACTAACCTATGACAGATGGCGCAATGGGCTAAGTGTTCGGCTGGCAACCGGAAGGTAGCCGGTTCGAATCCCGCTTGGAGTGCATACTGTCGTTGTGTCCTTGGGCAAGACACTTAACCCACCTTTGCCTGCCTGTGAATGTGTGTGAATGTGTGTGAATGATTGGTGGTGGTCGGAGGGGCCGTAGGCGCAGATTAGCAGCCACGCTTCTGTCAGTCTGCCCCAGGGCAGCTGTGGCTACAGAAGTAGCTCACCACCACCGAGTGTGACTGAGGAGGGAATGAATAATGCGATGTAAAGCGCCTTGAGTATTAGAAAGGCGCTATATAAATCCCATCCATTATTATTATTATTATTATTATTATGATGAGCGTTTGTCAGCACTGGGCTTGTACTCGCTGGAGTTTAGAAGAATGTGGGGGGAACTCATTGAAACATACAGAATAGTGAATGGCTTGGATAGAGTGTATGTGGAGAGAATGTTTCCACCAGTGGGAGAGTCTAGGACTCATAGCCTTAGAATTAAAGGTTGTTCTTTTAGGAAGGAGATAAAGAGAAATTTCTTTAGTCAGAGGGTGGTGAATATGTGGAATTATTTGCCGCAGAAGGCTGTGGAGGCCAAGTCAGTAGATCATTTTAAGGCAGAGAATAGATTCTTGAATAGTACAGGTGTCAGAGGTTATGGGGAAAAGGCAGGAGAATTTTGTTAGGAGGGAGTTAGATCAGTCATGATTGAATGGCGGTGTAGACATGATGGCCTAATTCTACTCCTATTCCTTATGACATATAACCCATCAAAGCTATGCAGTATAAATAGGCTCAAAGTTTAACACATTTCTTTCTTCAAAAAATAGTCTATTGAGACTTGCTTGTGTTTTGGGATACAATGGTATAGGAACAAGGTGAACCATTTATCTCTCCAGTTGATTGTAAAATCCAACTGGGTTTTGACACCAGGCTTCGTGAACTACACTGCGTGGGATGTGAGAGGGAAGGGGATCCATGTCTGTCTGTGCCCAATTGACATTTAGGAAACAGTGCAATTCATGTCAGGAAGTACCTGATTGAATTTCACTGGCTCAGGACCTGTAAATGGCTTCCATTGCCTTTCATCACAAAGGGTAGATTTTCACTCAATTTAGATCTAATTTGTCTCAGGACAAATCTCACTGATGTTCAATGCTTTCACATTCAGCTAAAATTACTTACAAAGAACAATGGAAAGCTTCCAACTGACAGGAGCCAAACACATGTACTGACCTTTGAGCTGTGAAATATTTCCATTTGCAGTTAATATTAAACCATTAGAAACACCTTATATAGGCTGGGTAACACGTGGTGCTACTATCAGCTCAACTATGGGGAAGGCTTCATTTCCTAACAGTTTATTGTTTCGGCTCTGGCAGCACACCAAAACACCTCCTCGTAAGCAGGGTTAAGCACCTCAGAGGCCGGATGCAAGGTGATGCTGGGACAGAGACAAATGCAAACTATGACCAATATAATTATAGGAACTTGAAAAAAGTCCTGACCTGAATCCCAGAGGGAACAAGCCAATCCTCAATCAGGAAACAGAGCTCAAGTTTAACTTTTACAATGTGCCCACATGTGAAACACCATCATCTGTTCATTCAACTGTCAAGTTCCCACTGCTGGAGAACTACAACAAATGAGACCACCTTATTTTTCCCTAGGAACAGAACTACCCCCCACTTACCACCAGCCATTTTGGGCAATATCCATCCGGTAAAATCCAATTGAACTTTAAACATATTATGTTATCGATAATTGCTGCATTTTGATAACACAGTCATTAAAGGTTCAAGCTGAAGCAGAGGATCAATTGCTGCAAAAATTGACAAGATGAAAAACGCTGGTTTAGCTAATTGCCAATCAACAGGAAAGACATTCCACCCGTCTGGGTTAAACATCACATGAGACAGCGGGCTCTTTCGTGATATCTATTATAGATAGTCAGTGAGAGCAGCAAATTGATGTTGTAAAAAAAAAAAAATGGCAATGAGGCGCTCACTGCCTTCAACGAGTCTGCCACTGAATATACAAAGTGCTGCTTCAGAATTGGCCTTGAGGAGCTGCAGAATTCCTGAGTTTGTACATTACTTTAAGATCAGGATCATAAATCACAGTACTACCATTAATTAACTTTATAATCTAAACATTGATGGGGCCAGGGTGATGCAAGGAAGTTGACGATTACATATGATCTTTATTTTTAGAAAGTGTGTATTTACAGACTTTGAAGAGATCCTGGCCTGGATCCTGGAGGGAAACATGCTGATGCTCCCAGATCATTTCACTGTCACGAACGGTGAAGAAAATCCTCCGTGATTAGCAAGGAGGGAGCATGGCCAGTTCACTGTATTAGATCCCACTCCTGATGATGCTTGAAGAACACTCACTGTTGGTTATAACTACCAGCCTGCTTTACCTGAGAGGCAAGCAGAACATGTCATGGCTGGACCACCTTATTTCCAAGTTAGCCTGTTCTTTAACACTTGTTTTTCTGATAATGCTGAATCTAATATTCAACAAAGTGAACATTGGCCACAGCACTATGAAAACTAGAGTAAAACTCATTCTGTACATGCTCATTACGTACAGAAGCTGGACGTTGCACACGACCAGTTTTAGGAACAGCTACTTTCCAACAATCATCGGGTTCTTGAACTGACGGCACAGTGGAAGAATTGTTGCCTTACAGCGCCAGAGACCCGGATTCGATTCCGAGTACGGGTGCTGTCTGTACGGAGTTTGTACGTTTTCCCCGTGACCGCGTGGGTTTTCTCAGAGATCTTAGGTTTCCTCCCACACTCTAAAGACGTACAGGCATGTGGATAAATTGGCTTGGTATAAGTGTAAATTGTCCCTAGTGCATGTAGGGATAGTGTTAATGTGGGGGATCATTGGTCGGTGCTGACTCAGTGGGCTGAAGGGCCTGTTTCCGTGCTGTATCTCTAAACTAAACTAAAAAGACTTGCACAACCATAATCCTACCTTGGCAATAGGACACGACGGCCCACCTCCTGCATTCCTATGGATCTGTTTTCTAATCATTGTTTGCAGCCATATTTTTTGCACAATCTTTCTTTTCACCATCTAGTAGAATTTGTGTAATTCATGTACAATTTAAGTTTTCATGTGTCGTCTGCGTCTACATGCCTGTGATGGTCCGGCAAGATTTTCAGTTTACATGTACGTCACCATATTTTTGCACAACGATTGACAAACTCGAGTCAAATGATAAACAGCTCCTTTACTTCAATTGGAAATATTAAATTCCAGCTGCAAATACATTTGTAAATTGATACTATACAAAGAATAAAATCTAGATGCTGATTTCAGCACATTATGCTTAAAAATATTCCATACCTGGCTTTGCCACACAGCACTTTCACATCTGATTCTTTGATGAGTTCACAGCGCATGAGCTGCTCTATCTGATGGTCGAGGTCACTAGTATCAGACATGACTGCAGATGATCCAAGGGGGTGGAGGGTGGGGAAGGTTGGTCTCCAAAATAACAATAGCCTGAAATACAAAAAGGGACCACTTGGTCATCAGAGAAATTCCTTGCCTTCTACAGAATTCCCAAATGATGCATAATAATAAAAACAATTGGTGATCAAACCTTGAGCGAAGATGAGGAAAAGAGCCAGGAAGGATAAATTTATTAGGCTACATGAATCAGTCGGCAACAAACAACTCCTTTTATACAGCATACAGCCTGTCAATATTTAAAATGCTGAACCATACAAGGAGATATTACTGCAGGTGACAAATACCTTAATCAAAAGATAGATCTGGGAGAAGTGGAAGGGTTGATAGAATGGATTCTGCACCTCAGGGTAACTGAAGACCCGGGGAAAGTTGAGACAATTTAAATTCAGTAAATATCAGGAGACTAGAAAGATGAGAGGAAAATACTCAAGATGGAGACCTGGTGGAAATTAATGAGACAAAATGCTGCAGCTGGTGGAATCTGGAGCAAAAAAACCCTCAAATTGCTGGAGGAAGTTAAGCATCACCCATGGAGGAAAAGGGCCAGTCATCAGACATGGTTGGTGCATGATACAAGGGATGTAGCATAAACTTAAAACAAACACTATGACTACAAGAATAGGGTGAGGCTGGGTAACTGAAAAAAAAAGCTCAATCTCAATATCCTACACACTCACAAGGAACAAGCCAGCAGCAACAAAACAGTTCCAACCACTCAAGGATCTTGACAATATCCTGTACAATACCGCCCACCTGACTGGCACTCAAGCCATCACTCTAAACATTCACTCCCTCCACCACTGCTGCACTGTAGCAACTCACAAAGCGGCTTCTTGCAGTACCTCCCAAGCCCTCAATTTGTTACTACCTCAAAAGAAAAGGGGTTCCACAATGATGAACACCACTGCAGAATACTGAACCTATATTCCCAGTCAGACTCTGGAGGCACCTTCACCAAACTGAATATATTGGCTCACCAAGAAGGGTAACCAGTGATGGGCAACAAGTGGTGACTTTGCATAGCAAAACCTTGCTTTGGCAAAGGCAAGACAAGGCAAGCAATATCCACACCCTGCATTTTAAAGCATTTTGAGACCTATACCGACAATAACAGAGGTGGATGAGTTTTAAAATGGCTTCAATTTATAAATACCAGGAATATATTTGAATCTCTATCTACAGGCAAGAGATACAGAAGAGGACTTCATAAGCAGATACGTTGGCATATGGCACACAGGCTCTGGCATGCAGTGTTTTAGAAATGCAAGTTCCATCCATTGCTTTTGGGCCAAGTGCTAATCACACAAGGAAACTGTTTTTCACAGCAATGACAACTAGCCATAATAATAATAATTTAAATGTAACAAAACAACCCATGGCAATTCATAGGTGCATTAACACAATTTGTAACTGAGCCACAAAACAATTAGCACTTGTCACAACGCTTGACTGAAAACGAAATGGAAATTTAAGGGAATTCCAGTCAGGATGCTCAATAGCGGACCCCTACTGGGACTAGCCCAGTATGACAACTGGGCATGGACAGTCTGTTTCCATGCTTTAACTCCAAGGTCAAATTGGAGAAATTGAGAGTTTGTACTGAAAGGGTGTAGGTCCAGAGAAGGGTCCAGCAAAGCCAAGGAGAGATATTAAAAGGTATTTAAAACAATGCACTGCAGCCAGAATGAGGAAATATTATATAATAGAACCGTTCGGATAGTGACTTTTATATAAGCTAGGTAATTTGCAAAAGAAAAGCTTAAGGTTTTCAGAAACACATGTGTCCTAGAGAAATAAAGTGCAAAGAGACACATACAGCAAACAGATGAATCAAAGCATAGAGGCGCTGATCTGAACCTGCATAGCTTTGTTTATTGCTTTGAGGCAATTGTATCGCTGGAGGAAATTGTATTTGATATGATTGTGTTGAAGAATGGATTACTGAATGGGGCCTCTCCTTAGGCCAGAGGTTATCTGCTCTTTCTCTATGGCACATTGTTGAGCTGTGAGGGTTTTGCTGAGTTTGAGACAGAATTCAAGGCTGAGAGATAATAAACTCTGTAATTTAGCTTCGGCCAAGTCAAATTATAATGAGATTGAGATAAGGGGTAGGATGTGTATGAAGGGGAGTAGTTGCTTGGAGAGGAAAATAATTAGATTGATGGATATGTGACCTTCCTATATTTATAGAAAGTCGAAGAAGCAGATGTAATTCTGATGTAATGGTCTGTTGGGAATTTACGCTTTGTTCTGTAATATTTGTAGTGAGATTGGAAATCCAGCTTCCAGATAGCAGGAAAGGGGCTGCAAATTAAAATGAAGTTGTATCCTTGCACCAAACACTTATTAATTAAGTTGACAGATTTACGACCCATGTATGCTTGGTTGGGAGGTGTGTGTAGGTTTTGAACTTAGAAACTGTAATTCTGCAAACTCATATAATTAATATTTTAATACATAGGTAATAGTATTTTAAGGTACACAAAAATGCTGGAGAAATTCAGCGGGTGCAGCAGCATCTATGGAGCGAAGGAAATAGGCAACGTTTCGGGCCGAAACCCTTCTTCAGACTGATGGGGGGTGGGGAGAAGAAAGGAAAAAGGCGGAGGAGCCCGAGGGCTGTCTCCTCCCATCCCTCAGCCCTCCAGCACCTGCAGTTCCTTCCTAAACACATTAATAGTATTTTAAACTGTGTAAAATTGTAGTGAAACAATCTAAGAAATGTATTGTGTCTTAGTAGGACTGTAAACATTAGACTTTGCTTAGATTTATAGAAATATCTTTCTTCTTGGTATGGAAAGTGTGTATGACTTGTGTGATCATTGTATTACATATGCATCTTATATTTTGAGGAGTGGTCTTTGATAATTGAGCCTACTGGGGTTTTGCTGTGTTGAAATAAAATAATTCTAAGCAAAGTTATACCACAGGCAAACGAAGGTTGTAACGTGAGGCCAGGGAAGGGGGGATCATGTGACTGATGTTGTAAATCATCAGAAGGACTCAGATGATTGGTTACTAGCTTGTCATACCCTCTGTAGCTGAAATGTCTAATACCTATATAATCGCCATGAGTTCTATCAAAGTTACTCTTCTCTGGACCCGCCCCAGAGCATCAGCTCTGTGTTGGAAGGTTCAGAGACTAGTCTCGGCTGAATAAAGAATCGATTTCAACAGCTACAAGCGTTTGAGTCAAGTTGACTTTAGATTGACAAAAGAACTCAGTTTAACAAGAACAGAAGCCAATGAAATTGGTCCAGGAGTGAAAGGAAGTTGGGGCAACAGGATTATAGGTCTGAAGAAGGGTTTCGGACCGAAACATTGCCTATTTCCTTCGCTCCATAGATGCTGCCTCACCCGCTGAGTTTCTCCAACACTTTTGTCTACCTAGGATTATAGGAGGGTTTTGGCTGAGCTGAAGGATGTGATGAGTTGGAGGCAAATCAGAGTTTCAGAACAACCAAGAATGGACGTGAAGCCACAGAGGACTCAGTAACAGATGAGGCGAGGCAGAGACCAAGCCTGAAAGTTATGGAACAGGGATGTAAAGCAGGAAAGGGAGAAGCTCAGCTCTGGTTGGTGCAGTTTGACAAAGTTCAGCAACAAGACATGGAGGAGGAGGATCCCAAATATAAACATACCCAATATGAAATTTGCGTTCTCCTGTTGAAAACAGCCCCCCTTTACCAATATCCAGAAAGCTGGCATATCAATGATTATTGTAACCTCGTGATTTAGGGTGGCAGGGAGGAAAATAATGAAAATAACACAGCAGTGAAAGCACCAACAGTTGTGATGTAAAGGAAGCAAGCTCATGAACAAACCGAGCACAGAGAGGCACAGCATCATACAAGTTATCAATTCAGGCCGACTACACTCCAGTTTCTATATTTCTCCAAAACCTGAAGAGACTACACAGAGCTTCTGCAGAATTTTGGTTCGGCTACATTTAGAGCATTGCGTGCAGTTCTAGTTGCCCCATTACAGAAAGGATGCAGATGCTTCGGAGAGGGCGCAGAAGAGGTTTACCAGAATGCTGCCTGGATTACAAGGTATTAGTTATAATGAGAGGTTGGATAAACTTGGATCATTATCTCTGGGGCATCAGAGGCTACGGGGAGACCCGATAGAAGTATATCAAATGATGAGAAGTAGAGATAGGATGGACAGTCAGAACCTTTCCCCCATCCTCCAGGGTAGAAATGTCAAAGATTAGAGGGCATAGCTTTAACGTGAGAGGGGCAAAGTTTAATGGACTTACATGGGACAAGTTTTTTTACTATACAGAGCATGGTGGGTGCCTGGAACACTGCCAGGGACAATGGTGCACACTGATATGATGTTTATTTAAGATGCTTTTAGATAGGCACATGGATATGCAGGAAATGGAGGGAAACTGATAACGTACAGGTAGAGATATTAATTTGGCATCATATTCAGCACAGATATTGTAGGACAAAGGGCCTGTTCCTGTGTTGTACTATTCTACGTTCTATGACACCAAGATTTGTGGAAGGAGGTTGGTGTTGAAATATTGACCCGAAATATTATGAGAATTCAGAGAATGAAGACAGCAGCTCCAAAATTGAGTTGGGGTGTTTTCTCCATCAGAACAGTAACTAGTGCGGGAATAACTTCAATTCGTACTAATGTCTTACCAAATGGTCTTACCAACTGCTGCCTCACAGCAATGGAGATCCGGGTATGATAATGACTCCATGTGCTGTGCGGGTGTGCAGTTTGAACGGGTTTCCTCCATGTGCTCCCATTTCCTCCCCCATCCCAAAGACGTGCAGATTTGTAGGTTAATTGGCCTTTAAAATTGCCCCCAGTGTGTAGGGAGTGGATGCAAAATTGGTTTAGCGTAGAATGCGTGACCAGGGATCGATGGGTGGTGTGGTCTCTGGGCTAAAGGGCCTGTTTTCATGCTGTACCTTCTAATCAATTTGATCAATCAAGAGCTTACACACTAGAGAAGAGGCCAGTATAGTGAAGGTCACTTAAAGATCATGTTAAGAGTGCCAATAAATACATTTAGGAAGTGTTTAGCTTACAAGTCATAACTGACTGGAGTAAAGATAAAATAAGAGGTTTGTAAACCATTCTGAAGGCAATAAAACTGATCAGGAATTGAAAGCAGTCATTTATTTCACTCATGTGTCAGACAAATGAGAGAGTGGTTTTCTACATGAGAAACAAAGTTAAAGATAACTCTGGGGAAAAAAAACAAGGATGAAAGACTAGAAAGAAATGTTGATCAGTGACAAATTATTTCAAAAATGTAAAAAACACATGTAACCATATAAACAGGCTGTGGGTTGTGAATCATTGAAACAATGTGGGTTCTCTCAGAGAGTTTCACATTGCAACCTTGATTAATCCAATTGATCGAGAAACTCAGAAAAACTCTTGTGGAGCAGTGGTGTGTGCTGTCCTGATCCAAACCGAGCTGTAATTAAGAGCATGTCTGGGCCTGATGTGAAAGCCACAGTCACTGTACAAATCAAACACACAGTTCCCTCCAACATCAAGCCAAGCTGAGGGGTTTTGTTCAAAACCATGCCCTGCTCCTGGCTGGCTTGTGACTGAACACATCAGTCACTTAGACCTTAGTTTCATTCAAATTATGTTGTAATTCAAACTAAGAAACGTTTAATTTTAATCAATGGCTAATGGATCCATAGACTGTGAACAATCAGTACATGCAGCCAGTCACAAGGGCAATGTCAGAACCCTATAACTTGATGTCTCCCCAGTTCTGTGGCATAGCTGCCACATTCCTGCATCTGGCCCACATTCCTCCTTATGCAAAAATAACTAAATGCCAAATGAATGCTAATTTGTTATTAGTGTTTCAGCACTTGGTAATATTTGACACTATACAGTGCTTCATCACCACCAAGCTGCTTCAGAAGCAACAGGTTCAACCCTCTGCGACCGCATTCTAGAACCCCAAGCTCACCCCAACCTCAACAGCCGAGATGCACCATAGAGATAAAACCATATACATGGTCTCAGAGGCAGAGCTCCATGCCCTTGTCCACTCACTCACTGAAGCATAATAGAAGATGGATGGACCCCTGTACTGAACATTTGCAAATCTAAAGTTCTCCGCTGCACAACAATGTCCTCCAATAATAGTTCACAGAGAGAGCTTGAAAAACATGAACGACTTCCTTTACTCCCTCCACTGAGACGTAGTGATGAGATTTAACATAGCCCACTGTGTACCAGCACAATACAATCTGAAGAAAATGGTGTTTGAAGACCAAAACCAAAGACCTAGCAAATATCTCTTGATTGGCCAGGTTGCTGTGATCCCTGCTCTCCTGGATGCTTCTGAGATCTGGATTATCCACAGCAGGCACATCAACCACCAAAGCCACTGGAAGCATAAACAGATAAATGCCATTGTTCTCTCCCAGCACAAAAGCACTAATTACACCCAGATGGTTCAGTGGGAAAGCCAAAATGTTCACATACTCCACACAAAAACTTGAAACAGATTATATTCCAGGCTCTGCCACATGAACGGATTATCAAGCAGACAGATAGAAAATAAAGGATAGTTTCAGTCTTGGGGGGGGGGGGGGGGGTGGAAAGCAACAGTCCCACAAGCTCTGGCCCACAAGACTCAAATGGAGCCTTTGGGATGATAGAGAACCTTGAGGCATGCACAGGCAGCATGCAGAGCGTTGCGCATGTAGCCGAAGGAGAATACACCAACAAACTAGCCACCAGCTGCCAAGCCAAGCACCTCCCGCCCCAACTGTGGAAGAGTCTGCAGCTCCCATAATGGCATTAAACATCTCAGAATCCACAAACCAGACTGATCTCAAAGAACCAAAGAGGAACCATGTAAACACATTAATTACATCACTGAATGATAGCTTGCTCTGAAATGAAAGCAAGTCACTCCCAGTTGATTGTAGACATAAGAAACTGTAGATGCTGGTATACTGAGTTAAACAAAGTTCTGGAATAATTCATTAGGTCAGGGAAAATTGCTAGGCGACTTTTCAGGTCGGGTCCAATCTTCAGAACACATGACATGAGGGTTTAAAGAGAGGGCATTAATTGGGCAAAACTGTGATGCCAGCAACATTATGTCATCGACCAAATATAGACAAAAGACACAAGTAAAATTTTTTTACAGGAGTTTTGACAGTCATAGCAGCAGAGACAATCACATCACGCTTGAGATCATAGATGATCTGTACCTTAACTCCTAAAGCCTGCCTTAAGCACTTGTATTGCACTTACACAGTACAGAAAAAGGCCCTTCAGTGCACGTCTACACCCACCACAATACTAATCTGAACTAAATCCCTTTTGCACATGGACCACATACCTCTATTCCCTGCCTATTCATATGAATATATATCTAAATGCCTCTTAAACATTGCTATTGTATCTACTTCCACCACCTCCTACGGCAGCACATTCCATATATGTACCACTTGCCTTGCAAATCTCCTTGAAACCCATCTCCCCTCAACTTAAACATACCCACTCTCACCTTAAACTATGTCAAGCAATAAGACCGATATGGAAACTTACAGCGCAGGAAGCCATTCAGCTCCTTGTCTGTATGCCAGCATATAAAGGAGCTACTTTGGTTAGTCCCTCCTCTCAGCCTGTAGCCATGTCGGCAACAGATCACCAAGTGCTCATCCAGATACTGTTAAAATAATTTGTTTCCTTTTCAGGTAACAAGTTCCAGATGTCCATCATTCACATACTATTCTGAAATTCCATTAATTGTAGCAATCAACTTTAATCCATGTCCCTTCATCACTAAACTCCGCTAGTGGAAATGGGTCTTTTTTGCTTACTCCATCTTCATCTTCAAATCAAGTCGTGGATAGTCAATTGAAAAGATTTACAGGGATGTTACTGGGTATGGAGTACATGAGTTAGGAGAGGCTGAATTGACTGAGCTATCTTCCTGTAATGTGTAGAAACCAAGGGATGACCTTTAGAGGTTTATAAAATCATGAAAGCCATAGATAATGTGAATAACCATTGTATTTACCCCAGAGTAGGGCAGTATAAAATTAGAGAGTATAGGTTTAAGATGAGAGGGAAAAGATTTGAAAGGCTTTTATTTTCCACAGAGGATGGTGCGTACGTGGAATCATATAGGTAGTTTGCCTGGGACTAGCTCGATTTGGCAATGGTGGTCATGGACAAGTTGTGCCAAAGGGCCTGTTGTATAGCTCTGACTAATTAGAGAAGATTCTCTGTTCTGTGGGATGACTAGAGCATGTACTCAATAGCCTAGCAATGAGAGAGCCCTGCTCTCATGTTCTCCACCACAGCCTATAATGGCCACGTCTATGTGTACCTTGCGATTGAAGATACAAGTGGAGTACTTACGAGTTTTTTTTTGTGAAAGGGTATTTTCTGACCTCTGCTTAATAATGAACTAATCTGATTTTAAGCTTATATATAAGTTCAGCTCCCCGACTAACAACAAATGTTCCACTTCTCTGTCTCAATAATTAATTACAAAACGCTCAATTAATTTGAAAAAAAGCCTTAAACTTTTATATTGGAAAGAATGCAAATCTGGTTTGTGTGATTGCCATTATATCTGGTTCCTGGAACCTGAGCAACACTCTGGGGAATCTACACTGCATTCCTACCAAATAATTAAATCCTAAAGACACAGTGCCCAGAAAAATATGAGTACTCCAACCTGTTTTTTATTTCATAGGATGCAAACATCGGTAGCTGTATTGCCAATTCACAACAGGAGTGATCGCACATAATGGTCTTAAACAGAATGCCAAATAGGTCAATGGGGGATATAATCTTCTGGCTCCCCATTGGACCACTTGGACAATAAGAAGAAAAAAAGCCGTAAGAGAGAATGAGCAGAATAAAACATGGCTGGTAGACAGGTACATGGAAGGGATAGGTTTTGGAGAGATATGGGCCAAACGCAGGCAGGTGGGACTAGTGTAATGGGACATGTTGGTCGGTGTGGGCAAGTTGGGCCGAAGGACCTGTTTTCACGCTGTATGACTCAAGGCGTCCCATCTGTGATGGAGAACGGTAAGAGTTAGCAAGAGATAAAGCTGGTCTGAAGTGATTGTACCCGCCTCCAGCCACATGCGTCGTGCCCACCTTCAGCCAAACACACAGCGCCTTCATTCAGATATAAAGCCCAATATCACTATCATTTTTCAGCCAGAGAGTTGTGAATCTGTGGAATTCTCTGCCACAGAAGGCAGAGGAGGCCAATTCACTGGATGCATTCAAGAGATAGGTAGATATAGCTTAGGGCTAACGGAATCAAGGGATATGGGGAGAAAGCAGGAACAGGATACTGATTCTGGATGATCAGCCATGAACATATTGAATGGCAGTGCTAGCTCGAAGGGCCGAATGGACAAATCCTGCATCTATTTTCTATGTTTCTATGTAATAACAAACCTTCAACCAACTCACTTTGTTGCTTACTAAGATACAAGATTACCAAGATGGCCAATGAATACACCAGGAAGCAACAGACTGCAAAGAAACCTGGTTGCAGTAAATCAGAAAATCAATAACCCTGGAGGTCATTCAGCCCATCATGTCCATGCCAGCCAAATACAAGTACTATTCAGCAGAACGCCACCTTTCTGTACTGGGATTATAGACGTGCAGGTCCAGCTCTTCAACTCCGTCCAAGTACTAAATATGACATGGGTTTCTGACTCCAATTTTCCAGACGCTACATCATGCCCCCAAATCTCCCTCACATTTTCCTCAGTATAATGATAGTTTTCCTGTAATGCGGCAATCAGAACTTTACTTGAGTTCTAATCAGTGGCCTAGCATAGCTCTTGCACTGTTGGTATCCCTGCCGTAATGTGACTTTTTATGCTTTTAATATCAGAAACCACCATTGAGGTTATCCAGTCCATTGTCTTCCAGAGGACCAATCCCATTCCCCCTCTTTATCCTTACCTCTGATGCTATCTGTGTGCAAACTCCACATAGACAGGGCCAGAGGTCAATGGAACCCAGGTCCAAGGCAACAGTAATAACTACTCTGCCACCATGGCAGAGTAATACTAAGTAATACAGGTGTATATCCGGGTGCTCTTTTGAAACCAACTCAACCTGTCCACCAAATACCCCACCACACAATCTCTAGCACCAACGCTTAATGGCAGCAAATACAGCGCAACACTGCCATCTCCTGGAGTAACTCAGCAGCTCAGGCAGCATCAGCAGAGGACATGGATAGGCAACATTTCGGGTCAGGACCCTTCTACACTCTGAAGACCGAGAGGGAGGCATAGATAATGTGGGACAGACACAAAAAGCTTGAGTAACTCAGCGGGACAAGCAGCATCTCTGGAGAGAAGGAATGGGTGACGTTTCGGGTTGAGACCCTTCTTCAAACTGGTTAGGGATAAGGGAAACAAAAGATATAGACGGTAATGTGGAGAGATAAAGAACAATGAATGAAAGATATGCAAAAAAATAACGATGATAAAGGAAACATGCCATTGTTAGCTGGGGGAGGGATAGAGAGAGAGAGAGAGAGAGAGAGAGAGAGAGAGAGGGAATGCAGGGGCTACCTGAAGTGAGAGAAATCAATATTCACACCACTGGGCAGTACGCAGCCCAAGCGAAATATGAGATGTTGTTCCTCCAGTTTGCGTTTAGCCTCACTCTGACAATAGAGGAGACCGAGGATAGAAAGGTCTGTACAGGAATGGGAAGGAGAATTAAAGTGTCCAGCAACCGGAAGATCAGGTTGGTTCAGGCGGGCTGAGCGAAGGTGTTCCGCAAAACGATCGCCCAGTCTGCGTTTGGTCTCGCCGATATACAAGAGATGTATTACATCCCAGTGGCATGAATATTGATTTCTCTCACTTCAGGTAGCCCTGGCATTCCCTCTCTCTCTATCACTCCCCCACCCGTCGCACTAACTTCTTATTTTCACCCAACAGCTAATAATGGCCTGTTTCCTTTATCATCATTACTTTTTTGCATATCTTTCATTCATTATTCTTTATCTCTCCACATCATCGTCTATATCTCTCGTTTCCCCCATCCCTAACCAGTCTGAAGAAGCGTCTCGACCCGAAACTTCACCCACTCCTTCTCTCATGGTGCCTGTCCCGCTGAGATACTCCAGCTTTTTATGTATCTGCAGTTCCTTCTTACACATAGATAATGTAGGACTTGTTTCTCAGCACTTGGGATATTTGAAACTATACTGTACCACCTAGCTGCTCATTACACCACACTACTTTGGTAGCAACTGGCAACCAGTCAACCCTCTATGACCACACTCTTGAAACAAGCTGACCACACCTCACGAGGTGAGCTGCGGTATACAGATAATACTATTTAAATGTACAGGCAAGTATTGAGATACAGCATGGATCGTGGCCCTTCAGCTCACTGCACCCATGCCAACCATCAATCATCCATTCACACCCGTTAACCCGTTCTGTATTATTCCAAAGATAGACACAAAATGCTGGAATAACTCAGCGGGACAGTCAGCATCTCTGGATAGAAGGAATGGGCGACGTTTTGGGTTGAGACCTTTCTTCAGACTTTTATCCCACCTTTACAACCACTTCCTACACATTAGGGCCAGAGCACAATTAACAGGTCAGAAGACTCAAGAAGGGTCCCAAACATTGCCTATTCATGTCCTTCAGAGATGCTGGAGTGTCTGAAGAAGGGTCGCAACCGGAAACATCACCTTCTCTCCAGAGATACTGCCGAGTTACGCCAGCTTTTTGTGTCTATCCTTCAGGGGTGCTGCCTGACCCACTGAGTTACTCCAGCACTTTGTGTTCTTCACAAGTTCCCAGCATCTGCAGTTGTTTGAATCTACCAGCCTTCTATTGCTGCTGGACCCAATTCCTAGAATTGATCCACAAACAGCACAATGGAGGCAGATTCACCAGAAGGACTGCACCAGCTCAAGGTGGTGGTTGACTCCCACCATCTAAAGGACAATTAGTAATGGGTATTAAATGTTGGATATGCCCAGACACAAAAAATAAAAATACACAAATCGCCTATTGCCACACAAATCAGTTTCCCCCCAAACCTTAACCCCATTATTGAAAAATCACCTCTTAATGCCACTATCCCCTCCCGCCACCACTACCTCCATCATTAACCCTTCCTCTGCCACTTCATCATTGACCCAACACTGCGACGTGCAATCCACACAATTAGCCCCCTCGCTGCCACTAAAACCCCCAACATTTATCCTACCACCGCTATAGTTCTCATCATTTAACTTCCTCCCTCTGCCGCCTGTCCTCTGCCCGAAACATCACCTATTCCTTCTCTCAAGAGACGCTGCCTGACCCGCTGTTACTCCAGCTTTTCGTGTCTATCTTCTTGAGTGAAATATAAAGCATGGGGAAAGGAAAATGGAAAGTGGGTGGTATTGGATGGGGAGAGTAAAGAAACATAAAAGGAAAATAAGGGATTTGGAATTGGGAGGAGTTGGGGGGGGGGAGGGAAAAGAAAAAGGATGACTGGGATAGTGGTAAAAAGCTGCGAGCATGTGTGAGGGTAGGGAAGAGACAAGGGTTGACGGGGGTGGGGCGCAGGGAATTTACCTGAAAGAGAAGAATTCCAATTTGCATTTTGTTGGGTGAGGCTATTCGAGAGGAACACAAGGTTCTTCAATTTTTGTATGTGCCTTCACTCTGACATTGGAGGAGGCCAATGACAGAAATGTTGGTATAGAAACGGGAAGGGGAGTTGAAATAGATCACAACTGGGAGCTCTGGACAGAGTGGGTTTGGAAAAACCGTCACCGAGTGTATGGTTGGCGTCGCCGACGTAGAGGTGGTCACATCAGGAGCATCGAATGCAATAGACGAGGCAGGAAATGATGTAAGTGAACCTCAATCTCACCTGGAAGGGCTGAATGAAAGCGAGGAAGGAGGTGTAGGGACAGGGGTTCTCATCTCCTGCGGTCTATTTGTCTCCATCACATGGGACAAACTATCCATTGACAAAGACTACAAACTCACTGACTCCCACAGCTACCATGACCATACCTCCTCCCACTGTGCCTTTTGCAACAACATCATTCCTTTCTCTGCTTCTCCATCTCATCTACCAAGAGGAGCTTTCCCTACTCTAGGACATCCAAGACGTCCTCTTTCTTCACTAAGCGTGGCTACCTCGTTTTTCTAGCCAAAGCTCTCATTTGTGTCTCCTCTACTTCCTGCAGTTCTGCTGTCACATCCCCTCCCCCATATGGAACAAGGATAGCATTCCCCTGGTCCCCACCTTTCACCCCACCAGCCTCTGCATCCAACACATCATTCTCTGACATTTCCACCACCTTCAACATGATCCCACCATCAGTCAATCTTCCCATACTCACCACTTTCTGCTTTCCTCAAAGACCTCTCCCTCTCTGCAACTCCTTGGTTCACTCTTTCCTCCCCAACCAACCCCCTCACTCTCCGCAGGCATTTTCCACTAGTATGGCAGGAGATACAAGCACCTGTTCCCACACCTTCTCTCTCATCTCCATTCAGGAACCCCAACAACCTTTCCTTGTCAGACAGATGTTCACTTGCATCTCTTCCAACCTCATCTACTGCATTCGCTGCTCCTGATGTGGAATTCTCTACATCAGCAAGTAGACTGAGCAAACACATGCTCTGTCCACCAGGATCAGCTGTAGCTGCCAGTTAATAGTTATTTGAACTCCCCTTCCATTACCATACCTACCTTCCTGTTTTTAGCTCCACTACCAGAATAAGGCCGCATGCAAACTGGAAGATTAGCACCTAATATTTCTCTTGCATGCCCTACAACGCAACAGCATGAACATTGAATCGTCAATTTCAAGTAAACCCCCAAACCAACCCCTCATCCATCGTCGTCTCTCCCACCACACCTAGCGGACACCTTTCTCCCCGCACATCCATCACCCTGTTCCTTTCCCCTCCTGTTGTCATTCTTCTCCCACCCATTCCTCCCCCGAATGCCAATTTTCCTTTTATTCCTCCCTCTTCCCCTCCCCTTTCCCTTCCGCCACAACCCATTTCTCTGGCTTTACATTCCACTTTATCTTTCCTTTTGTCTCTCTCTGGCTTCCTGTTCGTCTCCACTTCACATCTAGTCTGTCACTATCTCTACACATCTGCCAATGACCCCTCCTATTGGCAGCTTTTGCCCCACCACTAATTCCCTTTACCCGCTTTGTCCCCTCTCCTCCCAAAAGCTGAAGAGTCCCAACCCGCAAAAGCTTCTGAAGAATCCTGACCCGAAAAATCATCAGGCTTCACAGATGCTGCCTGACCTATTGTTCAGCTAGAAGCTTGCTTCTTTACTCAAGATCCCAGTATCAGCAGTCTCTTCTATCTCCATTGTACCTTGTCATACATATGCATGGATTAACTCCCCCATCGTGAACCCCTCGCATTCCCCCCTCATTGACTCCTGACATAACCCTTCAGTCACTCATTGACCCTTTCCACTGCCCCTTCACATGCCACATTGACTCCTCCCTCCACCCCGCAACCTACTTTTTTTACCCCCCCCCTTCGCTGCCCACACTGTCCATTAATCCCTCCGTCACCGCCTCCCAATATTGCACCCCTCCCTCCCATCCCCCACTGAACCTTTCCCTCGCTGTTCACAACTCATCACCCTCCTCTCTCCCCTCATTAATCCCCATTCTCCTTAACCCCCACTCTGATTAACCCACCATCCCCTAACACCCGCTCCCCCACTAAATGCTCACTCCACCTCTGCCCTAACACCCACTCTCATCAACCCCCACTCCCTTTAACGACCCCCACTATCATTAATCCCCAACCCCACCATCATTACCCCTCCCCCATTAACCCCCACCCTGCCGCATTGCTCACTGTTGGACACTCCATCTACCCCCACCCCCCAAATCAATTACATCATCTCCCCGGCGGCAGGCCGGCCGTCAGCGCGCCGTGTGAGTCCGGGCCGCATCGACACGGCCCCGCGGCCTGGTCTACCGAGGAGGGAAGGGGGCTGAGGCAGCGGCTTTACCTGAGCGGCTCGCACCGCAGGCCCGCGCACTCGGTACCGGCCTGGAGAGCGAACGGCGCCTGCGCCCACTGCACCTCGGAAAATGTAGTCCCGAGACCGGCGGAAACTGCGTCACTTCCGGGTTAAAGTGGCCGCTTCTGAGGCGACCCGCCTGTCTTTAAAGGTATCGCCGCCCCAAAGCTTTAACCGGCCACTGTTATCGAGCCGGCATCCATCGCTGAAGGGTCCACCATCACATTGAGGGGCTCGTCGGTTAAGGCCCAAAAACGGCTGGATTGAGAACGTCCCCTCCGAGAGTTAGATTTAACTTTTAGGGCTAACGGAATCAAGGGATATGTGGTGGGGGGGTGGGGGAAGCAGGAACGGGGTACTGATTATGGATGATCAGCCATGATCATGTTGAATGGCAGTGCTGGCTCGAATGGTCTGCTCCTGCACCTATTTTCTGTTTCTATGTGTCAAACAGCTGAAACTGAATCATGTCGCCCCATGTACATGACTCACCGTGAGGCGAAGAGCCCGGTTCCTGAGCACGCATGTTCTCTCCATGACTAATTTGTGGTTGCGGCTGGGATCCATCGCTGAAACTGGAATTACAGGAGCTGCTTCTTTATTGCAACAGAGGGGTCTTGGGTTCAAGTATTGTCCCTGAAAGTGGCAACACAGGTAGATAGATATGGTGTGCTTGCTTCCATAAGTCAGGACACAGAGTGGGGGTCCAATCATAAGTATTTTTATACCATTCGTATAAAGCAATTCACTTAACTGCTATCTCATCAGCCCCATAAATATACACTCCCTCCACCATACTGTGGCTGCAGTATGTACCACCTATAAAATGCACTGGATCCAGTCAACTCAAATCACACAAGTACAATCAATCCTTACACAAGTACAACAAGGAATCCAAAGGGAAAAATAGCAGAGTGGAGTTTAGAGGAAAAAGTCCAAGGTATGTAAATAGGTAGTAACAAGGAACTGCAGATGCTGGTTTAACAAAAAAGACAACATGCTGGAGTAACTCAGTGGATCAGGCAGCATCCTTGGAGAACATTGATAGGTCACGTTTTAGGTGGGGATCCTTCAGACTGAATGTAGTGGAGGGAAATAAATGTAGAAGAGAGGAGGGGCAGGTCAAATGTGATAGGCAATATGTGAACACAGGCGAGGGGGGTATGATAGGCAGATGATTGGGCAAAGGCCAGAGATGAAAAAAAAGTTTGAGACAAAAGGAGTGAAGAGTCACGAATTGTTCAGCCAGAGGAAGAAATGTAGGGGTAGCGCAAAGGAGAAACTGGTGTGTCTTGGGAGGGGGAGGGGGAGGGGGAGGGGGAGGGGGAGGGGGAGGGGGGGGAGAAAGGAAGGAGAGTGTGGGGGAGGAGGATAAAGTATGGCAGGCAACAGATGAATAGGGATTTTGAGATAGATGGTTGGAAGAAAGGTCAGAGATTAAAGACTGAATGTGTGATTCAGATGGATTGAAGAGGTGCAAATTGTGAGGCCAGAGGGAGGAATGTAGGGGGGAGGGGAGAACTAGGTGCAAGTCCAGGTGGGGGACGAGAGGAGGAGGGGGGTAGATATCTTGGAGCTTGGCCTCTCATACAAGCAGAAATATCATTTCAGAACCAAGGACATCCAAACTTGAGCCAGAGAAAGTGGGTGAAGTTCTTACGGAGTTCTTTGTCTCAGTATTACATCAAGGAGAATGACACAGGTTATATAGTAAGATTAAGGACGGGTATGTTGAAATTGTAGGGCATGCTGGTATTAAAAAGGTCATATTAGATGCCTTGAAATAAATTAGCATGGATAAGTCCCCACGGCCTGATGGGATCTATCCAGAGGGAAGCCAATTGCCAATATAATTTATCTGTTTAAGGAAGGCAACAGGGACAAAGCAGAAAATTATAGGCAGGAGGGCCATACATTAGTGGTAGGGTAATTATCGGACAAGGTTCTCTGTGACGGGATTTACTTGCATTTGGAAATGCATGAATTACAGAGGTATTATAGAGTACAAGTCCATTGATGCCTGAAAGTATCAACACAAGTTGATAGACTGATAAAAGAACATGCTTCGCTGCATTGGTCAGTACATTGAGTATAAGCGTTGGGAAGTCATATTGCAGCTATTCAAAACTTTGACTTTCACATGCAGTTCTGATCGTCCCTTTACACAACGGAGCCAATCCAATGCAAAATGATGTTAGGCAAGTTTGCACCATTACCTCAAAACTTTTCTTAATCTTTCTCGCTGCAATGTTGCAGCAAACCTCCACAAATCTCCTGCCAAAGTGGAACAAAGTATGGGGAATCAGGGAAATGTTCAGCCTATATTACCACATCAGCAGGATCAAGCTCACTGCAAACTTAGATGTTGGAGCTGCAATATCCAACCAATTATTTCATTCATCCAATCCATCACCAACTGCTTCACTGATACATTTGAGAAAATGGACTACACTGGATGTCTGTGTTACCCTGTTGTGGAACACCACTTTCCAACAGTAAATGTTCATAATGAGATCCTGGAAAACATGGATCACTTCCCATATTTAGGAGTCATCTGTCAATAAGGCCAGAAATCCACCATTATGCTTCTGAAACTTGGACTACTGACATCAAGCATATCAATGCACTGGAAAAATATCACACACTGTCTTCATAAAGTCCTTCAAATCTACTGACAGGATAAGGAAACTCACATCACCATTCTTCTCCAGTGTAACACCCATCCTTCAATGTTTCAATCCAACAGCATTATGAAGTACCTTCACAAGGGCAGTAGTTCAAGAAGACTTCTTAAGGGCAATAAGGATTGGGCAATAGATGCTGGCCTTGAGATAAACTCTTGGATCACGTGAAATTAATAAATTAAAAAATATATACAAAGTTGATTACATCGAGCAGTCCACATGAATTTTGTGCTCAACCCCAGTGCCCCAAAACAGAAACTCTATTCCAAACTCTATATTAGTAAGTGATCATTGGTGGACGATGGGAATGTTTATGGATGTGCTCAAGATTTAGAAGATGAAAGAATAAGGACAATGCAACAATCTATTATTATGGAAATTATAACAGGGCACATAAAATAACCACTTAGAAAATAACGATAGGATTGGGTTGAGTCAATGTGATTTTGTTTGACAAATCTTTTTTTACAACATTTTGGTTGTAAATATCAGGGTCAAATCAATTAATATGGTGTGTTTAGATTTTTGAAAGGCCTTTGATAAAGAATATGGTTTTCGAAATGATTAATGGACAGAAAACTTTTTCAGATTGGGAAACGGTGTATGTAGCATATAATATAGATCAGTGCTGGAAGAACTCAGCAGGTGAAGCAGCCTCTGTGGAGGCAAAAGATGTAAGTTGACATTTAGAGTAGAGATTGTGCATCAGGACTGAGTGGGAACCCCACGTACTGAGTTTGCCCAGCGTTCTGTTTTTGTTCTAGATTCGAGCATCTGAGGTCCTTCTTATCTTTTGGATGAGAGAAACGAGTTTAATGCATTTAGATTTTCTGATGATACAAAGCTAGGTGGCAGTGTAGGGATGTAGAGAGCCTCTAAGCCTTATAGTAGAAAAATAGAACGATTAATTATTAAAAAAATATTGAAAACTATTGGTGTTCCTACAGTATGTGTTCTTTGCACAAAGCACTGAAAGTTAGCATTCATAGAAACATAGAAAATAGGTGCAGGAGTAGGCCATTCGGCCCTTCGAGCCTGCACCGCCATTTGATATGATCATGGCTGATCATCCAACTCAGTATCCCATCCCTGCCTTCTCTCCATACCCCCTGATCCCTTTAGCCACAAGGGCCACATCTAACTCCCTCTTAAACATAGCCAATGAACTGGCCTTAACTATCTTCTGTGGCAGAGAATTCCAGATTCACCACTCTCTGTGTAAAAAATGATTTCCTCATCTCGGTCCTAAAAGTCTTCCCTCTTATCCTTAAACTGTGACCCCTAGTTCTGGACTTCCCCAACATCGGGAATAATCTTCCTGCATCTAGCCTGTCCAACCCCTTAAGAATTTTGTAAGTTTCTATAAGATCCCCCCTCAGTCTTCTGAATTCCAACGTGTACAAGCCGAGTCTATCCAGTCTTTCCTCATATGAAAGTCCTGCCATCCCATTCAAGTACATCAACAATTCTAAAGGCAAATAATACATTGCCTTTAATTGCAAGAAAATGTAACTTCAAGTGCAAAGACATATTAAGGATTCTGGGTTTCAGTGAGACCATATCTGGAATATTGTGTACGTATTTAGTCTCCCTATCTAAGGAAAGAAATACTTGTGAGACGGAGTACAGCAAAGGTTGATCAGATTGATTCCTGGGATGGTGAATTTGTCATGAGAAGAGAGATGAAGCAAACTGTGCTGATTTTAGAAGAATGAGAGGTAATCTCACAGAAAGGCACAAAACTCTTAAAAGAACATGATGGGGTAGATATTGTTTTCTCAGCTGGGTTATCTATTACTGAGGGCCACGGGACAAAAATTAGAAAAAAAATCTTCACCCAGTCTTTGGAGTCTCTGGAATTCACTATCCAAGGGGATGAGGAAGCCCAGTTACCAGAAAAAATAGAGATCTTTTATCTTGCACTAATCCCATCACCCCATAAATCCCTTAATATCTAAAAATATATCAATTTGTCTCCGTGACTCATAGCAGGGATGCAGTCAAAATTCTTTAATGGCCAGAAGAGTCTGGGACCCAGCATGGCCATGGTATGCCACTCCCACCACTATCCACATAATAAAGCACAAAACAAGAATTCGACATGGCCTCAGACAACTCTCCAAAGGTACTGCAACGGGTAGCCAAATCAGACAATCTCAAAAGTCAGAGGCATACTTCAATTACATAGCATACAGTATGTGATCAGTGATTACCTTCAAATATCAAATCTCACCAGCTATGCAATTAGCCTCACTACTTAATACACTACATAACATTGTTCAATGATCAGCAAACTCTATCAATCAGGACCCAAGGATAACTACCTCCATCTTATAAGGAATATGTTATAGGTTTCACACCCACATATTCCAAGCTGCAGATACGGCAAATTACTCAAACAGTGACAGGTACACTCAATGGATCACTTATGCTGCTTGCTTGCAGAACAAGATAATAAATAAATATTGGAAGTAGCAACCACCTGTGAGGTTGAGTGTGATCAACAAATTTAACCAATGAAGGAGGCAGTGCTCGAAATAATTAGAATGGTCTGAGACTGAGCAAGGTTAAAATAAGAGATGCCCTCAGATCCACTCATCCTTGTATCTCACTTCTCCCTTAACCCACAATTATTTCTGATTTACAAACTTGGTGAGGGCACATTTGGAGTATTATGTTTTGGTTTCCCTGCTATAGGAAGGATGCCATTAAGCTGGAAAGAGTGCAGGAAAGATTTACAAGGATGTTGTGAGGACTCAAGGCCCTGAGCTATAGGAAAAGGTTGAGCATGCTAGGATTTTATTCCTTGGAGTGCAAGTGGCTGAGGGGAAATCTTATCGAGGTATATAAAATCATGAACATCCTTAGAAAGGATTAAGGTTGCATACTGGCATTGCTATTTACTGAGGTCCGTACCTCAGCAATCCAAGTAATCCTTAAAGAGAACAGAATTGCTAAACTGTGGTGCATTCTGCAAGCCTTTTCAAATATAGTATTCACCAGTATGATGGAGTATTCTGAACTTGCCTGAGAGCTGACTGAGTACATGTGGTAGACAGTTGAGTTCGAAGCGATGGGAGATTATATATTTTGTGGCTTTCCTTTGCATTATAATGGATGGAGATACTGGCCACTAAATCTTTACTTATGCCTGCAGCATAGCTGATGGAGTTGCCCATCATGGTTGTGCTAGGATGCAGGGCATTGAACTGCATTGTGGCTATACTCAACACAGCTGGGCATTAAGGGAGTAGTACCACTTTCAGTAGCACGACTCACAAAGTCACGATGGCACCCTTAATATTTGTTAAAATCAGCAATCCTTTCAGGGACACATACTCACTTTTCCTGCTGCTCTAAAAATAAAAAAATATGGGCAGTTTTCTTTGAATGTAAAGCTTTCGAGTGTGCAGAGAAAATTAAATTTGATCACTTCTATAGAGGCATATTAAACATACACACACATAATACACATTGAACCAAAAACATTTAGCTACCCAATATAAGTTAAAATAATCACAGCGCACACACCAATTCAATTACAATCCATGTACCATTGAACTGCCTGAGCAGATATCTGCAGCCTCTTCTGTGCTAACAGTGTTGGTTAAGTCAGTCTCCACTGCAAGACAAGCTGCTTACAAAGTCCATTAAGAATGTGTTATCACTTTAGGATCTTTCTCTGATGTGAACTAGAAGATACATTGGCAAAAACACCACAGGTCAAAAGCATCAGGGCACATTCCACACCCTGTCCTTAAAGTAATTCTAAGGTAGCCACAAAATGCTGGAGTAACTCAGCGGGACAGGCAGCATCTCTGGAGAAAAGGAATGGGTGACGTTTCAGGCCGAGACCCTTCTTCAGACTTCAGTACCTTCGATTTAAACCAGCATCTGCAGTTCTTTCCTACACACTGAAAGTAATTCTGTTCAATTCCACATGTTTAAATTAGACTAAATTTAGTGCGTTAATCAGCCGGTATTTTGTGGGCTCTGCATTGAAATTCCTCATTCCTTGGTCAAATTTGTTCTCTATTCTTTCGGTGTTGTGGTGAATTGACGGCAGTTTCGGCAGCAACCACACCAACACTCACAGTAGGGTGAACTCACGTGGTGTATTTTATTTACAGTGGTAAGGAAGTCCAGGACCAGATGGGGACCCTGTCCCTCGCCGACAGGGCAAATGTGCAATTACACTGACCATCTCAGGCTTGTCCCAGAAACTTAGTTCTGGTCTTCGAAGGAGGAAGCGTAGCGATCTCAGGCTTCTTTCTGCAGTTCACCCTTCCCTCGAGAGGCAGCACTGACGATCTCCTCTGGGAGGGAGAGATATTTCTGACTAAATCATCCACTTCCCTGATCCGACTACATTTTATCTCTGTACCGCCCACTCCCCTGACATCAGTCTGAAGAAGGGTCTCAACCCGAAACGTCACCCATTCCTCCTCTCGAGATGCTGCTTGTCCCGCTGAGTTACTACAGCATTTTGTGTCTACTATCAATTTCATTTATTGCAGTATGTGCAGGAAAAAATAAGTTGACATTTATATTTCACTTCTATTGTTACAAAAATGTAGGATTCCGTGTGATTCCTGAGAATTTGCTGGAGACACAAGGAACTGCAAATGTGCACAAATCAAACTGCAGGAGCAACTCAGTGGGTCAGATGGAATTATTCAGATGGAAGATCCAAAATGCTGTCTGCATATATTTCCCTCCATGAATGCTGCCTGACCTGCTGAGTTCCTGCAGAGGGTTGTGTTTTTCCTGTGAATTGGCCGATTGCTTTTTCTTGTAAGATGTCATTCGTAGATTCAGTTCAGTAGACCGATGTTCCACTTTTACAAAGAGCTCTCAGAACTTTTCAAGCATTCTCAAATTGTGAGGAACTTTTGATGAACTTCCAGCTGCATTTTCTAGAGAGAACCGGTATTAAGTACAAGAATAGTGCATAGCGTTTAGTACCTCTAAAAATAACAAAATAGAGGTTGTGAATTCAAAATTGGGTACTTTACCTCTCCTATACTTTCCTTGCTGATATTCTGCTGAATATTGACTCATGTTCCTCAAATAACAATAATAAGTTGAACAGCGTGAGAACTAGCGCTCTTAGTGTTCGATCGGAAAACCTCTCTCCCAACCATTTATTCGTTCACATTGATGACCAATACCCTTTCTGTCACGGTTATTGCAGCTAGAAGTGAATGTATAGATTCAGAACAAATCTGAAAGTTCATGGAAATTGCAATAACCAGTGGTTGTAATATGTACAAACAGCACTTGGCCCTTTTATCCAAACCAGAGTTTTCAACCCCGATATCTGATTGAATTGCACTACAGAGATGGTCTCAATGGGCTGCATGCCCGCCTTCTGTGATATAATGATTCTTGTCTGTTTGAATTGTTCTCCTTGCTGCTTCTTCCAGGAATAGACAATAGACCATAGGTACAGGAGTAGGCCATTCGGTCCTTCGAGCCAGCACCGCCATTCAATGTGATCATGGCTGATCATCCCCAATCAGTACCCCGTTCCTGCCTTCTCCCCATATCCCCTAACTCCGCTATCTTTAAGAGCCCTATCTAGCTCTCTCTTGAAAGTATCCAGAGAACCGGCCTCCACCGCCCTCTGAGGCAGAGAATTCCACAGACTCACAACTCTCTGTGAGAAAAAGTGTTTCCTCGTCTCCGTTCTCTCAATATATATAAAACTCTCAGAACTTTCATGGTCACTATTGGTTATATGTCAAAATGCAACCGCTTGTTCCCTCACAGCAAGATTGCAGGGTAGGGTGGCGGGCAGAGGATAGAGGAGGTTCATCTATCATCGCATTAGAACTATCTGGTAATAGTATCCCTCACTTTGACAGTGGCCTAAACAGATATTGTGGCAATTGTCGTCATTTTTCTGAGGACCACAGGTTTCCCATGAATTCCATACACATTAGAACTAACGGAGAGCGGGAGAATTAGTACATTGTAGGGTGAAGAGATAGGTGCAGGATTGAGAAAACTTTCAAACAAACAAAAATACTAATGGGCAAAACTGTGGTCTGTGGTCTGGTGACATGTACTGACAGTAAGTATTTAATAAGGAGACAGCTCCACTTTAACAAGGGAGCAATCGTCTTTATGCAACAAATGTGGAAATGCAAAGGAGGTGAAGCAACTAGACCTGTTGTGAAATAACGGAATCTGAGTAGAACTGGGCTTAGTTATCAAGCTGGGAAGCAAAGTGGGGCAGGGAGGAGTCAATGAGGAGAAGTGGAAAAGGTGGAGAGGAAGGGAAGGAGTTGGGGGACAAAGAAGAAAGTGGGCATTTAGAGGAGGAACATGAAACAGGAGGGAGGTATTCATAGGGGAGGAGGAGGAAGTTAGTATAAGAGGAGGAAGTGGAAGTGGAACGAGGAGAACAGAAAGGGGGGGGGAAGGCAGAGATGGAGGAAGAAATTTGGGGGTGGGGGCAGGAGCAGTCTCAACAGGTTGCAGCCATTTCATTGACAGCGGTCGATCCTTGAGGTCGATCGCATAACTATTTCAAGTACCTTCAATGGAGATCCAGCAGCCGTCCATCTCCCAAGCGGTAGCCTCTGGAGAACTATGAATAGGATCATTAGACCAAAAAAAGAATGCCATACAAATACCATGGCTGCTCACAAGAGTGATTTGTTATTTCAGAACATTACTAAATTGTTTCAGATCCTGTGTTACTACATGGTCTTCATTTCATTAGGAATTTACATCTATTCCCAAGTTTCTAACAGTAACGTTGAGCCAATCAATCAATGGGGATTAGTACTTGTTTTCTACTCACTGCTACTGTCAGGTAGGAGGTACAGAACTCTGAAGTCACACACCACCAGATTTAAGAAAGCCTGCTTTTCCATGACCATCAGGTTCTGGAGCTGACCTGCAAAATCCTAATACTACTTAGTCAACAGAATATCATGGACGTGTTTTCTACTTTCGTTTTGCATGAATGTATTGTTTTCTTTTTACAATCTTTTTCTTTTCACTTTTATAATTTGTGTTATTGAATTATTTATATATATATACACCAATTATGGTTTTGCACATTGTCTGGTCCACGTGCCTGTGATGCTGCTGCAAACAAGATTTTCACCGTACCAGACCTCTGCAAATGACAATAAACTCAACGTGGCAATATAATTTGAGTGTATCAGGTAAACAGTTGAGGGAATTGAAATATGATATACAACAGTCAAACACGACTATTCTCATTCCATATCACTCCATTCAGTCTGAGAAAGACTGAAACAAAAAGATAGGTGTAGCTTGGGCTCATTTGATCAGTACACCTTTAAACTGGGAGAAAGTGAGTGGAGTTGGAGAAGTTGTTCAATTGGGGAAAAAAAAAATCATATTGCAGTTTTTCCCTCAACTTCAGTGGCATAGCTGCTGCCTCATGGTGCCTGGGACCTAAGGTTGACCCTATTTCTGCACGTTCTCTGTGACTGCGTGGATTTCCTCTGGGGTTTTAGGTTAATTGGCCTCTATAAAATTGTTCTTAATGTGTAGGGAGTGGATAAGGAAGTGGGGTAACATGGAACTAATGTGAACAAGCGATCGATGGTCAGCGTGGATTCGGTGAGGTGAAGGGCTTGTTCCCATTCAGTATCTTTATACTAAACTCAATTTCAATAAGTATCCTCATCTGGGAAGGAAATAACTGTGGCTAGATCATTCTGCCCAAAGTGGAATGCAGTGACTCTGCAATTTCACACTGTATGGATCAAGACAAGATCAGACAGGTCAGCACATAGGGTGGTGTGGAGAAGGGCTGATATACCATCTCAGATACCTCAAAATGCACAGCAGCCTCAGGACTGAACAGATGTATGGAAAGAAGCTTTTATGGATACACCATGAATGGCTTGGCTCTGACTTTATGATTAACGACAGAAGAGGGTTTAATTGTCATATATACCGAAAACAGAACAATGAAATTCTTACTTGCAGCAGCATAACAGGTCTGCAAACATAGTTCTTACAGATAACATAATAAACAACAAAAAATCAATAAATTAAAAAACAATATTAGTGAAAAAATAGTTCAAGGTCCCTAATGCAACTAAGAGTCTTAGTTCATAGTATATAGTCGGTGTTTGTAGCGTTCAAGAGCATGATGGTGGTTGGGAAGAAACTATTCCTGAACCTGGACGTCACGTTTTGAAACGTCTTATACATTCCTGGAATGAGGGTGTGACCAGTGTAGTGTAGGTCCTTGATGATGTTGGTTGCCTTGAGACAGCACCTACTTTGTGGAGTGGGATATTTAGAGAGAAAAACGCTTTTGGGAACAAATACTTTTTCATCTATTAATCATTTCCCTCACCACCAGTGCTACTTGACTGCTCGGACCCAGAGTATCGTTAGTACAATATACTGCCAATAACAACTGTTTTGAAGGCCTCATCCAGCAGAAGCGCTCTCTTCGTGATCAACCTAAACCACAGTTCCCCTTTGCCCCTCAATAGGGCAACATCTTCCACTAAGGGGGGTAAAAATTGAAATATGATATACAACAGTCAAACACGACTATTCTCATTCCATATCACTCCATTGCTGACATGGGTTACATATATCAGAACACCAGAAGTATGTTTAGTTTATTGTCACGTGTAACGAGGTACAGTCAAAAGCTTGTGTTGCGTGATAACCAGTCAGCCGAGATGATTACCTATCTTTGTTCCAGGAGAGATGCCGAAAGAGTCCCCCCCCCCCACCCCACCCCCACACCAGCCCCGTGTGAGGAGTAAGGGCTCGGATCCCATCACCTCCACGGGACAGAGTTCTGGACTCTCATATTAGGACGAGGGAGTAGGATCCCATCATCTCCACAGGACGGAGGCAGCTCACCAGGCTCCAGCACTGAGACTGGGGGTGGAACCGACGAACGGCCAATTAAAGCCGCCCGTCAGGTGTGTGTCTCTCTCGGTGAGGACAGTCCGCACCTCGATGGCCACGCACAGCAAGTCCTCCATCGCCGCCGCCGCCGCCGCCGCCGCTCTCCCCTTTTGCCTCTTCCCTCTTCCCGCCGAATGTGCCACGCAATGCGGCGCGTTGACGTCACTCGAGGAGCGGGCGCCGTGCGGCCGCCATCTTAGGCAGCGGGTGGGGAGTGAGCGGGAGCCGGGAGGCCGCGCCGACACAGCCGCGAACGCCGGCATGCTCAGGTGCCTGTGACCAACGAGGCAGCGCCCGGGAGGCAGGCAGTGCGGTGCGCTAACGAAGCGGAGCCCGGCCCTCCCTCCCTCGCCACCGTGTGGTTGTGAAGTGGGGTCCGGGACTCGGGGTTGCAGCTCGGGGGGAGGGGAGGTGAGCCGTGCCTCGTCGCCATGGCGGCCGCCAAGTTCGAATCGCACGACCGGACGAGCTGGTACTTCGGGCAGCTGAGCCGCCAGGAAGCGCAGGGCAAGCTGCAGGGCCAGCGGCACGGCACCTTTCTGGTGCGGGACAGTACCACCTGCCCGGGCGATTACGTGCTTTCGGTGTCGGAGAACTCCAAGGTGTCGCACTACATCATCAACAGCCTGCCAAACAAGTTCAAGATCGGCGACCAGGAGTTCGAGCACCTGCCCGGCTTGCTCGAGTTCTACAAGATCCACTACCTGGACACCACCACCCTGATCGAGCCGGCCGCGCGGGTGGCGGGCCCGCCTATCTCGTTGGGCAAGGCCGCTGGCCCAGGCCAGGGCCACGTCCTGCTGGGCCCCGGCACGGCCTCGGGCGGCGGCGAGGAAAGCGCCGACTACGTGCGGACGCTGTACGACTTCCCCGGCAACGACGTGGAGGACCTGCCCTTCAAGAAGGGCGAGCTACTGGTGATCGTGGAAAAGCCCGAGGAGCAGTGGTGGAGCGCCCGCAATAAGGACGGCCGCCTCGGCATGATCCCCGTTCCCTACGTCGAGGTGGTGGTCAAGTCGGCGCCACAGCAGCAGCAACAGGCGCCGGGCTACCGCAACTCTAGCAGCTACGGCATTCCCGAGCCTGCACACGCCTACGCTCAGCCCCAGACCAGCAGTCCCCTGCCCACCGGCCCTAACCCGCTGCCCACTACCCAGAACGGGCCCGTCTACGCCAGGGCCATCCAGAAGAGAGTTCCTTGTGCCTATGACAAAACTGCCTTGGCGTTGGAGGTAGGCGCATTATCGACAGGCCTTTTCAGGCATCTTCCCTTTGCTTCGGTTGCCAATGGTCCTGAAGCCGGGAAGTGGAACTGCGATTGTTCTCGGGTAGTCTTAATAGGAAGTAACGAAGGGGTTTGGTATATGGGGCAATTTAGTCTGAAGATGGGTTTCGGCCCCGAAACGTTGCCTATTTCCTTCGCTCCATAGATGCTGCTGCACCCGCTGAGTTTCTCCAGCATTTTTGTGTACCTTCGATTTTCCTGCATCTGCAGTTCCTTCTTTAACAGTTTCCAGTGTGGGTTTAGTTGTTAATTAGTACGTGACTTTAACGTAAACGAAGCAGTGGTAGATAAGTGTGTAGGAAGGAACCGCAGATACTGGTTTAAACCGAAGATAGACACAAAAAGCTGGAGTAACTCATCGGGTCTGACATCATCTGGAGAAAAGGCATAGGTGAGGTTAGTGGTAGACAAGTTCTCTCTGTAGTACTTAGGAAACTGTTGGACAAGAAGATTTAAAAGTAATTTGGGAGGAACTTGGAAGAAAAAACTACGAAAAAGGGGTAACATTAATGTCTTGTAAAGCGAGGCCTTATATAGAATAAATTACTGCTCTGATCGTTAAAATCGCGTTTCGTTTTAAAATGTGGAATGTGAATCCAAAGAAGTGCCGAAAAATAAAAGGGTATATTATTCACAAGGGTATATGTAAGATGACGAGCAAACACCAATTGTTATTTCACCAGCCAAGGAGTTCATTTGAAACCCTTTTTTTAAAACTTGTTTATAGTGGAGAGAAGAATGGCTGTTCATTTAGAGCCTTCTTTCTATTCTGGAATAGTTTAGATGGGAAATGTATGTTTGTGCTTTCATGAAAGATATTTGATTAAAAAAATCAGTAGACATTTGGATATTAATGAAATCGATGGATATGATATTAATGAGGAAAAATGATGCAGAGGTAAAATAAGTCGGAACCTCTGACAGGATGAGTATGCACAAAAGGCTGAAAGGTCAATTCTCATGTTGCTGTGCTGAAATATATAAAGTATAGACAAGGGATGGGTTTGAAGCTACTTTTTTTAAACTAAGCTGGTTAGTGGAAAAATAAAAGATAATAAAATATTGAAATGCTAGAATTTGGGCATGGACAGAGTGGATCCTGGAAAGATTCAATTGGGTCAATAATTGCAATTGTTTATTTTTATTCCATTATACCAGTGGTTGGTAGTAACAATATTTTTCTGATGGGAGGTGTCAAAGAACTTCATTATTATTTTATAGGGTGACACATTGGTTAACTATTAGAACTGCTACCACGCAGCTCCAGCAATCTAGGTTCAATCATGACCTCCAGTGCTGTCTGGAGTTTACCTACTCCTTCCAGGTGTTTCTGTTTCTTCCAACATCCCAAAGATTGTAGGTTAATTGGCCACTGTAAATTGCCCCTGGTATATAGGTGGGTGGTAGAATCTGGCAGGAGTTGATGGCTTTGTGAAGAGAATAAAATGGGTTTGACGCAAGTGCTTGATGGTCGGTGCGGAACAAATGGTTTGAAGGTGTATGAAAGAATTGCATATGCTGGTTTAAATCGAAGGTAGACACAAAATGCTGGAGTAACTCAGCAGGTCAGGCAGCATCTCTGGAGAGAAGGAATGGGTGACATTTCGTGTCAAGACCTGAAGAAGGGTCTCAACCCGAAACGTCGCCCATTCCTTCTCCCCAGAGATGCTGCCTGACCTGCTGAGTTAAATGGTTTGAAAGGTCTGTTTCTATGTTAACTAACACTTTGGCTATAAAAGTAAGCCAGTACATAGATTGAGTAAAGGGAACTAATTTTGGAATCTGCCTTGTATTGATGGGCCAGATGCAAGAGTGAAATTGTGCTGCCTGTATAATCAGTAGTACAGAAGCAAAGGTTTCTGGCTATGTTCCCTCCTGTGTCCACCTGAAGATAAGTTCTGGGAGACGCAATATGAATTTTCTTATTTATTGTCCTCCAATAAATACTGTTCTCAAAACTGAATGTATGAAATAGTTATGAGGCCTTTAAGAAGGTGTTTGGAATCTGTTTGAAGATTTAATGTAACAAGAGATAACAGCTATTTAACAGAGATGGTTAGACCCACTTGAAAATACCATGGCAAACATTCTCATGAGTATTTTCATTGGATTTCCAATTTGCAACAAGATTTTTTATGATTTGTTTTAGTATCAATTTTGAGGGATCCAGGGTTGCTTCCATGTCTGTTCCAGTATAAATCATCTAGAGGTGCAGAATTTATTGATATCAGCAATTAATATTACATAGGTTTTACTTTTCATTATGCACTATTGATTTAATATCCACTGTTGCCAGATAAACTTCATTCATATTGTGCATTTCGATGTCAAATATTATTTTCATTTGTTAGAGGAGAAAGTGTGTGGACTTGACAGCATAGTGTCTTTCACTCATCAGTTCAGTGACACTTCATTAAGCTGCAAAGAGTGCAGAGAAGATTTAGTTAGTTTAGTTTGTCACGTGTACCGGGGTACAGTGAATTTATGCGGGTGTTGCTAGGACTTGGAGGCCTGAGGTTGGGCAGGCTAAGACTTTATTCCTTGGAACACTGAAAGATGAGTGGTGATCTTATAGAGGTGCATAAGATCATGAGGGGAATAGATGGTGTGAATGCAGAGTCTTTTACCCATAGTAGAGGAATCGAGAACCAGTGGACATAAGTTTAAGGTGAGAGGGGATAGATTTAATGGGACCCTGAGGGTGGTGAGTACATGGAACGAGCCACCAGAGGAAGTAGTTGAGGCAGGTACTATAACATCATTTAAAAAACATTTGGACGGGTTCATGAAGAGAAACGGTTTAGGGGGATGTGGGCAGGTGGGACTAGTGCAGATGGGGCATCTTGGTCGGCATGGATAAGTTGTGCTGAAGGGCCTGTTTCCATGTTTTATGACTCCGTGAATTGGGTCATCACTAAATTATGAACATGATGAATGGGGGGGCTACCTGAAATTTAGCCCATGGAAATTAAAAAAAAATCTGATTCCAAATGTATGCAGTGGAGAGCTAAACAAACGTTGAGATTGAACAAACCAGTTGGCTTGTGTGTTCACGAAACCATGTTACATTTTGTTAAGAAAGTGAGAATAAGCGAGTTCGGTATTCCGACTGCGCATGTCCAGGTCATTCGCGATAAACATTCTCGGCAGCTCAGTTGCTGTGTGTATACAGACCTGCTTTTCATCCGTAATCAGGATCGAACCCGGGTCTCCGGCGCTGCAAGCATTGTTGAATTGCTACTGGACCGTCCCCACCCCTGTCCGGGGGCGGCCGGAGATGTCCGGGGTGACCCTGGACTGACGGGAAACCTGCCCCGAGCAGTGGTGGCTCCAGGCTTACAGCCAGTGCGGAGAAGAAGCGCTAACTCCAGCTCAACTCTGCCTGTCCCTCCGGGCTAACCGACAGCCCTGGACTGACGGTCCGCCTGGCTGTAAGCCTGGGGCCACCACTGCTCCGGGCCAGTGTCCCGTCAGTCCAGGGCTGTCGGTTAACCCGACGGGACAAGCAGAGTTGAGCTGGAATTAGTGCTTCTTCTCCGCGCTGGCTGTAAGCCTGAGGCTGCCACTGCTCCGGGCCGGTGTCCCGTCAGTCCAGGGTCACCCCGGACATCTCTGGCTGCTCCAGGACAGGGATGGGACACGCAGGGGGGGACGGAGACAGAGATGGTCCAGTAACAATTCAACCGCGCTTGCAGCGCCGGAGACCCGGGTTCTATCCTGACTACAGATGAAACGCAGGTCTGTACACATGTAGCAGTTCAGCTGCCGAGAATGTCTCTCCGCTGGTCCAGTCTCTCGCCGTCTCCCACTCGCATCTGACCCCCCTCCCCCCCCCCCCCCCCCCGGCTCTCTCGCTGTGACACCCCACTCCCGCTACCTGGCACCCCCCCCCCCCCCCATTCCTCAGATTAAATATATATTTTTACACATAAATTATGAATAAAGATAAGAATTTATACACAGTTTATACAGCCAGCGCTTTGTTCGCTTTTTCTTTGTCGTGAATTACCTTTGACAAATCTCATGATTCCTTGCGTTTTTCGGAATACCGAACTCGCTTATTGTAGAGCAGTTTAATACGGTTCTGAACTGCTATCTTTGACAATTATTGACACAAGTTGGTGACTTCTATATACGAACAAAATCATTAACTGGAATTCCTCATGGTATGGTTCCTATATGCTCTGAGGTCTGTTTTTCACTTCTAACTCCTCATGTGGAGGTCATGCTCAACCAGAAGTAGAAAAAAATTAATATTCGTTTAAGTTGTTAATTAGCTTGCTTTCTTTTTTAAGCAGCGTTGAGATTGAGTACCGTGACCTTTTTGCATAACTATTTCGGAGAATTTGTTCTTGGAGGAAGAATTAGTATGGGATATTGAGTCTAATTTGATGAAATCATTTGAACTAAATTTACTGCATTGAAGCAAGCTATCTAAATTGCACATAAAGCTCTCTGGTGTGTGTATGCCCATAAACTTGGTTACCCCTTGAAGTTTGACACTCCCTTTATTTATTTATTTATTTATTTTTAAATTGTACTTTTATTTGGGGGGAGTAGATGGTGATAATGAGTGGCGATGGACTATGTTGTAGCTGAGTCAGTAGGGCACAGATGAAGTTGATGGAGATTAAAGGAAAAGAGTGAAAATGACTGGGAAGAATTGAAAGGGTTGGAATTGTGGTTGAACTATAAAATAGCCTAAGTTTTAGAAAGGGGAATTTGGGTTTAAATGTCTGTAGCGTGGACCAAGGATCATTAGCTTTCTGGTAGGTTCCATTGAAATTAATTGTTTGTGCCTTTCCTGTGATTTTATTTTCCAATCAGTCAGATTTATTCATCACATACACAATAAAGTGCAGTGAAATCAATTTGCCAGCAGCGGTACAATAAAAAAGAACACACAATACACAATAAAAATTTAACACAAACATCCACCACAGTATTCTTCACTGTGTTGGAAGGCACAAAGTATAGTCAGTCCTCCTCCATTTTCCCCCGCAAGAAAGGCACAAAAAATTATTTTCAATGGAACCTACCAGAAAGCTAATGATCCTTGGTCCACGCTCCATCAATTTCATCTGTGCCCTACTGACTCAGCTAGCGGTTTATTGAGACATGAACTTAGTACAGTAGTTTTGACTCAACTGCTAGGTGGTTATCTAATTTTAGGGTATGGTAACTTCCATGAAATCAAGCTGCTGGAAACCTGGTGCATTGTTTGCTTTTTCCAATGTTGGGGATCAAACCGTCTGTCCAGATCAGCAACAATTCACCTGCATTTTTTTCCAGTTCACTGTACTTCATTAGGTCTTCACAATGTGGTCTCTGCATTGGAGAAACCCAGTGCATTTTGGTGAATGGTTTTGTGCAACATTGGCACTTGATTTGGAAGAACATCAGTGCCAGTTGTATGGCATCCCACTCACATTGGTCCTGCATTACCTGTCTGTGGTAATGCAGTAAGGCCTATCACAAGTTTCAAAAACAATACCTCATCTTCAATCTGGGAAGACTGCAATTTGCTAGCCTTGATGTTAAATTCTATAAATTTAAATAACATGCCAATAACATGCCACTTGTCAATATCTGAATTGCTTGTTTTTATCTATTCATCATACATGCTGTTAACAGCACTTTACTCTGCAAAGAAGCAGGATTTGCTTATTTCTCATTGCTACAATAACCTCCATCCACACATGCTCCTGGCCTGAGAGTTTCTGACATTTTCTGTTTTTTAATACATTTTATTATACTTTTAACCTCTGGTAAAATATCACAACGTATACTGATAATCTAGAGGTATTTCTCGCGCTTGGAATAGCTAAACTGAAACTGCGAACATATTCACTTTATTCTGAGTTAGGCTGAGCAGAATTTAATGGAATTTAATTTTGGGATACAAAAGATGGCTCTGCAGATTTGGTAACGGGTAAATACGATACGATAAAATGGTATTCATCCCCAGAGGGAAATTGATCTGCTGACAGTCACAACACACAAGGTACACAAACTTGAAATTAAAAGTAAAAAGAAAAGGACAAGTGACTGTTAGCTGGCTGCGGTGTGCGTCCCTATTGTTCTTCATGGCGGACCCCCCCCCACACCGGGTCCCCATTGTATTCCCCTCCCCCTCATGCTCGTCGACCTCGAGGCCCCACTGCCCCTGAGTCTCCCGCTGCCGAGGCTCCCATCGCCACAACCGCTGAGGCTCCTTCAGCCCATACAGGCCTCGCCGCCAGGCTTCACCACAGTCCCCTGGGAGGCCTGTGGGGTATCGGGCCTACCAGGGCACGTCCGGTCTACGGTTGTCGTTCTGGACGGCGGCAGCGCGGTTGTTCAGCAGGTGGATCGGGACTGCGCGGCTCCCCGGGACACTCCCGCCACGCGCGTGGTTTATTGTTGCATAATAACAATGCACTCATAGATTTTTAAATAGACATAGAGGAATTGCCCTTTAGAAAGATGATCTCAGAATAGATACTTGGAATCTATTGCAAAAAAATTGATATTGCAGTTTCACCGAGATTTCTCTATAAAGATTTGTAAATGGGTGACTTGGGCTAGTGTCATTGGAGATGTGGGGTTGGGATTTACAAGATCTGGATTCGGAGTGAAAGGATAACAGTTGCAGAGATAGAATAGGTTAAATGCTTATTTGTAGACCGTCAAGGGTGTTGAATAGGTTGGATGAAAAAAAAAATTATTCATATATTTACAGCACATCAAAGTTCTGAGAAAAATTAAATTAAATATTATGGCTTGAAAGACTAACATTGGCTTGGACATGAGTGCAATAAGTGAGTAAATGAATTATTGTCTTGTGCATCATGCATTGTTAGGAAATTGTGCAAAGCTGGTTGTCTTGAGGCTGCAGTGAATATAATTGAGTCTACATCTAAATGATTTAAAAATACTGTTATATTAAAATTTATAAATGTGACGTACAAATTTGAATAATGGACAGTCAGGCTTGCTTGGATGGAATCTTACTCTCTGCACTCCCTTCCACACCAACTGAAAGCCTCAGTCCTAGCTTCATTCTACCGTTCAGTCCTAGCTGAACGGTACATCCCGAAGCCTGGGATCTCTTGCTGAGATTGCCAGTGTGTGGAGCTCCGTCCGGCGCGGTCTGTTGGCTTGGAAGCCGCGGTCTTCGGTGGGAAGGTGGTCGTTCCTGGTACCCCAAGCCGCTGGGGGTTCTCCCGATGCCGGAGTACCATCACCCGGCGAGAACATCGGGCGCCGTGGCGACGACTGTGGAGGCCTCAGTGGGCCTGACTCTGGGTGGACAAGAAGATGGGGACTGGACTTTGTCCTTCCCCCACAGTGGGAACCACTGTGGGGGGATGTTTTGGTGTTGAACTTCTTTTTAATACTATGTTGTATTTTATTAGTGTGCTGCAAGAACATCTGAATTTCCCCTGAATAAGGGGATTAATAAAGTCTAATTCAATTCAATTCAATTCAATTCCATCCTTTGCAACTCATATAACTCAACAATTGTTCTAACTTCCTCCCAGCCCTTGACATAATCAGAGAACTTTGCCATCATCTGCATAGCATTTGGTGTTAATTGTTTTATTACAAGACTCGAGTCCTGCTGCATCAGTTCTGTGCACAACAGTAGTGTAAATCAGAAATGGGCTCTTTGGCCCACTAAGTCTGCACTGACATCAAGTATTCATTTATGCTAATACAAAGTGCCGAAGAAGGGTCCCGACCTGCAGTATCGCCCATTCATTCCTTCTGCAGATGCTGCCTGACCCACTGAGTGACCCGTGCACTTTGTGTTTTGCTCACCTTGCTTATCCATTTACACTAATCCTATACCAATCCTGCTTTATTCTCCTAGCATTGCTATCAATTCTCCCCAGGTTTTACAACTCGCCTACATACTATGGGCAATATACAGTGGCTAATTGACCTCCCATCTTTGGGACACTGGAAGAACCCAGCGAAACCCATGATATTACAAACAATATACAAAGTCTGCATACACCACATCAGATGTGGTGAGGTTTTAAAATGTTGCATTTTTGAATTGCAGTCACAGAGAACGTGCAAACTTCACACAGACAACGCCCGAGGTCAGGATTGAACCTCGGTCTTTGCTTGTCATAAGAAGAGAGATTGGATCAACTAGGCCTCTAGATTTGGGTGAATGAAAGAGTGGGGAGGGGGATGAGATCTTAATCAACAAAATTTGTTGCTAAGCAGACTGGAGGTTAGGATGACTCTTCTTTTGGTCCTGATGGGGTAGTTCAGTATGAGATGTTACAATCTCAGGATACAAGATAAGACATTCTGACTGAAAAGACCAATTCCTTTACACAAAGGGTGGTGGACTTCATTTTCTGCAATAGAGGCAGTGAATCTATTTGGGAGAAGAGATTTCCGGATACAAGGCATCACGGGGGTAGAGCAGGAATTTGGTTTGAAATTGAGGATCAACCTTAATCACATTGAATGCACTGAGCTTGAAGGACCGAATGACCCAATCCTAAGTTTTCTGAATGTTGTTGTTTTAGCCAATCATTGGTTGTTGTTGATTGGCAAGGTCAGTATTTATTGAATGACCTTAAAATATGAAATAACTTAATTTCACAGTCTTTTCTCACTTTTGCTTAGCTTCCACTTGGTTATCCCTGTTGACTTTTCCACTTTTTCTTTTGTTGATATTTAAGGACAGTTCCTTTGCACTGTTGATTTCACTGACCCTTCATATTCATATTGTGATGGGTTTCTGACGGAAGTGTTCTTCCATTTCCCTGGCCAAAAGTATTATGGTCTTATTCGCTATATCTAAATAAAGAGAATTATTGTTTCGGCCATGCATAAAAGATTATTTTTAACCGTTGGGACACCCATTGGTCAAGAGCGCACAAAAAACATAATCATTCAAAATAAATGTAGGCCAACAATTAAGTTGAGATGTATCATTGTATCAAATCTACAAAAATATAGGTTTTGCTGAAATCATTGATAATGACGTTATTAGAATTGAGACATAGAATAATTGCTGGTTCCATGATTGTAGAAGGGCATCCAATGACTACTGGATCACATATGCTAAATAGTATGTAGTAGCCTCAGCTAAGTGGTCCCACAACCAACAAATCTGATCAGTGCTCTGCAGTCCTACCAAATACAGTTGTGGATGGTGAGCAATTAAATAGCTAATTGGATGTGGTTTCAAATGCATTCACACATCTGACAATGATGTACCCAGTAGGCATGTTAAGGACAAGACTGAACCTTTTTCAATCATCATCCAGGGATAATTAAAAAAAGAATAATCCTTCTCTGTTTCCTCTTGAAATTCTGACCATCTCCAAAGCCTTTCTGCTATTTATTGGATATCAAGAAAAATCTGAGTGATAGATAAGGCTAAAGAACACTAAACATCTAACCTGTAGTCCTGAAGACCACTGAACAAGCTGCATATTAAGCCAAGTTGTTCAGGTACAGTTATGACAATAGTACCTACTGAACAGTGTGGAAAATTGCTCAGGATGTGTTTATAAAATGTAGGACAAATCTAATCTGGCTCATTACTACCATCCAAACTATTCAGTTGTCAGAAACTTATTAAAAATGAATCATAAACAATGCTTTCAGGTGGCATAATACCCAGTTTAAATTTTGTCAGGCCTATTCAAGTCCATCATAACAATCTTGGTCCAGTGGTGACCAGAGAGCTGTATTGCAGGGGTGAGGTTGCTATCTTTGACACTAATACACAGTTTGACACACATACACTGTGAGGCATTGCGAATCTCTGATAAAGCTGGTCCGTGAGCATTAAGGCACGGGCGGGTTGATTTGCCAAAAGAAAGATAAATAGCATTGTTGCTGATCAATTGTCCAAACCTCAGGACGCAACTTGGAACATGGAACAGTGCAGCGGAACAATACAATATGCCTGCACATGGTCCATATTCCTTCATCACCTGCCCATTCACATGTATGTCTATATATGTTGCTTTTGTATCTGCTTCTACCACCTCTGGCTGCACATTCCAGGCACTTGGGTAAAAACAAAAGAACATGCTTGCAAATCTGCTTTAAACAAAGTTTTGGGAGATGAAATGCATGCACATTTTGCCTTCTGTTCATGTTTTTGATCTGATCTTCAAATTGCCCACCCAATAGGAGATTGACGGCTTAGGGCAAATGTAACCTCATTTTTAAAAATACAATATCCAGAATACTGTAAGTATTCTTGTTCTCAGAGAAGCAGTTCCAATCTTGTACTGGAAGTCGCTTACATTTTTTGCAAGTCTACAATGCCTCTGGCTTCCTGAACCTTAGCTTGTTTCTGTTATGGCTATATTATTAAAAAGGAAAGCAGTGCCTGTGCTGCATGATGCTCTTGGGCAGTGTGAGCACAAGCATTGGAACAGTCTAGAAAGAGGCCTGGAAAGGTAAATCCCAGTGGAAAGGAGAATTTGCTATGGAAACAATTGTTTTTAAGTTGCCAGTAGAATTGTTTATACAACTTACTGTGGGCCTGCATTTCTTTTCTTACATTCGACTGCTCTTATATCTCAATTTGACCTCTCTTAAATCTCATCCTATCTCCCTCCATTCATAGGCTGAGCCCAAGATTGTTTATTATCTGTAATTAGCAGTCATTTCTCCTGTTTTGATGTAGCCAACCCCTCAAGTTATCAAGTTAATATTTGTTCGCCCCCCCCCCCCCCATAAAAGCAAAATTAAGAACAAATTAAAAAACGGAACTTAGATAGGTGAGCTTGTCAACAGACCTCTTTGTGTACCTGTGATAGACCATTTTATGACCTGCCAATTTCCCAGTTTATGACCTGTCAATTTCCCAGTTGACCACGCCTATTTCCAAATATTGGAAGTAATGGACTATAACTGCTCATCCAGGCCATAGAAATTATAGACTGGGGGTTGTTGAAGCCGCATATTTTTTTTTTAAATGAAAAGGACGCTTGAAAAGTTCACCACTCCATTTCAACTCCTTATCGTGAAAGGACAAGGACTCTTGCAGCCAAAAGACCCTCAGTAAAGATGTAAAAAGGGTCCATCATACTTGGTCTTGATAACAGATAGTTGAGAAAGTGGAGAGAGAGGAAGGACAAAGGTGTGCAGGAAAACCGTGTGGTGTTAGATGGCAGAAAATAAATTGAGAAGATGGCTCATTGAGAAATAATAGGAGGTAGCTCATTTTGAGGGGCTACGTCTCTCACAGGTTTTTAACGGCTTGGCTCCAATGAGCGAATCGGGTTGATTCGGAGATCAGGAATTTTCAAACTTGTATGTGTCTGGGAACTTGCCAAAATAAGTAAGCTTCAATTGAGGGGCCTCCAGTGTTGATCAGATATGATATGCACTAAAGATAGGCCCAAAGTGCTGGAGTAACTCAGCGGGACAGACAGCATCTCCGGAGAAAAGGGATGGGTGACATTTTGGGTCGGGGTCCTTCTTCCGGACCTGAAATGTCACCTATCCTTTTTATCTGGAGATCCTGTCTGACCGGTGAGGTACTCCAGTACTTTATGTCTACCTTTAACATTTATCTAAGATAAATTTGTGAAAATGACAAGATAAATCGGCATTAGTAAAACTTTGTGTGCAAAGATCCCCGATTAAACAAGCACTATATGAGGGACTGAATGGTCTCTTTCCAGTGATAACATGAATCTTTTTAAATACTTATGCTTATTCCATATTACCTTAGGACACTTAGTTGCGTGCCGGCCTGGACCATTGCTATGATCGCATTTTCTCTCCTTGCCCTCCCCCCCCCCCCCCACCCAATTTTTTAAAAGATCATTGTACATAAATCTGCATCAACATGAATTTCAGTCTAATTTTTTTGACATTCATAATCCTTTGTACATTTGTCTTAACCAAACCTCCAACCCCTTTGTAACAGGACTGAAATACTTTGAAGTAACATTTTTCTGAGTTTGGTGTAGAGATGCAGCTTGGAAGCAGGCCCTTTGGCACACCAAGTCTGCACTGATCAACGGTCACCTGCACACTATTTGTATGTTATCCCAATTTGTATGTTATCCCATCCTAGACACTGGGGCCAATTTACAGAACACAATTGATCTACAAACCTGCACATCTTTGGAATGTAGGAGGAAACAGAGTTGTTTAAGAAGGAACTGCAGATGCTGAAAAATCGAAGGTAGACAAAAATGCTGGAGAAACTCAGCGGGTGAGGCAACATCTATGGAGCGAAGGAAATAGGCAACGTTTCGGGTCAAACCCCTTCTTCAGACTGATGTGGGGGGGGGGGGGCGGGAAGAAGAAAGGAAGAGGTGGAGCCAGTGGGCTGAGGGAGCGCTGAGAAGGGGAGGAGAAAGTAGGGACTACCTAAAATTAGAGAAGTTCATACCGCTGGGGTGCAAACTGCCCAAGCAAAATATGAGGTGCTGCTCCTCTAATTTACGATGGTCCTCACTCTGGCCATGGAGGAGTCCCAGGACCGAAAGGTCTGATTCGGAATGGGAGGGGGAGTTGAAGTGCCGAGCCACCGGGTGATCAGGTTGGTTATTGCGAACCGAGCGGAGGTGTTCGGCGAAGCGATCGCCAAGCCTACGCTTGCTCTCACTGATGTAGAGCAGCTGACATCTAGAGCAGCGGATGAAATAGATGAGGTTGGAGGAGGTGCAGGTGAACCTCTGCCGCACCTGGAAAGACTGATTTCATAGTGAGAACATACAAACTCTACACAGATAGCATCCGTAGTCAGGATTGAACCCTGGTCGCTAGCGCTGCAAGGCAGCCCCACTGCCACTGCCGTCCATATCCTTTGAACACTAGCCCCATTTGTGTACATTGATGAAAGCAAGTCAGTTTCTTGACCTCCATTTGTGTTCACAGCCCATTTGGTAGCATTCTTGTTCCCAATTCAGAAGGCTGCTAGTTATACTACCACTATGGTAACTTCACTAGGATTCTGTGCTACATCACTATACTATGTTATTCTGTACATTACTAACGTAGTAGACAAGATGGATAACTGACTATCGATCTGATTTCAATAGGACATGTTTAAAAAATATATATTAAAGGACTATTTACAAATACATGGGAATAATCGCAATGTGAAAATGGAAGATCTGCTGGAAATCTGTAGCAAAAACACACTGCTCGAACACAGTTACTGGCAAAAGATCTGAATTTTAGGTCAAAAACACTTCTTCAGTAGTGGGAAAGAGGAAACAAGTTGATTTAAGCTGCAGAGAAGAAGGGGTGGATCAGATAAATGGTATATCTGATGGGGTGAGGCCAAACTGGTTGTGGTTGTAAGCTATTTAATTGTTCGGGTACTGAGGGTAGAAAAAAAACAACGAAAGAAATACTAAAGCTGATAAATGCTGAGTGGTAAGGCTCTGTTATGGTGATTAAAAAAAAAAAAAAGTCAATTAGAATTCAGTATCAAGTCTGGAAGGCTGCAACTTGCCAGATGGAAGGTGTGCCTCAAACATGCATTGGACTTCATTATTCCTGAAACATGCATTGGACTTCATTATTATTTATTACAGTAGGTCACTGATGGATTAGCATGGAGAAAGTATTTTGGAACCCCTACTAAAAGCTCTGCATTGCCTCTATGAAGTGTATGTAAGTACTAAATACTGGTTACCAATCTTCATTTCAGTCCCCCCAGTATAGAAACCACCATTGTCCCCATGTTCTAGTCTAGATTTAGCCCTTATTACAAGTAAAATAATCTCATCACTATTGCATTCTCGTTTTGATCGTGAGGTATACCAATTGTCTGCTTATATTACACATTAGACAATGTTCTAATGCTTCAGTGCTTATGTGAGCAATCAAATGGGTAGTATTGTAAATGGGTGTTGCTGCTTTTAATGCCTCAACTACGAGGCCAGATACAAGAGCATAAATGAAGACAGAACCAGAGGCTGGAATTTTGAGCAAAACACAGTGCTTGAGGAACTCGGCGGGTTAGGCAGCATTTAGGGAAGGAATTGACAAAAGAAGACTCTGAAGATGGGTGCCCATCGTGACACGCTGGGTTCTTCCAGCACTTTGTGTTTATGGAAAATGAACATTAAAATGTTTATACTTTTTCCTGCCTGTTGCAGATTAAGATCCATTGGTTCTTTACTGAATAAAAATTAATATATTTCCCTTACGAATGAGGTTGCTTACTTGTTGGATAAGTACCGTATTTCCCGGCGACGAAGATGCTAAGTTGCTACATTTTGGGGGAAACACAAACATTCGCCGTGGTGGCGGCATTCGCATTGCGTATTGTTTATACCGCTGCAGGCCACATCCGATCTGTGTGCTCAGCCTCGGAGCAGCGCCCGATCCAATAGAGCCCCAGGCTGCTGCGGGGCCTACAGCGGCCCACTCCACCAACACTTCGACTTTTGACGGGCTGTTTCCTTTCCTCCCACGGCCTCCGCTCTGCCTCTGTGACCCAGGTCACCTCCCGCAGCTGACCATGGAACCCCCAGAGCGCCTCCAAGCCCCCAGCCCACTCACCAGCACCGTTCCTCCCCTCCGTCCACCGCTGCCACCGTCTGGAAATAATTCATTTTGCAAGAAAGATTTATTTTTACAACTATCTCTCTGTCTATTCCACCTTCTCCCCACCATCAATTTCCTTTATTGCTAGAGTCAAGAGTTTTTTTCAATTGTCATACTATACTGGCAATGGAACAATGAAATTCTTACTTGCTGCAGCCAAAGACCTATGAACAACCTAACCTTCGGCCTCCAAGACGCAGGTGATTTTTCAGGCCTTATTTTAGGGTAAAAAATAGCATCTTCGACGCCCGGGAAATATGGGTATATAAAGAAATCATGACTTGCAGCTGGAGTTAAGTTGAAAGTCTGCCATGATTACATTGGATGAGACTGGTCCTTTGTATCTTTTATGGGGGGGGGCAGAAGCATGTTCCACTGATGTTAGCCACGATGGCAATATAACCCTTCAGTTTTATTATTGAAAATGCAGCTTCACAGACAATGCCTTTGCCAGGCTAGTTCCTTATTTCTGCTGTCATGTGGAAGTGGTAAGTAGAGGTTAGATATGACGTACAGGAAGGAACATGAATGGGGGAGTTAACTTTCACATATTAGTCCACATACCCTGTAATGTCATGATCTCCCATCAGCTGAAAAGACATTAGCAGGGAGCTGAGAGTGCAAAGGATATTTGAAGTGTTTGAAGTTTTCAAAATTTAGTCATAGCAACGGGGAGATCTCCAGCGAGGAAACCGAACATAGCATTATCATGCTGGGCAATTAAAAGATCAATTTAACAAACTGGAGAGTAAAGTATTTTAAGTAACCCCAGTCCACTACCTCTAATTCAAACGATTCATGTCCTATTTAAATTAAATAATAGACTAAACTAATTTTAGAAATAAATTACAATAAATTCAACAGTTCTTGATTAATCTAATTTTGAGTGTGGAAAGCAGCTAATAATAAATGAGATGCACTCATTTGAACTTTGTCTGTCTATGTTCTATTGCAACTTTTGCCTCTTTGCAATTTGAAGAAGCTACAATTTCATAGTATGTCTGAGTTTGGGAACTAGTTAATATACTAGTGTTGATTCCTCTTGTTGGCTTTAAGAATTATATCTGTTCAACCGATTACTCTCAGGGATTTTGCTTGTTATTGCAGAGTGTAGGATTTATTCAAAGGCTGACTTGTGTCAGGTAAACGCATTTGTTCTTCCCATTCTTCAAAATCATCAGTTGGTCATTAACATTCTGAGATAGGTGCAATTTACATGCAATTTTTGCCCTTTGAAAAGGAGATGGGGTTTATTTAAATTATTTTGTGAAATAGTGACAATTGGAATTTTCGATAATAACATCTGCACTATTTTTTTTGTAGTAGAGGTTTACCAGAACGTTGCCTGGATTAGAGGATATTAGTTATGAAAAGTTTGATAAACTTGGATTATTTTCTGAGTGTCAGAGGCTGAGGGGAGAATTGATAGAAGTATGTAAAATTAAGCAGCATAGATAAGATAGACTGTCAGAATATTTTTCCCAGGTTGGAGATGTCAAAGATTAGAGGGCTTCTAGGTAGACATGTTGATATGCAGGGAGTGGTGGAATGTGGATCACATGCAGGCAGAGGCGATTCGTTTAACTTGTCATTATGGTTGGCCTGGACATTGTGTGCTAGGGGTCTGTTCCTGCCCGGGTAAGAACCTATACAATAGACTACTGCTAGCAAGCATAGACATGACCAGTGCTGACTTAATTCAGCATGAACTTCATGAAGGAGAGTGGACTGACCACTTCTTTGTTTTTTTTCATCCTTCCAAAAGTACTCTGGATTCCAAGTCCAATTTGATTAAAAGTGGAGAGGACAGCCATTGTCATGAAGTTCTTGTCTTGAGCCAAAGACTTTGCAATGAAATTAGGAATGAGAAAGCAAGTTAGTGTTCGTTGCAGAGAAGGTAGTAGGGTGGAGGGAGTTAGTTTATTGGAATTAAAGGTTTCTCTGGTAGGGTGAGACCAAATGAATTAATGTGCCGGAGGCAGGCTACATTGCTTAATATGTCTTGGGTTTTGCTAATACTGGGGCTGTGGTACATGCCCAGTTGTTCAGGTGTACAAGTAGACCGAGGAACAACTTGGGCTCAAGCAAGTACCCGTAGCTATACCATTGATCTGGAGGAAGTGAGTGGAGTTGAAGTTGTTCAGTGTGAGGATGAGTCCAGCTTGGCAAATGTGTGTTGATGGAGCAGAAATGGTTGACCTCTGTTTGAGAAAAAGTGGAGGGCTTCTTCTACCCATCATCAGTGGTTCCCCACTATTTGTTTAGTTTGTGTACCTTTGCAATTAGATTATGCCACTCCGGCCCTGATCTGGCATGAATAGTTTGCAGTAAAGAACATTGCTGGAAATACCACGCATCAGGTAGACTTATAAGCAGGATTTAAGATCCTAACTTTCTCCCACCAAACAACCCCCCAGCCCCACCAACCCCCAACATTTGACTGTATTTTGTGTTTGCAAATAATTTAATTTAACAGAAAAGATGGAAATTTGATATCTGTGGCATACCTTCGTTCATTCATCTAATTGTTCATTGTGAAGCATTACCTGCATTCTACAAGTGCAATTTGTCAGCTTTCCTAGACTTTTTGGTTCAGTTTCTTCATTCCTCGTTCACTGTAATTTTCTCTAATTATTTCAGATCATGATTCTGTTTTCATTCACACTTTTAATGTTGGCCTTTTGCTTCATTTGTATTTTTTTGTGTGTGTTTAATCCTGCATTCCATTTTGTCACAGACATGTCCTTCAGTTCTCTATTCCCCTTCCCTTCCCTGTCCAAACATTTTATCTTCAACTTAAAACCTATGTGGCCCACCTTTACCAGTTCTGATGAAAAGTTATTGACCTGAAACTGAAGCCAACTTTCAGACAATTGCCCCTTTCTGATGTGAGGGTTGCAGATCTAGAGAGACTGAGCTCATAGTGAAATTACAGTAAGAATTGAAAATTTAAACCCATTGTTGCTGGATTTAGAACAAATGCAAGTCTGCAAACACAGATGATTAAGAAGCGGACCTGTGGTAGGTTAGGATAAGGGTAGCAGACCTGTGAATGACCAAGTTTTCAACAGGTTGTAGTTCAACTTTGACTTAACTGAATGTACTATTGCCATGAACTAGAATAGTGTGATAGGGAAAGCCCTAGAAGTAGGTATGTTACAAAACTTACCTTCAGTCGCGCTGTAATTCTGCCACTGGCCGTGTGCGCGATTTTGGCGCCTTTAAGGGGGGGCGGGGTTAAAACGCGGGTTTCTCCTCCCTTGTCCTGGGAATATTTTGTTGGAGTACAAGCCTTGGCTGACAAAATCGTTCCTACCCGGCGTTTTGTGAATTTTTTATTTTTATTAAATCGTCAATGTCAGCATTACAGTAATTTTAAAAGCAGCTCCTGAAGCGTCAACGCCGATAACGGGGACGGATTTCACACACGGGACAGGTAAACGAAAGTGCTTTCTTTAAATGTATAAAAGTGCTTCTTAAGAAGCCTTTAATTCACATTTTGTCATGCGACACGGTGATTTTATTCCCCGAATTAACGGCAGTATTTTTCATGCCAATACGGGGTTAAATTCACCGCAAATCAACGTTCCAAAAGATCGCGTTCCAGTAATCCTCACTCGCAAGATGAATTAAATCCCCATTAATTTACAGGTATTAAACATTCAATTCCTTCCATTTGGCCTGTAAATTCATGAAAATTAGATTTAAAAATTATGTTATATTGTGAATTATTGTGTGAATGTTATTTGGACACTTAGGCTATTTAAAAATGTTAATCTATTCTTAAGAAATTGATAGATGTTTAGATCTAGTAATTGAATTTTGTAATTAGCTACAATTAGGTAACTAACTAATTATATGCTTTACTTTCATGTCTTCGAAGTAAGATTGTTTCATATTTGTTTCAGTATGCTTCAATCTATAATACCTGAAAATTTCTTTCAGTTATCATAATTTTTAAGAAAGTTATGGGCTTTTAACTGTCCTCGATCACAGCTTTTGTGTTAAGTCAATGGAAAAGCAATAGGGAACTAGATGCTAATTTCTGAGTATGATAATGGCCATAACTTTTTTAATACTGAAGATATGAAAGTGAATTAAGTGTCAAATTAAACTTCTTTTTATGCTTTATCTGATGGGATAAATTGCAGACTTTATTTTTAAAATCTCAAAATTTTGTAACATTGCTACTAGAAGTCTGTCAGTAACTGGACTAAATCTACCCTTGACACTGAACACATGGAGATAGTACTGTGCAGCCATGCAAAATGATGCCCATCATTGATCTATTTCAGTTGTGCTTGATCAGCATTGAATATTCCAATAATTTGAACGTTTGATATTTAAGAGAAACCCTTCCAAAGGAGAGAAGTGAGCCGTGGTGCTTTTCTCGGAATTGCTGGCCCATTGCTGCTGTAATAAGGCAGTGTGCCTTTTGAAGGAAGTATGTTTTAGATTAATTGTGCTACTTCATTACTCTGGCAGATTAATGCTTGGTGTCTTTTTATAGACATTAACCCTTGTAATAAATCTCTAATTTGTCCAAACTTAGTGCAATATGACAAAAAATATGACACAAGGTTTAGAGGTCAAATCCGGGCAGGTGGGACTAGAATAGATGGATCATCTTAGTCGGCATGGGAAGGTTGGGCCGAAGACTTTGTTTTCATGATATATGACTAACTATTAGATTGACAAATTAAGTTTGTAGCATCCCTGAAGCTTGTGTTACTTTCCTTGTGTCAGGTCCGCAAAGAATACTTTCATTGGTTCAGTTAGCAACAGCCCCTTATCTTTGAGGCTTCTAGGCTTCCAGACTGATGATCCCCCAGAACTAAAGTGTACTAGAGAACTAATAAGGTGCCATCTATCTGATGAGATATTCAATTCAATCTCAACCTTCTCGGACATATTTAAAATATCCCAAGGCAAAGTTTTGAAGAACCAGTGATAGTTTGAGTTTATAGCTAATATCTATGCCTCATTTAGAATTTCTGAAAAAGATTAGTTCAACATTGTTTGTGGGAGTGTACATCTATATAACTAAAAGTCTCATCTTGACCACTTCCTGTCTGTGCTGTATATTGATTTATTTTTTTAAACGCTACCATATATCGCAATGATTTTTAGCCATCTTACTCACAGTCCTCCTCCGCTGAGGCAGTCCCGAGGATGTTTCCGATCGATGAAAAATAAAAAAGCTATGAGTGTTTTGTTTGGCAATTTGGTGGCCTGCACTCTGCTTGAAATGCTATGAAATTGAATTTGGTGGCCTGCACTCTGCTTGAAATACTATGAAATTTAATGTGGTGGCCTGCACTCTGCTTGAAATACTATGAAATTTAATGTGGTGGCCTGCACTCTGCTTGAAATGCTATGAAATTGAATGTGGTGGCCTGCACTCTGCTTGAAATGCTATGAAATTGAATGTGGTGGCCTGCACTCTGCTTGAAATACTATGAAATTGAATGTGGTGGCCTGCACTCTGCTTGAAATGCTGTGAAATTGAATGTGGTGGCCTGCACTCTGCTTGAAATTATATGAAATTGAATGTGGTGGCCTGCAAGCTCTGCCAAATTGAATTTCCAGGAATAGCCGTGAGTGAACTGCCAGCCCTGAGTGACTGAGCTACCAGCCCAGAGTGACTGAGCTGCCAGCCCACCAGCCCTGAGTGACTGAGCTGCCAGCCCACCAGCCCTGAGTGACTGAGCTGCCAGCCCACCAGGCCTGAGTGACTGAGCTGCCAGCCCACCAGACCTGAGTGACTGAGCTGCCAGCCCACCAGGCCTGAGTGATTGAGCTTCCAGTCCACCAGGCCTGAGTGACTGAGCTGCCAGTCCACCAGGCCTGAGTGACTGAGCTGCCAGCCCACCAGGCCTGAGTGACTGAGCTGCAAGCCCACCATGCCTGAGTGACTGAGCTGCCAGTCCACCAGGCCCGAGTGACTGAGCTGCCAGTCCACCAGGCCTGAGTGACTGAGCTGCCAACCCACCATGCCTGAGAGACTGAGCTGCCAGCCCACCATGCCTGAGTGACTGAGCTGCCAGTCCACCAGGCCTGAGTGACTGAGCTGCCAACCCACCATGCCTGAGAGACTGAGCTGCCAGCCCAAGTATCCATTCGGCCCACAATGTCCATACTAGCCCTCTGGAAACCAGTCCCTTTGGCCCTCACCCATACTAGCGCTCCAGAAAGCCCCCTCCCCCTCCCCCCCCCCCCCCCACTGGCCACCAATATTTGAATTGGTGGAGAGGTGGAATATTGCGTTGGGGGACCAGCCCTCCCGTGTGAACATGGGACCCAACGTGTCCCACTTAGTCTAGTACACTGATATAATTCCTTTATAATTGTTTATGATGCTTGAATGTGGTGCTCAAGTTCTGAGGATTTGCAAATGCTTATCCTGTCAGTTTCTCAGTGCATGCCCCCATTGTAAGAATATTTTTTTTACTATCATTCTCTATACCCTGGGATGCTGTCTATTAATCCCATTCTTGCATGACACATTTCTTGCTGGCTTTATAAGCATCCTTCAAACACAACTGTTTTCAATGTATCTGGTTCCTCATTTGTCCTGGTGTCCTGGATCACAGGTTTAGTAGAATAATTGTGCTGTTGAATAATTAGAATGTTAACATGAAATGTTAAATATAAAAATTGCATGCTTGCACCCTTTATTGGATCCCATTGTCAGTCCTGACTAAAGGGCCTGTCCGACTTGCGATTTTTTCGGCGACTGCCGGTGTCAAATCAGGGTCGGCAAAAGATTTTGAATGTTTCAAAATCCAGCGGCGACAAGAAAAATGTTGTGACACTTGAAAAAACACCGCGCGTCAATATGTCTTTTTTTTTAGTGACCTGATACGTCAGTCAATTATGCCAGCAGTCGCCGAAAGAAATCGCAGAGTGGGACAGGCCCTTAAGGGTGCTGTATGTATGGAGTTTGTATGTTCTCCCCATGACTGCGTGGGTTTTACCTGGGTGCTCATTGTTTCCTCCCACACTCCAAAGACATACAGATTTGTAGGTTAATTGGCTTCAGCGAAAATTGTAAATTGTCCCTGGTGTGTAGGATAGTGCTAGTGTACGGTGATCGCTAGCCAAAGCGGATATGGTGAACCGAAGGACCTGTTTCCATGCTGTAAACTAAACTAAAATGAAGTCTGTCAACATTCAGTTCTAAAGACCACATTATGTAAGGATTGAAGTTGCTCTAATTACCACACACACACAACTGCAGATTCTGTTAATGCTTTTTTTTTAAAGTCATCATGGAATTTGTAAAATGGTGCTTTCCTTTTGGTAAATTTGTGCGGAACAGAGAGGGGAAACTATTTTATTGCTTTTAACCAAGAGGAACATAAATGTTGGCTTCATGGGTGATTTCAGCTGCATATTGGGAGCTGAAGGGGAAAAAAATGGAAAGTTATTAGTTGTGTTTGTTCTAAGTTACTTTGTTTTGGGGATTCACAAGCCTTGACCCATTTGCAGGGGCTGGGCACTCCTCAGCAGCCTATCCCCAGCCAAGCAAATATTGTTATTACAGTCAATCTTGTACAACAATTAGGTAAACATTACTTTTCAGTTTATTGAACTGAAACAAACCATTGAAACTTAACATTGCAAACTACTCAAAGAGCTTTGTTGATATATTTGAAAAGCATCTGTGTCACTAGTAAATGATCGTATTTTTTATAAGAGGGATCAGATTAGAGCGAATGGATGAAGTTAGGATTAGGGAGAGAAAAGTAGAAAGTGATGGGGAAATGCAGTGAGACATGATCTCTCTCCAGTCCAGATTTAGGATCCTTTGACTGAAACGTGGCAATTGGTTCAATTGACCACCTGCTCCTTGGACATTGATGTGAGATAGTGTGATTACTGCTTGCTGCTCCTCCACCTCTATCCCATTTTGCTCAATTCATTCCTGGTCCTCTATGATGAATCTCTTTGAATGTTACTCCTGGATTATTAACATTCGGGATTCATAATAACTTGGTCATATGGATCCAGAAGTGGCTTAGTGATAGGAGACAGAGAATTGTAGTGGAAGGCAGTAGTCGTAGTAACTGGAGCTCTGTGAGCACAGGGGTGGGGGGTGGGTGGGTGTGTGTGTGTCTTTTTTTTTTTCTTGGAGTCAAAGCTCATAGTTTACTTAAGGTTACAGCACAAGTAGATAGGGTGGTAAATAAGGCATATGGTATGCTTGCCTTCATTGCTCGGGGGCATTGAATACAAGAGGGAGGAAGTCATGATGCTGCTGTATGCATCTTGGGTTGGGCTGCATTTGGAGTATTGCATGTAGTTCTGGCCTCCCAATTGCAGGAAAGATGTGAAACCTACGGACACGGTGCATAGGTGTACCAGAATGCTGCCTGGATTAGAGGGTTTCAGCTACAGGAAGGGGTTGGATAGACTTGGATTGTTTACTCTGGAGTGTCGGAGGTTGAGGAGGGTCTTGATAGAAGTATATAGAATTGTGAGTGGCATAGACTGGGTCGACAGTCAGAACCTTTTTCCCAGGGTGGAAATGTCTCAACAGTTCAGGGCATAGCTAAAAGGTTAGAGGGGGGAAAGTTTAATGGATATGCATGGGGCAGGTTTTTTTTTACACGGAGTGGTGAGGGCCTGGAACTCATTGCTAGGGGTAGTGGTGGAGGCAGATATGAAGGTGGCATTTAAGAGACTTTTTGATAGGCACATGGAAGTGCAGGGAGTAGACGCAGAACTCAGCGGGCCAGGCAGCACCTGTTAAGAGAATGGACATGTGATGTTTTGGATTGGGTTCCTTCTTCAGATTTATAGGAATGGGGAGAGGGGGGACTGGAAAAGAGAGGTGGGAGGGGGATAACGCCTAGCAAGTGATAAGAGCAAGTGAGAGGGGTGGTTTGATTGGCAGTTGGGTGTAGTAAGTGATAAGGGCCAGAGGTGAAAAGTTGGTAAAAGGACAACAGAAAAGGTGTGAAATGTAAAGCTGGATGGAGGGATATGGATAGAAAGGGAATGCGGATTGGAACGAGGGGGATGAAAGCTGAACTCTGGTGCGAGAGGATTTGAGTCTAGGAGCAAGGAGGTCCTACTGCGGTTGTACAAGGCCCTGGTGAGACCACACTTGGAGTATTGCGTGCAGTTTTGGTCTCTTAATTTGAGGAAGGACATTCTTGCTATTGAGGGAGTGCAACGTAGGTTCACCAGGTTAATTCCCAGGAAGGCGGGGACTGACAAATGATGAAAGAATGGATCGACTGGGCTTATATTCACTGGAATTTAGAAGGATGAGGGGGATCTTATAGAAACATATAAATTTCTTAAGGGATTGGACAGGCTAGATTCCAGGAAAAAAATTCCCAATGTCGGGGGAGTCCGTAACAGAGGGTCACTGTTTAAGAATAAGATTTGGCCTCCACTGGCTTCTGTGGCAGAGAATTCCACATATTCACAACTCTCTGGGTGAAAAGATCTTTCCTCATCTCAGCATTTAGGATTGAGATGAGGAAAAACCTTTTCACCCAGAGAGTGAATCTGTGAAATTCTCTGCCACAGAAGCCAGTGGAGGCCAATTCACTGGATGTTTTCAAGAGAGAGTTAGATGTAGCTCTTGGGGCTACGGAATCGAGGGATATGGGGAGGAAGAAGGAACGGGGTACTGATTTTGGATGATCATATTGAATGGCGGTGCTGGCTCGATGGGCTGAATGGCCAACCCCTTGCACCTATTTTCTATGTTTCTATGTACGAGAGGGTAAAAAAGGAGTAGGGCGATGGAGGAGTTTGGGAGATGGTACACACCAGAGTCAGTTGGTTGGGGGTCATTACTTAAAGTCACAGAATTTAATGTTCATACCGTTGGATTGTAAACTAGCCAAATGGAATGTGAGGAGCTATTCCTCCAGTTTGTGCGTAGCCTCACTGGCAATGGAGGAAGTCAAGGACAGAAAGGTTGGCGTGCAAATGAGAAAAGGAGTTTAAATGGTTGGCAAACGGGAAATCCAGAAGGCCTTGGCAGACAGGGTGCAAGTGTTCTGCAAATCAGCCGTCTAGTCTACACTTGCCATTGCCGATGTAAATGAGTTCACATCTGGAGCGCCGAATGCAGTAAATGAGGTTTGAAGAGGTGCATGTGAACCTGTCTCACCTGAAGGGCTGTTGTGTTGCCTGGATGGAAGTGAGAGTGGAGATGTAGGGACAAGTGTAAGATTTGTGGGTGCAGAGGGAAAGTGGAGGTAGTTTAGAGAGAAGGGATGAGTGAACCAAGGAGCTGTAGAGGGAATTATTTCTCCGGAAAGCAGAGAGCAATGGAGACATGAGGATATGACTGGTGGCGGGATCACATTAACAGTTGTGGAAATGTCTAGTTATGTTGCAAGTTGCAGGGCTCAAACTGCAAGTTCGGATAACTTGTTCTTTTTCTGATTATGTCAGGCCTGACCATTTGTTCTTGCAATATTTCTCCTTCTTTGATGTATTCTGGCCTGCTTGGTACATACCAGTAAGACAGACGTTACAACATCATCCAGACATCTCAATAAGCGAGTTTGGTATTCCGACTGCGCATGCCCAGGTCATAGGACACTGGAGCATAAACATTCTCGACTGCTAAGCTGCTGCATGTTTTCAGACCTGCGTTTCATCCGTAGTCAGGATCGAACCTGGGTCTCCGACGCTGCAGGCGCTGTTGAATTGCTACTGGACCATCCCCGTCCCCTCACAAGTGTCCCATCCCTGTCCGGGGGTGGCCGGAGATGTCTGGACTGACGGGACACCGGCCTGGAGCAGTGGTGGCCCCCGGGCTTACAGCCAGCGCGGAGAAGAAGCACTAACTCCAGCTCAACTCTACCTGTCCCGCCGGGTTAACCGACAGCCCTGGACTGACGGGACACCTGACCGGAGCAGTAACAGCCCCCAGGCTTTTCTTTGCACTACAATTCTTAACTCTCCAATAAAGGCGGAAATAGAATATGGTTGTTTAGAGAAAATCGGAATTAGCTTTTCTAGACTCCTTTTTGCGCATTTGAGTTTTTAATTCTCTTCCTTCCTCCACATATATTTCCAACATTTTGTTTTCATTGGAACAGAAATTGGAGCAGAGTCTGCCCCTGTGACTCTTGACCCGGCTGGGGCATTCCATAGAGTCACAGCAGATTTGATTTCAGTCTTCACTCTCCTGCAGACCAAATACCTATCATGGCCTCAAATAAATTTAATGATTCAGATTTCACTGCTCCACAGGCCTTATCAAATCAAAATGCTGCCATGCAGAAGGGAATTTGGAAACTGGGGATGACCTATGTAGGGAAGAAAATTCAGAACTGAGGTGACAGACCTGGTGTGTCGGAAGAAATTGGAGATGCTGGTTTAAACCGAAGATAGACACAAAAAGCTGGAGTAACTCAACGGGTCTGGGGAAAAGGAATAGGTGACGTTTCGGGTCAAGACCTTTCTTCAGACTGAGCCAGGGGGGAAAACTTGTTCTCATCAAAAGCCAACCTACAAAGTGAAAGGAAGCTGTAGCCTGTGGTAATTGGTGCACATTTTAGTTCCTGCTGAGGGGCGATCTGTCATGTCTTAAATAACACATAAAACCAGGATTTTAAACAGAAGTGGTACCCCTAAAATTGAAAATGATCAAATTAAGATTTGACATCAAATTACACAAAACTATTCTAGGCAAAAGAGCACAAGGTGGTCAGAGCAGGTTTTAAGGAATGCCACAAGGAGAAAAGTGGTAAAAGGGCAGATATTTCATGATGATAACAATGATTAAAGTTAGTAATAACCGAGGACAGAATTACACAAATGTCACTGGCATTTAAATATTTTTTGCTGGGCTCGAGAGATCACAGAAGCATCGGAAAGTGTTTACATGCAAATGGGCCAAATGCAGGTACATGGGACTAGTTCAAAATGCCAACAGTCAGCATGGACAGATGGGGCTGAAGGGGCTATTTCCATGCTATATAAGTTCTATGAATCCATGACTAAAACAAATTTGGAAAAATAAAGCACAAATCAGCCTTAAAATTAATGTTTGCTGCAGGATTTGCAAATCAAATTTGTTATGATGTCAAATCCTGCGTCTTCAAAGGTCCATGACAAGGTTAGATACTGGCACTGGAACCATCCGAAGAAAATTTGAAGCAAAAACACGTATTGCCAAAATCACAGCACACGGGCTGCAAGGCAGACATTTGTCTGGATTCCAAAATCCTGGGTTTGATTCAGACTTCATTGCAGGCTATGTGGAATTTACACATTCTCCCTGTGAGTGAGTCTCTTCCACATCCGGATGTTGAACTGGCTGTTTGTTGACCACAGACTACTCTAAAAGACTGGTGGAGGATGGGGGCGTGATGTTAATGGGCTTATTTTGAAGACGGGCAATAGGGAAGTGAGGAACAGTTGGAATTCTGAGTGTCTGGTGGACTTGATAGGTTGAATGACTTCCTTCTATCTAGCAAGAATATACCAGAAATCACATCACACTATCAGCTACAGCACTTACTTTATTCTGGGAGGATCGTAAAGATTTTAAAAGCAACCAGGGCGGCACGGTGGTGCAGCAGTAGAGTTGCTGCCTTACCGCACCAGAGACCTGGGTTCGATCCTGACTATGGGTGCTGTCTGTACAGAGTTTGTATGTTCTTCCTGTGGATTTTATCTTGGGTTTTATCCGGGTGATCCAGTTTACTCCCACACTCCAAAGATGTACAGGTTTGTAGGTTATTTGGCTTCGGTAAAATTGTAAATTGTCCCTGTAGGATAGTGTTAACGTAGGGCCTGTTTCTGCACTGTACATGTGTCTCCAAACAAAACTAAACCACGACGGAAACTTCAGGAGGCATAGGTTATTTGCCAAAATCCCCCTTATCGTGCTCTAACCACCTCTCATGAGATTGGCAGCTGAGACCAAGGCCAAAATAAAAACTGCAATTCTCACAAGTGACATATACTAATACAAACAAAAAAAACTGAAGGAAGAAGAGACAAGTTGAAGATTCAGGCTGAAGATCCTTCATCAAAATTGGGTAATATGGTCCAAGTAGCAGAGAAGGTGGAGGAGGCCAATGGGTAGAACAAGGGAAATGTCAGAGATGGGGTTAAATGATGTGGCTACTGAATAGATAGACGGTCTTTTGTGTAGTTAATATGGTCCAATCCGGCCCGCGGGATGATTTGGGGGGGAGGGGAGTATATTCGCGGCCATTTATCATGTATCTGTACAGCAGCCGCTCTCTATGGCAATCTGCATAAGTGGCCTGACAATCATACGTTGATGGACAGCGGGATGGACCAATCATGTGGGGGTGGGGAGTGGGCGGGACCTTGGAGGGTCGCATCTAGAGGTCGCATCTGCTGGTGTCGGCCAATCGCGGTGGAAGGGGAAGGTGGGCAGGACCTTGGTGTTATTGTCTCCGCCCTCTCCCTGCGCACGCCGCACGAGCAGTTAAAGAGAGAGAGAGAGAAAAAGTGGTGTTATTGTAATTGTGATCACTTCAATAATAATTAGAGGCTAACTGTTCATTGTCTGAGTTTGATTGCTGGAAGCAGGCTATTAAAAAAATAGGTGCAGTTGCGTAGCCTACATTTACAATTTGTTTTGTTAGGTCTACATTTGTGTCTGCTAATGTTCGATTTCAAATGGTTTATTAATGGAAAGGGTGTGGCTCCCTAAACAATCTTAGCCAAAATAGCATCGTTTTTTCTCTCTCATCACAACTTTCTAGTAGCCTACGACTGAAAGTTAATACCAATCATAAAAGTAATGCTTGCTAGGCAATCTTCTTCATAAGAAATGAAATTCGTAAAATGAAACGCCTTGTAGTTATTGCAGAGACTGAGACACGTGAGAGCAGGTTGAAAAATCGAAGGCAATGAAAGCTGTGCACAACTGATCCTGGCCGCATGAAGTCACATTTTGCCCAATCCGGCCTGTGACCTAAAATGAGTTTGACACCTCTGCCTTAAACCCTCTGGTATCTGACATTTCTACCCTGAGGGAAACTGACCGACGATCCTATCTAAGCCTCATAATTTTATATTAATTACCCCTCAGCCTCAAATGCTCGAGGGAAAACAGTTCAATTTTGTCCATCCTCTCTTTATAGCTAATACACTCGAACCAAGCAGCATCCTGGTAACTTCTTTTTGTAACTTCTCAAAAGCACACTCATTCTTCCTGTAATGTACAACTAGAACTGTATGCAATACCTTGCATGCAACCAAACCAAACTTTTATACTACTGCAACATGATTTGTCAACTTTTGTACTCAATGCTCTCATATTGCCCTTTTTGTGGAGTGATGGACTTGAACACCAAGATCCTTCCATACCTCAATGCTCTTCAGGGTCCTGCCACTTGTATTTTCTCTTGCAGTTCGGCTACCAAAATATCTGGATTAAACTTCACCTGCCATTTCTTTGCCCATGTTTCAAACTGATCTATATCTTGCTGGGGTATCCTTTGACAACCTTCCTCACTATCCACAACTGCACCAATTCTTGATGTCTGCTTCCTAATCAGCCCTTCTGCATTTCCATCCAAATCTTAGGACTGCAGATGCTGGTGGAGTAACTCAGCGGCATCATCTCTGGAGAAAAAGGATGGGTAACATTTTGGGTCGGTACACTATTTCAGAAGAAGGGTCCTAACCCAAAACATCACCCATCCTTTCTCTCCAGAGACGCTGACTGACCCGCTGAGCCAAGCCAATTTTGAATCCAATCTTCCTAGCCTCTGTGGATCCCTTGTTCCATAATTTCCTGGATCAGCCTATCATGAGGGACCTTGTCTAATGCAGTCGACGCTTATATCCTCTGCCCTATCGTCATCAAATTTATGTTGTTGCTGCAAGAGGCTTAACTGCGTAGGCATGAGCTTGACACTTTACTTGACATTTTACTTTGACAACAATAAACTTCAGACCCATGTTGGCTGGGGAAGCATTTTAAGATGTCCTGAAGTTTTGAAAAGCTGCTATATAAATGCCGATATTTCTATTTACCACTCATATGCAATATTAATTATTGGTTTTGCAGAGAAAGCATTTTCCTTTAGTACAGATACTGCCGTAAATATGCCCATTAATGAGGCTGCTATGGGTCTTTGACCTGAAACAATGTTTCTCTTCCCACAAACAATACCTAGTTGGCATTTTCTCTTTTGTTTCAAATTTCCAGCATTGGCATTTTGTTGAAATTCATTTCACTAGAATACGAACTCCTGTATATATGTTTGGGATGCATACTAGATTTAGTAAGATCTGAAAAAATGTTCTCAATGGAAAGAATTACATTTCATGTTAGGAGTCAATCCCTGTGGGTTGTTTACTTGAAGGTTATGAATCTATAGACTGACTTAATTTATTTAATATCTTCACTTTAACAACATCTTAGTTTATAAGGGAGATATCGTACTTGTGAGGACAGATATTGAACAATTCAGGTGACGTGCAGGAAGGAACTGCAGATGCTAGTTTATACCAAAGATAGACAGGCAGCATCTCTAGACAGAAGGAATGTGTGACGTTTTGTGTTGAGACCCTTCTTCAGACTGAAACGTCACCCATTCCCTCTATCCAGAGATGCTGCCTGTCACGCTGAGCTAAGTCAGGTGATGTTGCAGGTTCAGTTTTTCAACTTATGCTCATTAGCTGAGCTCAGCAGGAGAAGTTGCAACATAAACCTACAGTTGGCTTTGGGCCATTCAGTTACAGAAAGAGATACAAAAGTCCAACATTTCTGCTTCCAACTACTGGTTTATCACTCAGCTTGTTTGTTTACCTTGCATCTCTAGTCCAAAGGAACTTCACAGAAATGTCATCAAACTAAATTTGACATTGAGCCAATATAGATAACTCAATACAAGAGGTCAATTGTAAAGACCAAGAGGGAGAGCACTTTAGGAAAAAAATTTGGTCAGGCAGCAAAAAATCAGCTGCATCGCGACAAAATGCAAGAAAAATTATGTCTGAGGTGGACAGAGTTGAGATATGCTAATCTTGGAGTGAAGCAAGGTTAAGCGGGCTATAGAGAGCCAAGGTTGTAAAAGTTATCTAGTACATGCTGAAATCTTGAGCAAAACAAAAGGGCAGGAGTAGCAAGTCAGTGGGTCAGGCAGCATCTTCAGAGCAATTGGGAAGGTGATGTTTGGGGTCGGGACCCTTCTTCAGACATTGTGGTTTGGGGGGGGGGGTGAAGCTGAAAAAGAGAGGATGGCATGGGATAAAGCCTGGCAAGGATTTTATCGAATGCCCCTTTTGTCAACTTTTCATCTGTAGCCTATATCACTTAATTCACCTGAAAATTACCCCCGCCCCCACCTGTATCATCGATCACTGCCAGGCTTCGTCTCTCTTCTCCTACCTCTCTTCCAGCTTTTTCCCACTATTACAATCGGTCTGAAGAAGGGTCTCAGCCCAAACGTTGCCTGTCCATTCCCTCCACAGATGCTGCCCGGCCTGTTGAATTCCCCCAGCACTGTTTTGCATAGTAGCCAAATCACTGGATGGATTTAAGAGAGAGTTAGATAGAAGTCTAGGGGCTAGTGGTGTCAAGGGATATGGGGAGAAGGCAGGCACGGGTTATTGATAGGGGACGATCAGCCATGATCACAATGAATGACGGTGCTGGCTCGAAGGGCAGAATGGCCTCCTCCTACACCTATTTTCTATGTTTCTATATTTAGCAACCTTCCTCTGGGAAGGAGAAAACTAAAGTCATAATCTTTCATAACTGAGAATCACAGGTGTTCCAGAAGAGTTGTGGTTTTAATTTAACTTCCAACGGGTGAGGATAGCATGAGGGAAAGGGACATGACAGTGGAGACTAAAACTGTTTACTATTGCTTATTATGGCGGAAAACACATTTGTATGATAATAACACTGGAATTCTAAAAAAAATATTACAGCCTTCAGAAAGATTTTCTTTCAGATCCAGTATCATTATCATACAACATGGAAACATGCCCTTCTAGATCAGCAATCGAGGTCTAATCTGATTTTCCAGCTCTCAGCCCTTGGCTTTCTACAGCATGGCATTTCAAGTGCTAATCAAAATGCTAAAACGATTAGTACCTATCTCCTCCAGCTTGAGCAGTGAATTCTGCATTTCTAACACCCTCTGGGTGTAATATTTATTTTGCATCTGGATGTCCTTTTTGCGTTCTCAACACCATGGAGAAAAGTTTCCTTCAGGCTGCCCTATCTCTGCCCTCATAATGTTCTATGTATAGGAAGGAACTGCAGATGCTGGTTTTAAACCGGATAGACACACAAAACTGGAGTAACTCAACGGGACGGCAGCATCTCTGGAGAGAAGGTATGGGTGACGTTTCGGGTCGAGACCCTTCAGACTGGTTAGGGATTAGGGAAATGAGAGATATAGACGATGATGTAGAGAGATAAAGATTTGGGTGAAAACGAGAAGCTAGTGCGATTTGGGTGGGGGAGGGATAGTGAGAGAGAGAGAGAGAGAGAGGGGGGGGGGGGAGAATGCCGGGGCTACCTGAAGTTAGAAAAATCAATATTCATACCACTGGGCTGTACGCTGTCCAAGCGAAATTTGCGTGCAGCCTCACTCTGACAATGGAGGAGACCTAGGACAGAAAGGTTTGTGTGGGAATGGGAAGGAGAATTAAAGTGTTTAGCCACCGGGAGATCGGGTAGATTCAGGCGGACTGAGCGAAGATGTTCAGCGAAACGATCGCCCAGTCTACGTGTGGTCTCGACGATGTATAAGAGTCCACATCTTGAACAACGGATACAGTAGGTTGGAAGAGGTGCAAGTGAACCTCTGCCTAACTTGAAAGGACTGTCGGGGAGAGGTATTGCATCTCCTGCGGTTGCAGGGGAAGGTACCTGGGGAGGGGGTGGTTTGGGTAGGAAGGGATGGGTTAACCAGGGAGTTGCGGAAGGATTGGTCTCTGCGGAAGGCGGAAAGGGGTGGAGATGGGAAAATGCATAGACCAATTCCTCTGCTGCCTTCAGGGGTCCTTGAAGTTGTTCACGAAGGCCCCTCTGTTTACTACCATTCCTTGTTAATACCCCAGCCTTGTTAGTTTTCCCAAATAATTTACGCTGTATCTTTTATGATTACGTCACCTACCACTGCTCTGCCCATTTTACCAACCCATCAATGTTATTTTGCTGGGTTCAACACGATCAACTCACGATCAACACCATTGCTGCTTTTCATGTTCCTATCAAATAATGTTCCTATCAAAGTTAAGTTTATACAAATCTGATGAGACTTCTCGCAAGAGGTTAACGTATCCATTGGAATCAGCCTGCTGTACATTCCCTGCTTTACTGGGAATACACTCATTATGCTTGTCATCTTTTATGTATGGAGCAGCATTTAATCTTTAACATGAGATTTGTTTAAAACCCAAGAATAAGGCATTCTTTTTTTTAGTGTAGTGTGACATATCCAAAATCATTGACATGGGTTTACTGAAGAGAATAATTGAATGCAAACTGCTCTCGGCAGGGTGTTCCATGTACCCCCCCCCCTCCCCCAGGAGCAGAGCTTTTTAGCATGTTAAAACACAGGCAGCCTACATTCATGGAGCAAAGGGAAATCTGACTTGTGTTCCAGGGAATCGCAGGGTTTAAGGAAGAGATTCCTATTGAAAGTCCTGGAAATTCAAAGGAAATGTGCACAGTGACGCAGCGGTAGAGTTGCTGCCAAGACCCAGGTTTGATCCCGACCTCAGGTGCTGTCTGTATGGAATTTGTACATTCTGACACACTGAGAAATCTGCACTCTAGGCTGTGAATGACAGGAATTGCTGCTGAATCTCCCAAAATGCATTTAATGTCTTGTATAGTAGTGCTGCCTAAACACTGTCTAGACATTGAGATACTTTTGCAATGTTATATTGTAGTGTAGAGAGTGTGGCACTTAATCTGCAGTACAAATAGCAGTGTTACAGGAGCATCACCTGCAGTTTGAAGCGGTGCAGTGGGTTTTTAACAACTGCCAGCAAAGGTATAAGGGTCCAATCTGAAAACTTTGTATTGGGGTTGCCTCCTGCATCAGTGGAGAACGTGATGATTCCATCAACGTTACTACTAACCTCCAGCAAAGGTATAAGGGTCCAACTTTTATCTGAAAGAGAACTCATTAGTACTGAACTGGAGTTTCAACATGAATTTTTGTCCTCTGTTTCTGGTGCTTCAAACGCTACTTCCTGATGCAAATGTAAGTTTATCAGCTGATAGAGGTGTGACAGACTGACAGTCAGGTGCAAAGAATCAGGAGTGAAAGTGGTTATCTTAAGCAGCCACAAAACCTAAACCTGCTGTTCAAATGTATCTGATGTAATCTAGGAACCAAGGTAAGAATTTTGAGACACTTGCCCACTCACCTTAAACCTATGCTCCATAATTTTAGTCTCCCACCCTGAGAAAAAGACTGTGACTATCTCCTCTATCTGTGCCCCTCAAAATTTTATAAACCTCTTATTAGGTCACCCCTCAGCTGTCTTCACAGCTGATTTGGGGGCAAGAGGGGGGTGGGGCTTTTTTACCTGAAATTGGAATATTTGGTGTTCACATCATTGGGTTGTAAGCTACCCAAGCTGCTGGGTGCTGTTCTTCCAGTTTGTGTGTGGCTTCACTCTGGCCAAGGGCTGATAGGTCAGTGTGCGCTGAAATGGTTAGCAACTGAGAGCTCGAGGGAATTATGCATTTGGAAATGCAGTGGTTTATGGGATAGTCAGTACTTCTTTGTGCGTGGGAGATGGTCTCTTATGAATTTGGATTGTTTTTGAAGAATTAACAAGAAGGTTGATGGGGGCAGAGTAGTAGACATCATCCATTTGGATAACAGTAGGCCATTTGGTAAATTCCCGCAAGATACATCCTCATGCAAATTAATTAAATCACAGGCTGATTTTACCCACTATATGTTTCTATGCCCACCATTTGTTCTTGTGTTTAAAACCCGATAACATTCAGAATAAATTAAAGACAAATAAATTAAATAACAATAATAATAAACACCAGCATTGCAACAATTGCCCACTGTTTTATCATTTGAGATGAACTCGTCAAGCAATTCACAAAATGGATATCACTCTCAAGAGGTGAACAAAGATCATAATCTTGCATCAACAGCAAGAGATCGCAAATTTGGTAGGGGTGAGTCGGGCATCTGTATCCAAGATCAAGCAAGGGTCTGAAACCGAATCACTATTGCCCAAAATGACGTCGAGATGAGGCCTTGCTGATTTGAGAAAGTAAGAAAGATCTGAAAGAGGAACGATGCCCTGAAGAAAGATCTGGTGGCAGCAGGAATCCCAATGAGCTCGAGCACCGTGCACATTCGCCTCATTGAAGTTGGTCATATAGCCAGATGTGTGAACAAAAACAACTTCTAACTGCTGTGTTGAAGAATAAACAATGCCAGTACCCCTTAAAATATAGTGAATGAACGTTGATAAAGAACTGTGATGGATATATAATGTATTAAAGACAAAATGGTGCATTGATAATGCATGAAATAGCCCTGCAACATGTATATTGACTTAATATATACAAGTGTATGCTCAGTTCAATTAATTTCCACAGCCATGTAAGGTTCAATTGCAATGGATCCAGGGAGAGCTAGCTAATTGAGTCTTTGGCTATGGATAAGTGCACAGACAAAGGGGAGTCTTAAGACTTTTAAAGACTAGCTGATCAGAGTTACGGACTGGCATGTTTCAGTAAGGAGGAGGAATAAGGATGGAAAGGTAAAAAACATTTGGATGATCAGAAATGGTCTAAGTTTGGTCAAAAAGAAAAAGGAGGCATATGTAAGGTTTAGGAAGACAAATTTAGATTGCCTTCGGGGATTATAAAGCAAACAGGAAATAACTCGCGCAGGCAATTAGAAGGGCCTAAAGAGGCCATGTAATCTCATTGGGAGGTCCGATTAAAGAAAACAAGAGAAAAGATACAAAGTGCCGGAGTAACTCAGTGGGTCTGGCAGCATTCCTGGAAAATTTGGATAGATGATGTTTTGGGTCAGGACCCTGCTTAAGAGGTCTACCAGAATGCTGCCTGGATTAGACAGTATTAACGATAGACATTGAAACATAGAAACATAGAAAATAGGTGAAGGAGGAGGCCATTCGGCCCTTCGAGCCAGCACCGCCATTCATTGTGATCATGGCTGATCGTCCCCAATCAATAACCCGTGCCTGCCTTCTCCCCATATCCCTTGATTCCATTAGCCCCTAGAGCTCTATCTAACTCTCTCTTAAATCGATCCAGTGATTTGGCCTCCACTGCCCTCTGTGGCAGGGAATTCCACAAATTTACAACTCTCTGGGTGAAAAAGTTTTTTCTCACCTCAGTCTTAAATGGCCTCCCCTTTATTCTAAGACTGTGGCCCCTGGTTCTGGACTCGCCCAACATTGGGAACATTTTTCCTGCATCTAGCTTGTCCAGTCCTTTTATAATTTTATATGTTTCTATAAGATTCCCCCTCATCCTTCCAAACTCCAGTGAATACAAGCCTAGTCTTTTCAATCTTTCCTCATATGACAGTCCCGCCATCCCAGGGATCAATCTTGTGAACCTACGCTGCACTGCCGCAATCACAAGGATGTCCTTCCTCAAATTAGGAGACCAAAACTGTATGCAATACTCCAGATGTGGTCTTACCAGAGCCCTATACAACTGCAGAAGAACCTCTCTACTCCTATACTGAAATCCTCTTGTTATGAAGGCCAACATTCCATTAGCTTTCTTCACTGCCTGCTGTACCTGCACGAAAACTTTCAGTGACTGGTGTACCTCCCCCTTACCTAACCTAACCCCATTGAGATAATAATCTGCCCCCTTGTTTTTGCTCCCAAGTGGATAAACTCACATTTATCTATATTATATTGCATCTGCCATGCATCTGCCCACTCACTCAACCTGTCCAGGTCACCCTGCAACCTCCTAACATCCTCTTCACAGTTCACACTGCCACCCAGCTTTGTGTCATCCGCAAACTTGCTAGTGTTGCTCCTAATACCCTCTTCCAAATCATTAATATATATGGTAAACAGTTGTGGCCCCAACACCGAGCCTTGCGGCACTCCACTGGCCACTGCCTGCAATTCTGAAAAGGACCCGTTCACTCCTACTCTTTGCTTCCTGTCTGTCAACCAATTTTCTATCCACGTCAACACCCTACCCCAATACCATGTGCTCTCATTTTAGTCACTAGTCTCCCGTGCGGGACCTTATCAAAGGCTTTCTGAAAGTCTAGATACACTATATCCACTGGCTCCCCTTCATCCATTTTACTTGTCACATCCTCAAAAAATTCTAGAAGATTAGTCGAGCATGATTTTCCTTTCATAAATCCATGCTGACTTGGACTAATCTTTTTACTGCTATCCGAATGCCCCATTATTACCTCTTTACTAATTGACTCCAGCATCTTTCCCACCATCGAAGTCAGGCTAACTGGTCTGTAATTCCCCATTTTCTCTCTCTCGCTCCTTTCTTGAAAAGTGGGATAACATTAGCTATCCTCCAATCCACAGGAACTGATCCTGAATCTATTGAACATTGGAAAATGATCACCAATGCGTCCACTATTTCTAGAGCCACCTCCCCGAGGACCCTGGGATGCAGTCCATCAGGCCCAGGGGATTTATCATCCTTCAGTCCCATTAGCCTACCCAATACTATTTTTCACCTAATGAAAATTTCTTTCAGTTCCTCGACCCCCTTAGATCCCCCATTGGACAAACGTCGATCATTTTCCCTGGAGCGTTGAGGGGAGACCAGATAGAAGTGTATCAAATGAAGAAATATGTATAGGGTGGACAGTTAGAACCTTTTTCTCTAGGGTGGAAATGGCAAAGACTAAAAGGCATAACTTTAAAATTAGAGTGGGAAAGTTTAACGGAATTATACGGGGGGAATTTATTTACACCAACTGTAATACGTGCCAGCAACAGGCTACTAGAGTTGGTAGTGGAAGCAGATACAATAGTGGCGTTTAAGAGGCTTTTAGATGGGCGCATAGATATGGAGGGATAGCAATCACATGCAGGCAAAGGAGATTAGTTTAACTTGGCATCATGTTTGGCGTAGACATTGTGGTCCAAAGGGTCTTTTCTTGTGCTGTACTGTCCTATGGTCCATGTAAATTGGATCTATAATTGGTTTCATTGTAGGAAGCAGCGGGTGATGGTCGAAGGTTAATTTTTGGAAGGGAGGTCTGTGGATAGTCATATGCTTTGGGGGGTAGTGCTGGGCCTGTTATTTGTTATCTATATCACTGGTATGGTTAATAAATTTGCAAATGACTTCAACGTAAGTGATATTGTGGACAGTGGAGAATGTCATCAACAATTACAATGGAAACTTGATCAGAGGTTCCATGGGCTGAGGAAGGTCAAATGGAATTTAATTCGGGTAAGTTGTATTTTGCAAAATCAAATCAGGGTGGAACTTCACAGTGAATGGTAGTGAATTATTCTTTGGAGTATAGGAGACAGGGGTAATCTTATAGAGGTGTATAAAATCATGAGGGGGATAGATAGAATTTATGCCCACAGTGTTTTCCTGGGTTGGGCTTCAAGAATTAGAGGGCAAAAGTTTAAAGTGAGAGGGAAGAGATTTAATAGGAACCTGAAGGGCACCTTTTTAGCACACAGTGGTGCAGGGATGAGCTGGCAGGATAGGTGGTTGAGCAATATACTATAACAAAATTTAAAAATAATGGGAAAGGTTTAGATCGATATGGATAAAACGCAGGCAAATGGGACTACCTTGTGTAGGTATTGTGGTTGGCATGGATGGGTTGGAACGAAGGGCGTTTCTGTGCTGCAAGTATTTTGTGGGGGTTCAATGCAGAAGATGTGAACAGCAGTACAGTTATAAGCTGCTTTGAAGGCTTGCTTCAGTTGCTGGCATCTATGCCAAGCTCTTCAGCTTCCACTGCCACCTGGTGTTCATCTCTGCACTGACTGTTTTCCTCATCATCCAGTACGTTGTTGCTGTGTAAACCAGAATCTGGATTGGATTCTTTGTGGCTGTGCTGTGACCAACAAGTCACCAATGACAAATGCCGAGTCCCAACATTACATTCGCAACCCATTTCAAAGGTCTGTGGGTTACGGTTGGGATAAAAAATAGCTTTATGCATAATGGCTGAAAGCTGTCTCGTGCTAAACCTCCCAGGATCCCAATTATCTACGTGTAAAAGCAGCTTCCTTACTTGTAATCTTGATATATTAAACATGAGCCCTGTTCCAGCCTGAGATCACTTTCGCTGATTAACATGAAGGGGCTCATGAGGTGACAATCATCAGCACATTATGGGTGCTCCTAACAAGAAAGTATTGTAATTGTTGAGTGTGTAGTTCCCTCCCACATCGTTATGGCTATCAGTAAAGTTTTGGTTTGGTCTTGAAACCAAGCGAAACACATTCAACTGGAAATGCCAGGTTAGATGAAGAGATGTTTCCTCTGGCGAGGCTGGCTCAAAACAAGTCACATTATCAGAGGTCAGACAAAACAAATTTCAAAAGGTGCTTCGGCATACTTCACCTCTTAATGATGACACTGATCTGAACCAATCAGCAACATGTTGAGGGTTAATATTCACGTTTCATTGTCAAATTAATATTCACGTTTCATCGTACAAATTAGCCAGAAAAAGCAGCCTACCAGAGGACTGGGAGAAATTCAGAGTCCAGCAGAGGAGGACAAAGGGCTTAATTAGGAAAGGGAAAATAGATTATGAAAGAAAACTGGCAGGGAACATAAAAACTGACTGCAAAAGCTTTTATAGATATGTGAAGAGAAAAAGATTAGTTAAAACAAATGTAGGTCCCTTGCAGTCAGAAACAGGTGAATTGATCATGGGGAACAAGGACATGGCAGACCAATTGAATAACTACTTTGGTTCTGTCTTCACTAAGGAAGACATAAATAATCTGCCGGAAATAGCAGGGGACCGGGGGTCAAATGAGATGGAGGAACTTAGTGAAATTCAGGTTAGCCGGGAAGTGGTGTTAGGTAAATTGAATGGATTAAAGGCCGATAAATCCCCAGGGCCAGATAGGCTGCATCCCAGAGTACTTAAGGAAGTAGCCCCAGAAATAGTGGATGCATTAGTGATAATTTTTCAAAACTCTTTAGATTCTGGAGTAGTTCCTGAGGATTGGAGGGTAGCTAATGTAACCCCACTTTTTAAAAAGGGAGGGAGAGAGAAAACGGGGAATTACAGACCAGTTAGTCTAACGTCGGTAGTGGGGAAACTGCTAGAATCAGTTATTAAAGATGGGATAGCAGCACATTTGGAAAGTGGTGAAATCATTGGACAAAGTCAGCATGGATTTATGAAAGGTAAATCATGTCTGACGAATCTTATAGAATTTTTCGAGGATGTAACTAGAAGGGAGAACCAGTGGATGTGTTATATCTGGACTTTCAGAAGGCTTTCGACAAGGTCCCACATAAGAGATTAGTATACAAACTTAAAGCACACGGTATTGGGGGTTCAGTATTGATGTGGATAGAGAACTGGCTGGCAGACAGGAAGCAAAGAGTAGGAGTAAACGGGTCCTTTTCACAATGGCAGGCAGTGACTAGTGGGGTACCGCAAGGCTCAGTGCTGGGACCCCAGCTATTTACGATATATATTAATGATTTGGACGAGGGAATTGAATGCAACATCTCCAAGTTTGCGGATGACACGAAGCTGGGGGGCAGTGTTAGCTGTGAGGAGGATGCTCGGAGGCTGCAAGGTGACTTGGATAGGCTGGGTGAGTGGGCAAATGCATGGCAGATACAGTATAATGTGGATAAATGTGAAGTTATCCACTTTGGTGGCAAAAACAGGAAAGTAGACTATTATCTGAATGGTGGCCGATTAGGAAAAGGGGAGATGCAACGAGGCCTAGGTGTCATGGTACACCAGTCATTAAAAGTAGGCATGCAGGTGCAGCAGGCAGTGAAGAAGGCGAATGGTATGTTAGCATTCATAGCAAAAGGATTTGAGTATAGGAGCAGGGAGGTTCTACTGCAGTTGTACAGGGTCTTGGTGAGACCACACCTGGAGTATTGCGTACAGTTTTGGTCTCCTAATCTGAGGAAAGACATTCTTGCCATAGAGGGAGTACAGAGAAGGTTCACCAGGCTGATTCCTGGGATGTCAGGACTTTCATATGAAGAAAGACTGGATAGACTCGGTTTGTACTCGCTAGAATTTAGAAGATTGAGGGGGGATCTTATAGAAACGTACAAAATTCTTAAGAGGTTGGACAGGCTAGATGCAGGAAGATTGTTCCCGATGTTGGGGAAGTCCAGAACAGGGGGTCACAGTTTAAGGATAAGGGGGAAATCTTTTAGGACCGAGATGAGGAAAACATTTTTTCACACAGAGTGGTGAATCTCTGGAATTCTCTGCCACAGAAGGTAGTTGAGGCCAGTTCATTGGCTATATTTAAGAGGGAGTTAGATGTGGCCCTTGTGGCTAAAGGGATTAGGGGTATGGAGAGAAGGCAGGTACAGGATACTGAGTTGGATGATCAGCCATGATCATTTTGAATGCAGTGCAGGCTCGAAGGGCCGAATGGCCTACTCCTGCACCTATTTTCTATGTTTCTATGTCAAAACTCCCTTCAAACTTTCCTAGCAAGTGTATTTTGTTTTCTTTATCTTCTGTTTTTCTGGCTTCTTACTGCGTTTCTAGCTAATCAAGAGTTGTTTCGTTTAAACTTAAACACATGGAGCGGATACATGTCAGATAACTGGGCCAATATGTATTTTGTGTCTAGCTCCATCACCACAGTACACACTTGGCTGCGACAAGTTGCCGGAGCTGCTCTGTGCTTCAATGGATTCCAGCTTGCTCCAAGCAGAATACAACAAACTGACTGTGTTTGGGGTGGGTAAAGATGGTCAAGAAGGGGGGCAGCGAGCCTCCATGTAAACTGGATTGAAATAATGGAAGGGCTATGGAGGGGGGGGGGGGGGGTTGTGTTAATTGTTTTACTCCTTTTAAATGTACTTTGGTATTAGTACTTCAACCTGTTGGATCCTTGGTGACTACTAACACTGATGTGGAATCGTGGAGTGCAATTACTTTAAAGTACCAAAAATAAGCTTGTTCAAAAAAGCATTATTTGTGCTGAAAGTATTAATTGTCTAGAATTAACCAAAAGTTTGAATTGAATGTAAAACATATGGTAGGAATTTGTACAGAAATTTGAGTTGACCACAGAGGGTAGTGTCTCTGCAACATGCAGTCTCCTTTGGTTCCCCTTTTTGTTTTGACTGGCAATCTGTACCAAATGTAGAAATGGATGAGATTAACACAAAACCTAATTATGCAATGAATTGAAATCTGCTGTCTTTTTTTCCAACAGGTTGGTGACGTTGTGAAAGTGACCAGGATGAACATCAGTGGTCAGTGGGAGGGTGAAGTGAACGGCCGGCAAGGACTCTTTCCTTTCACCCATGTTCAGATCTTCGACCCCAAGAACCCAGAGGAGAACGAGTGACCTGAAGGTCTGAGCATTTGGTCGCTTCCATCTGCCTGTTCATCACAGTCGGCATCAACATTCGGCGCGTCGCTTCCAAACTAAAGGAGAACACATCATTTTGCCATGGAAATGCGATTGGGTTTTTGAGTATCTGCTTAACTGCTGGAATTTAACGTTTCTGTCTGAGCTGTTCCCATGTACCATTAAACTACACGATACTAATAATAAATGGAAATGCAGACAGGCGAGGAACAGCCTCAGTCCCAGTACCACGTTAGATCAAGCTACCGATTGGAACTTTTAGCCAACTGGGATAACAGTCTGTAGTTGGCCAAGCCTTTCACACTTGGAACAGTCGAATGGATATTCTTCCTAGGTTTATTAAATGTGGCATGTAGGAATGCTACTGGGACTAGATTCAGCATTATCTTGAGATCACGTAACTTCACAACTGAGTGAATAACAGGCTCTGAACTCATAAGAATGTTTTTAAATCGTTTTCAATGCGTCGTATATACCAGTTCGTGCTGCTGTATACGAGATGTAGAGAGTCACAATTTTTTGGATACAATGAGATAGATAGCTGTAGATAACAATCATGGATGTCACTTTTACAGTTTTTTGTAACACCTTTAAAGTGAGCTTTTAAAGAGGAAACACTCTGGGTGGACAGGAACAGAATTGCCCTCCAGTCCAGAAAGGTTACCGGGGTAGGCTGAAAACCACAAGGACCTTGGCTGGGGCTGGTCAATGGCAACCCAAGACGTTCTGGGTTTGGGAGCAGGTATTCTGTAGACTGACCCAGGGGCTTGTGCTTCACTCAGTAAGAAGCTTATCATATCTCTGAATAGGGAGGTCAAGATTCATTTTAACAAATAACCTTTGTTTTGCTGTTCAGAAAATAAGGAACAGACTGAAATTATTCAAATAGAATTATTGGTGCCTTTTCTTTTGGACATGGTTTCCAAAGTGAAAGTATCTCAAACTGCAATGATGGACAATATTCTGTGCCAGACGACAAATTGAGTGAATCAGTGTCGAGCACCTGTAACCCACTGGATTGTGAGCAGTGCGCAAGCCCTGTTATGCCTGCACTCGGTGCAGGGGACTGCAGGAGCTGAACTCGAGCAGCCAGAGGTTGAATGTGTCTGTGGCATGTTTGAGTGCGGCTCTGTTTCTGACCTTGACACACACACTCTCTTACAGCCACAGGTCGACATGTACTTTGTGTTAGTCTGGCAGTAAAGAATGAATGCCCCTTAAAACAATCTTTTGACAGAACAAACCAATCCTTTGAAGTAAGCTTCCTTTGACTTTTTCTCATTTTTAGTGAAGATTAAGCCCAGTACGTTGTTTTAATACAGGTGTACTGACTTAATGAGCTGGGTGGAAAATTGACACCTACAATGCAACATTAAAATGCTCGTCAACAATTTATCACCCTGCATGCCAAGTATCTAGTGGGTGCTTCACCTATTTCATTTTAATGGGCTGACCCTTTGCTATCTAAATGAGATTTATCAGTTGTGTTGATGCAAAACGCAACTGAGGAATAATTACACAGAAACTGTCTTGATGGATGTCTGAGGCAAGGTCACTGGATGGAGAGGAGTCAAAGGCGATGCTGTATCTTTCGTTCTTCCAATCTTGTAGGAAGATCAGTTGACCCTTCGATTCCAATATCTGGGCAGTGGGGTGCACAGCAGTTTACCAGGGTGAATACACGGTAGCTGCCACTAATAGGCAGCTGCAAATTATTACTGACTGGATATTGTTCCCAAAGGATGTTTTTTTTAATGAATCCATTTGATGGCTCAGAGTGGCCATTCTCCCCCCCCCCCCCCCCCCCCAACCCCAAATAATAGATAAAGAGGATGTGGGTGCAATTAATTGCTGAGCATGGTTTGTTTTACACAGCACATTAAACTAATGCCTTGACCGTTCCTCTGAAGCTCCTGTGAGGGAGAGGGAATGGTTGACTACTTAGCATCAAGTCACCATCAAACCAAAGTATGTACCTAGTGCCTAAAAATAGTTCAAGATGTGGATAATGCAGGTTGGTAGATTAGGTATCACTGTCCTGCATATGTTTAGAAGTGGGCTTTTAGAACCTAAGCAAATATAAGGACCTGTAAAAGATGTTTTTGAATATATGTTTTATTTTCCTCCCCTTATCATTCTGGCCTTGCTGAGTGAACAGGTCTTGGATCATAATGAGACATCAGTATTGACCCAATGGACTGCTTAGTGCAGAATCATTGGTATGTTTGGGTCTGTCTCAATATATCTGCTCATACTAATGTCTGGGGCCTATTTTTTTTTTTTTCTTCATCAAACCACTATAGATCCCTTGGCTTGACTGCCAAGCTATTACACTGGACTCCTAATGATCTGCCTTTTGCTTGAAATATCTTGTGAGAATACGCAATAGCCTCCATTTTTCTTTGTTTTCCCTTTTCAGACGTCTTGGGTTCCAGTTGTGAGTGTTTCCCCTTTACAAGATGATAGAACCTAGCCCGCTTCTCTTCCTGCCTAGCTTACCTGCGTTCACAATATTGTAATTAGGCTTATACCATGGGAAGGAAATAATGCTGGCCTCTGGTTCTGGAAGGTGTAAAACAGTCAGTGAAGCTCAGAGATGGATCAAACTGGAGGACAAACATTTCTTCATTTGCTTGCCTTCCCACTCCATTTGTTGCCAATAAAACTTGTTTACAACACATCAAATTTGCAAAAGGTTTTTGATGCTTAGGTGATCACAGAAAATACCTCTTGTCTATGTGCATGCTAGTGTCACTTTTATTTTTGTAGAGAGCTTTTGCTGTTTGAAGAGAACCATTAAATGCCTTTTGTTTAACATTTGGGGAATGGGAGTGTTTGCCTGGGAACAATCCATTGACTGAAAATCTAGTATTTAAATGCAAGTGTTAAGAACTCTAAATTCTGCTTGCAACCCCGATAAATGTACAACAATACTGTCTACTTAAATGGGCAATTTGGGGTGCTTTGATTTATTTCTAAAGTTAACAGTATTATAAAACCTGGCCCGTTTTCAGGGACAGTAAGTTTATTTTTGTTCACAATAGTATCTGAGGTGGTTTTCATCACTGAAATCACATGCGGACATTTCCCTTCGTGAAATCAATAACTATTGTTTTGTATATGGTTAGTAAAACTTACATTTATTGATATTTCCCTTGCTATTCAGAATCTGCATCATTAATAGAGGTAATATTGATATGAAATTGGAGCAATCAAAAGAACAAAGGGAAAACTTTGACCTGTTACTATTCTAGATTACTGGGGAATCAGAAAACACTCCTGGTAAATTTGGGTGACGTTTTAAGGATTTGGATGGTTAAATGGTAGGCAGTATCCACAAGGTAATCCGGTACCGGGTTTGTATTTTAGTATCTACCGTTCCCCAAATTTGATATCAGTGTGACTGAAGTATTTTATCACTGTTGTGGCTTTTTTGTTTGGAATTGCTGTTGAATACCACTGGAAGTCACAGGCTGCCAATGTTGCTCTGAGTAACGTACCATGGCAGATGCAGTTTGCAGTCTGAAGTGTAACACTTCCGCCATCATTGCGCATCATTAGTTTGGCAATGAGTCAGTACTTGGCTAATTTTAGCTCATTGTTTCCTCTGTAAAGCTGTGGTGAGTGCACTTTTGCCTTAGAGCTGTCTCCAAAACCAGCTGTTTGTTTTTGGAAATTGTATTGACTGAGGTTACAAATACTTTTAATCTCTGGTGTGCCTCATTCTACAGCCCATTTGGGAGCAATCCCTACAGGTTCCTCAAACAGCAGCGTAATTGCGACACACCTTTGGGCTCAGCTGCATTTACACGGGGTGTTTTTGCTGCGTATTTGGTGAAGGAGACCATGTTTGTAAGATGTGTACAATGTGGGGAAAGATCTTGTTGACTAGCAAGGGCCTCAAGTGGTTCGCATATTCATTACAGCATGGAGAGTAGCAGCTTCTTCTGGTCAGCTACTTGTGATTAATTAATCTATGGAACCGAGTCTGTTGATTTGGGGTAGGCATTATTTGTATCTCCCATTTCTTGCATTTTTCTGTTCCAATCATGGTTTGTGATTTCCACCAATGTCTCCTCAACCTGACCATTTTAGTCATATTTGAATATAAACTTGTGGGCTGTATTCAACACTGAAATGGAATAATGATTTGAGATGATATTTGGGGCTGTTACATAAAAAATCACAATAAAATTATTAACTCTTGTAATCGTACAATTGTATTACTGACCGATCCAGAATTGTTCCAATGTAACCTTTGTCAAATGAGAACCTTGCAGATTTTTTTTAAATCCTCTTATTCTTTCCTAGTCTCCTTTGATTTCATTGTGGGACTATCCCACCAGTCTGGTGAACCTTCATTGCATTCCTTCTGCAAGTATGCCTGAACTGGGAGTAGTGAGAGCAAACCTGTGCACAAAGCTGAAGTGCTGTTTCAGCAGGCCTCTCTGGAACTGAGGCAAGATGCCACTACTACACGTACAATGAAAGCAGACAAATTAAAGATAGACACAAAAAGCTGGAGTAACTCAAACCATAACGTCACCCATTCGTTCTCCAGAGATGCCTGTCCCGCTGAGTTACTCAAGCTTTTTGTGTTTATCTTCAGTTTAAACTAGCATCTGCAATTCCTACACAATAGACAAATTAACTTTAATTCAACCTGGTTCTGCCTATTGCCTGCCAGCCACTGCTTCATCCCTCCCTCCCCGCTTTATACTGGCTACCTTCCCTGTACATTCTCAGTCCTGATTCAAGATCTCGACCTGAAACATCGACCATTCCTCTGCCGCTACAGATTCTGCCTAACCCGCTAAGTTCTTCCAGCAGTTTGTTCGTGCTCCAAATTCCAGTGTGTGCAGTCTTATGAATCTCTGATACCATGTTTACCTTCAATTTCAGCTGCCTTTGCTAATCATGTAAAGTTTCAAACCAATTTAAACTACTCGGCTTTCTAGCTTCAAGCCTGGATGGATTACGTTTGGTCCCTTGTGCGCATCCTAGTCTTGTTTGCAGGAGGGAGAGGGCCATTGTAAACATGAACTGGCACGGAGGAAGAGTCATTCAGAGGTGTCAGCAGCTTGCACTGGGGAACGGCTGAATGGTCCCACCGACAGACTGCCCAAGGGAGACTGACACAGTGGAGTTGAGCAAAGCTTTTTGGAGCCTCGCTGCCCCAGCATAACGTGGGCAGTCACAGGGGCCCAGGTGGGTGGAAGGGGAAGCAGGGAGAGGGCATAGTTTAAGGTGAGAAAGGCAAAGTTTAAAGCAGAGAATCGTGGGTGCCTGGAATGTGCTGCCAGAGGTAATAGTGGAGGTAAATAGCATTGGGCATTTCAGAGGCTTTTAGATTGGCACAGGGAACACTCCCACGGTAGCGGATTCTAAAACTAGAAAACAGGGAGGATTTAGGAAGGAACTTGTGAGCAAATTTTTCCATATAGAGGGTAGCCTGTACCTGGAATCAGCTGTCGGTATAGAAGCAGATATAATTACTATTTTCACGAAACATTCACAGATATATGGATAGGAAGAGTTTGGAGAGTGATGGGCCAAAAGCAGGCAAACTTGGTTGGCATGGATAAGTTTGGGCCACAGATCCTGTTTGTTTGGCAACTCCAATTCTCACTCTGTTTGCTGAGTTTTAAACTGTATTCATTGATGCACTGATTGGATCCAGATATTCCCTAACTTGTCGTGATCATATTGAATGGAAGCCGGTACTGGATTTTGGCACAGTGCATCTGCTGGGTGGGGTGATGGTTTTGTCTAAGTGTTCCAATACTTCACCTGGCTTTGGCCAATTGGGTTCTGGCCCAAGGAGTTACATGTTGATAGTATGTAAGTGATTCTGTGGATGCTGCATTACTAGCTCATACCTGTATAAATACCTGTTTTAGAAATTGGGTAAAAACAGTGCTCAAGTGTCTTGACAGGAGGTGTGAAAATAACACTTTAGTGAGTTTGTTTCTGGTGTAGATCTGGGTGGATGTGAGGATCAGAGAATATTTGAATGGACATGCATACTTTTGGCACCTGTCAATGTACTATGTCTTTTTGAAAGCTCCGGCATGAGAAAGACATTGAAAGATGATGATGTAGAAATTCTAACAGCAAATGCAACTTTTTGTGTGGTGCTCTGTATTTTGCCAGAGCGGTGTTGGTTTTCTTTAAAGATACAGCATGGAAACAGGCCCTTTGGCACACCGACCATCCATTCACACTCGTTCTATGTTATTCCCACTTGCACAGTGATCAATTTACAGTGGTAACCTACAAACCCATACATCTTCGGGATGTGGAGGAAATGGGAGCACCCAGAGAAAACACATGTGGTCTCCGAGAACATACAAACTCCACAGACAGCAACTGAGGTTAGGTTTGAACCTGGATCTCTGGCTGAGGTCTTAGCTCTGTCAGCTGTGCCATTGTGCGTCCCTGTTAGGTTGCAGTGCACACGGTGTACAAGTGTACAGTGGCATACTTAGACATGTTTCTGGTCTTCTGAACATACACGTGTTTCTGGTCCTCTGAATATACATCAAACATACTGTCACTTCAGATATTCTGCAGTATGTTATGCACCTAAATTTATATATTATCATTTCTGGACTTTGTAACATTTTTATAGCCAATTGAATTATTTGCTGTTGTGATACAAGTAAAGTATCAGACAGTCAGAACAGAGCAAAGTAGCAAAAACTAATAAGTGGGCAGTGATAGACTGCGCTTTAAATACAGCAGCGTGCTTTAGTCACGTGGGAGGAGACGGGGCATCATGCAGTCTGTAACCTGGCAGCACGAAGGAGGTCTGGTTTCAGTGTAATGAGCTGAGATCTTGATCTCTCCTGAGTGGAGCCCTGAGCTGCTGATGGATGTGTTCCTGCCAATACGCAAATCCCATCCACACCACTTTTGCAGTTTAAGCATCTTTGGAACACACCGCTTTCCCCAGTCAGCTTAAGAATCACAAAGAGCAAGACAGATTGAAAATGTATTTAAACATACAAAGTTTTGTTTATTGGTGTATTTCATGCAGCAAAAAAGTTACACTTAAATTAATATGAGTGCAGTTTTTCATTACATGAAACTTTTGCACTCTGTTGAAGGGAGAGTAAAGTTTGCTGAATGGCCTCATTTCTGCAATAGCTTCATGATTCCATAATTAATTTCCTTCAGTTATCTTCAAGATCTCATGGCTTGATACATTTTAACAAGCTCCAAGTGAATAACGTGCAACATTTCAGAAACATACACAGGCCTGGGGAACTCCTCCCAGGATCCGACAAGCTTTCCTCATTGACATTGTTCTTTCCCTTGATCAGCCAGCCAGTTGGAATTTTAGCAGACACTGGGGACTGCAGATGGAATCTGGTGAACCGAGCAATCTGCTGGAGGAACTCAGCAGGTCAGACCAGCATCCATGAGGAAGGAACTGTCTGTGATTCCAGTTGAGACTGCATCAGGAAATTTAGTAAATGTCTTGAAAGTTAATGCAACTAATTACTTCTTGGCATAAGTCAGTCAAACTTCATGACTGGCTATTAACTTGCTCGTTACTTCACAGCGTTGGTTTGCAGCAGTTAAGTGAGGTGGGCATTAAATTTATACCACTCTTGAAAGATGCAGGAAAACTGATGCGTTTGCAAAGAGATGCTGAAGATTTATACCAAATGTACCATGGGGTTTAAGGATAGTACAAATTTTGAAAATGAATTGAGCATAAATAGTGCACTCATTGATCACAAGCAATTTACAGGTCAATAAATTAAGAGTATAATGCAACACACGTTGGCATTTACATGCATTTATATGGCACCTTGACCATGAAAGCACATCCCAAGGCACTTCACAGATTCAAGGCAAACAGATGCTGAGCCACCGGAAGAGATGGGGGGAGGATGCGAGTGACAGTAACTAAGTTAGAAACTTTGAAAATCAGCATCATGGTTAATTAGAATGCTCTTTCATTTTTAGGGGAACTGGATTATTAAACACAGCCAAGTACACATCACCAGGCTGATCATTGCAAATTCATTGGAAAACAAACTAGATGATGGCCCATTGTGTAAAGTGCAACCCTCCTCTGAGGAGTCGTATAAAAAAATAAATCAATTAAATTAAAAAAAAACCTGCATGTATATAGTAAGTAACAAAATCTCCAAACCACTGTACAGCCAGTGAGAGACTGCTGTAGTTAAAGGGTGCTGAGCAGAAACTGAAGCTCAGCAGAAACCCAGCTGTGATAACCAAATCACTGCCGAGAGATTGGACTTGTAACACGATTTTTGTGCACAAATAGCACAAACTGTGCCAGTGATCAATGATCTCAGAAACTGGCTCAGACACTTCCATGCACAACTTCACCTCAAAGTGGCTGATGCTTGCCTGGTGTCAGAATGGAAATTATTGCTGCACACAGTATAGGTTCAGCACACCAAAGGGTGGGCTATTGTACAGGGAGGAATCCTCCTGTACTTGAAAGTAGCCATAGCTCATTCCCATCCATCTTTAGGTGAATGTCATACCCTCTCCTGAGGACATGCCAAGTCTTGAACTAACTGGACAAGTGGCACCTCGGTGTACATTCTTTTTGTACTGTGTTCAACTCTGGAGTGGGACTTGGACCCACCAGCTGATCACTCGGGTAAAAGTGCTAGTGCTGTGCCGAGGTCAACATGGAGAGAGTTAGTTGGGCTTTTGTACAGGGGAGAAAAACAAAGCTGAGAAAAGGAGAGGACTTGGGACGTGGAGCAAAGATTTGGGTATTGTGCTACAGTATGTGTAAATCAGCATGCTGACTGAAGCAGATTCAGAGGAAGTGGTGGCCCTGTATTCCTGCATTCTGTCAACACTTGCTGAATAGACTTGCCCTGAGGAATGGCCACTTCAACAGGATAATGGTGGGGGTGAGGCAGGGAGAATGACACATGTCCACCTGCATATCGACCTCCTTCAGCAGGCAGGTCTACTCAGCAAGTGTTGACAACCCAGACCCTTCAGGAGCAGAGTTAAGAACGGGAGGGGAAAGCAGATGGAGACAGTGAATCTCCATAGGGACAGTGTGACCTTCCTAACGGGTTCAGTCTTCGCTGGAACTGAGCTCCTCAAAATCGGAAAGCCCCACCATTTCAGGAAGCATGTAGGCACGGCGGCGGCAGGCTCGCTGAGCTGGCTTTCGTGGCAGAGGATTTGCCCGGTCCTCTACCAGCCTTCTTGGGATAGTAAGGACGCAGCAGGACATGCCAGAGTTGGCACCTTCAATGTCTGGGGCTTCCTCCCAGCAGCCTTCCGTCACATTGTATATGTGGACGTAGTCTGTGCGAGTGTAGCGGTCATGTGACCTCCCACCCAGGATGTATATTTTGTTGTCCAAGGTGGTGATACCTGGCTCTCCATGCCCAAAGGGCATTTCAGTCACCGTCGACCACTGGTCCTGCTCAATGTTATAACAGGAAACCTACACAAAGGAGAAACATTATGAAAGGTTGGTTCAGTGAGCACAAAGTATGCATGCTACAGGTCATCAGCACTGCATTAGATGCTCTTAACTACATGTACACTTACAACCATACATTACTGGTCCTGGGGATCCGTGCTGAGCCAGGCAATATACTACCCTGGTTAGTGGGTTGCAGTAGGTCATCACTGAATGCTGCTTGGATAGACTACATTTAAATAGTCACCATTAATCAATAAAATGTGTCGTGTTGGGGGAGGTGCCAAGTTTGCAGTTTTACCAAAAAAGAAACACATTGCTGGAGTAACTCAGCAGGTCAGGCAACATCTCTGGAGAAAATGGATAGGTGATGGTTTGGGTCGGTCTTCACTGGAACTGAGCTCCTTGAAGTCTGAAACTCCAACCACTTCAGGAAACATTGCAGATCTAGAAGGGTCCAACACGAAACATCGCCTAACCATGTCTTTCAGAGATGCTGCCTGACCTGCCAAGTTACTCCAGCATTTTGTGTTTTTAGGTTAGAAGAATATGTTTTAAGCACAGAGGAAAGAGGCAGGTTAGGGATGGAAGGAGTTTCAGAGAACGGGCCTTGGAGTTGAAGGAGCGGCCGATATAGTAGCAGATGCAGAAAAGGCATAACTACCCGCATGGAAAAGCTGGGATTTATTATCCATGAAGCCCCCCCTATCCTTTCCGGTGACATCAACTCTTCCCCACAGACTGTCGGTCCAAAGCGGGAAGAACCCCTCTTCCCATTCTCTCCTTGCACAGAGCTCACCTGCATCACATCCTGTCTGTAACCATTAGCATTATTGCTGCCACCCAGAAGGTAAAGTTGGCCTTGGACTGCAGCCATTCCATGCCAGGCCCGTTCTACTGAGGCATCAGCCTTTTGTTCCCAGTGGTTTGTCTCTGGGTGGAAACAGTGCAGCTCCTTCAAGTAACTTCTGCCACTTCTCCCACAGGCTACATATATATTCCCTGCATGCACTGCTCCAGCATGGGCATATACCTAAATGAACAAAGAACAGTGCAGATTATTTGCAACATGAACCTGGTCAAACAAAATAACTTTGTTTGCTAAACTTGTATCTGGATCATTCATACCATCTTGTGCCAAATATGCCTCACAAAGTGGCAACCAGAAGTGGACGCAATACTCCAAATGAGACCTAATCAAAATTTTCACAGCTACCACATGACCTCCTGACTTATACTCAATGTCCTGACTGATGAAGGCAAGCATACCATATGCTTTTATTTAACCACCCTTTCCACTTAAGTTATCATTGTCTATGGACTTGCACAATAAGTTCCTTCTGGAAATCAATGCTCCCAGGGCTCTTGCCATTTACTGTATATTTCCCCCCGACATTTGACCTCCCAAAATGCAACACCTCACACTTTTCAAGATTAAACTCCATCTGCCCTTTGTCCTGCAATATTACCTACTTTGTCTTTGACCTTTCCCTAGCTACCAACTTGCACCCAATGTGCATAAAATGCCCTGGGATTCTGCTTAGCCTTACTTGCCAAGAACACTTGCCATGGCCCTTTTTAGCTCTCCTAATTACTTGTTTAAGTTCTTATCTGTGTTCGAGGTGAAAGGTATCAGTCAGGGGATTTGCGTTTCACTTTATTCATCATTACTCATGGATGCAGGGTGTCTCTCGGAGCGTGTCATTTACTGACCACCTCTAATTGGGTGGTGAGGGGACAAGTTCCTGATCCGCTGCCATGCTCGTGGTAAGGAAACTCCATTCAACTTGCTGTTGCAGAGCAGTTCCATCATTGGGGAAGAATAAGCACAAAGGGACGTGCTTGCAAGAAAACATTGCATGACCTGGAATGCATCTTGTGGTTCTTAGAATGAACTGAACTAGAATGCACAGAGGGGAATACAAATGAAACATCTAGCAGCTGAGAAATAATGTAGGAGCACAGCAGACTACCTTAAGATCAAGCAGTCATGTGAATCACTTCAATGTATTGTGTTTACCGTAAGGATCATTTGCTGCCGGGTAAGTGCCAAATAAGTGCATTCTATCACTTATTGAACATTCAGAAACCCACTTTCCTGGGCTGACTAATGATGGAGATGAGTTAAGGAGAAAATATCATTCAGGAGAGATGCAACTACAAAATGTGACTGCAAAAAAAGAGGCTAAGATGTTGAGGGAGACGGTAACCTTCAGCTCTAACTAGTGCAGTTCAGAATAGGTTGGAAATTCAAACTACAGATGACAGATCTATTTAAACCCTGGCTTTGATAGTCTCAGCGTCCTGGCACAAGACAGTTTAAGTGAGGAGCTGTGACTTCCAGAAAATGTGTGATTATTTGAGTCAGTAAGACCTCTCAAAGACGGCTTCCATCACTTTGCTGATGATAGACAGTAATTGGGCAGTAATTAGCTGAATTGGGAACATGCTGCATTTTGTGACGAGGTCAGACCTGGTCAGGGACAAAATTAAAGTATTGGAAGTACTATTGAGCCACAATTAAGAACTATAGAGAGGGTACTGAGCCTGGAAAGGTTTGAGGTTCCCCTCCACCTACATCAAGAAGGTGGCTTCACATGAAGATTCTCCACCATATTCTCTTGTTGCTACCTTTGGGCAGGGGGTACAGAAGCTTCAAGACCACACCACCAGGTTTAGGAACAGCTACATTCCTACAACCATCAGGTTCTTAAGCCAACCTGCACAACTCGACTGCAATAATGTGACACTAGACACCTTTTGCACTATTATGGACTTGCTTTCTAATTGTGTTTTACATTAATATATATTTTTTGCAGTCTTTTTCTTATCTCTGTCTTGTAGAAAGAATCATTTGTGTTCTCTCAACCCACGTGCCCGGGATGCTGCTGCAAGCAAATTTTCATTGTATCTGTACCACACAGTGCTAGTGCATATATCAATTAATTAGACAACTTTATCCTTTTGTCCTCGCTAGGACCTTGCCCAGGGAATGAATGTTTGCCCAAGGTTACTCACAACTGAAAGTCAAGGCAGACCTGAAGACACTGATTGTCCCCAGGCCAGCACTGTCCCTATACTTCCCTCCAACACCTACAGCTATCCAAGCCAAGCCCTCTTTTTGCTGCTACCGTCAGGGAGGGGTACAGAAGCCTGAAGTCCAACACCACCGGTTCAGGGACTGTTACTTTCACACAACCATCAGATTCTTGAATTGACCTGCACAACCCTAATCCTGCCTCGAAAATGGAACATTATTGATCACCACTAGTTCTAGCATGGACTTGTTTTCTAAATATGCTTTGCAGTAACATCTTGTTTTTCAGTCTTTTTCTTTTCACGATCGTGTAGAATTTGAGTGTAAATTTTGAATTTATGTATTTGTATGTTGTCTGAGTGTATGTGCCTGTGATGTTGCTGCAAGATTTTAATTGTACCTGTACTTCATCTTACTTGAGCATGTGACAACAAACTCGACTTGATGAGAAATTTCACTTCTACATGTCTATGAGGAATAAGGTGGCACAGTGGAGCATTGGTAGAGTTGCTGCCTTACGGTGCCAGAGACCTGGGTTCGATCCTGACTACGGATGCTGCCTGAACGGAATTTGTACGTTCTCTGGATGCCCAGGTTTCCGTCCACATCCTAAAGATGTGCGGGTATGTTATTTGGCTTTGCAAATTTTCCCTAGTGTGTAGGATCGAACTTGTGTATGGGTGATCATTGGTCGGTGCGGACTTGGTGGCATGTTTCCACTCTGTATCTCTAAACTAATCCATTAAGCCTTGCTCTCCACAGAATACAATACCAAAACAGGAATAATAAACTTGTCCACAGCTACATATCTTTGACAGTATAAATTTGTACATACCTCTTTTTTCAGTGGTTCCATATATTCCCAAGAATTTAACCGGGGATCATAGCGCTCCACTGCATTTAATTCCTGGTGGTAGTCTCGACCTCCTATTGCATATAGATACTCGCCCACTACACACACACAATGGTCAGCGTGTGGCTGTTGCAACGACTGGATTCTCATCCACCTGTTGTGCCGGGGATCGTACCTTAAAACGGGTTAAGCCAAAAAAATTCTCACTACTGTGAAGTTTTACCACAGTACTCAACTCATAACACAGAGTCACAGCAGTTCAAATGCTCCTAGGTAAACATCACATGCAATGAAATGTAGCTTGTTCAAGGCTAAAACCAAGAATGTACATTGAAAAGTCTTTAAAGAAACGAAGCAATGTTAATTCAGGAATAATAAAAATAAAACAGATGAGATAATTGAAATATTTAACAGTATATCACCTTATTGACTGTAAATATACATATTATAAGACAGCATTCATCATTGTAATGTTAAAAACAACAGCAAATTCACATAAAGCCTGATTTTAAAAAATCCAGATTAAATCATGTTAGAGGAGGAAGACACAAAGCTTATGAACAAGAGAAGATACAAAACAGAAGATCATTATGGTGATACCACACCCTGACAAACACCACAACTGAAAGAGCTGTGAAAAGGACGATGGTACTGACTGTGATGAAGCAGAACTGGGTGAGCTGGCAGCAAGGTCACTGTACTCCACAGCAGGTAATGTAGCAAGACTAAGAGAGCAGTTTTACTGTATTGCACCTCCATTAAAATGGAAGAACTGGGAGCAGGTTAACATAGCACCATATCCCATAGTAAAGCAGGACGGGGATCGGGAGCAGGATTATTGTACTCCACACCCTGTAATACAGCGTGAATGGGCGATCACGTATTGGATCACAGTAAATGGGAGACTCGGGTGGGGTCACATTACCCCACTGCCCATAATACAATGTAACCAGGAGATTGGGAACAGGATCAATGTACTCCACAGCCTGTAATACAGTGGGACTGAGAGATCAGTGGCAGAAGCATTGTACTCGACAGTACTGTAATAGTATACGAGCTAACCTTCCATATTATTGACTGCGACTGCCAAAGTGCTAAGGGATTAGATGGAGCAGAATTTGTTATGTGTGTCCAGCAAAGTTTTCTCAAGCAATATGCACATGGCCCTACTAAGTGAGAGGTCAGCACTTAACCTCCTCTTAGGAAATGAGGCTGGGCACGTGGTTGAAGTGTCAGTGTGGGAGCGCTTTGGGACCAATGACCATAATTCTATTAGTCTTTAAATAGTTGTGCGAAAAAAATAGCTGGTCCATACATCACAGCCCTAAAGTTGGGCAAGGCTAATTTTGAAGTCATTTGAAGTGAACTTGCAAATGTGGATTGGGAGAGGCTGTTTGCAGTTAAAGGGACGTCAGCAAATGGGAAGCTTTTCAAAGTGAGAAAATGAGATGTCAAGGCCAACATGTTGGCTAGCAAGATTAGTGAACTCTGGTTGACAAGGGGCATTGAGCATCTGGTCAGATAAAGGAGACATATGTCATGTGGGCAGCCTGGATCAAGCTATCCCTAGAGGGGTATAAGGGATGTAGGAGTACATTTAAGAAGGAAATCTGAAGGGCACACAGGAGGCAAAAGATATCCTTGGCAGATAAAGTAAAGAACCTTAAAAAAACACTATATAAAGAGCAAAAGAGTAGAAGCAAGAGACTGCAGATGCCTGAATCTAGCAAAAAAAGAGAGCAGTTGGAGGAACTCAGTGTGTCAGACAGCGACCCTCCCCTGTCCCATTCCACCCTTACCTCTCCCTCCGACTTTACATTTCACTTCTCTTTCTTCCTTATCTCTCACCCTGTATTCTCCATTTCACCTCTGGCCTGGAAAGTTAGATCATATGAGATCCTGGATGAGCTAATCAATTGGATACAGAATTGGCTTGGTGCATAAAAGTCAGAAATTGAAAGCGGAAGGTTATTTTGCGATACAAGGCCTGTGACCAGTGGTGTATAGAAGATAAAACAGTACAGCACAGGAACAGGCCCTTCGGCCCACAATGACTGCCGAACATTATGCCAAGATAAAATAATTTAATCTCATCACGAGAGAAGTCTGATGGGCAAGGCAGATGAACTCAGATTGTGGATAGGTGCATGCAACTGGGCTGTTGTTGGCATTACAGAAAACCGGTTAAAAGAGGGATGTTGGAGGAAAAGGAGGAGGAATGGAGAAGCAAGAGTAGGTTGATAACTGGTGAATGATTACAATGTTAGAATATACAAGCTATTCACTAAAATGTATTCTCTGGTGCACAATAGAAATAGAATTGATGCCATACCTCCAGCAGCTCACCTCTGCTCTATACCCTGCGGTGTTGTTGTCCCCACCCACAAGATAAGCAAAATTATTTAAAACAGCAATGCCCTGGTTTGACATCTTTGGCATCTGTGCCTGGGTTAACGTTCGCCATTCCTGGCTTAATGGGCTCAGAAACTTGACTTCATCACTCAAGTCTTCATCCTGGGGAGAATACATCCCTCCAAATCCCACCACGCATTTGAATTCTGATCTCAACTGTGTCTGTGGTGTCTGAAGGACAGGTTGGAGGATCTCATTCTGGTGATAGGCCAGGGCATCTGCTAGAACCTCCTTGAGAGGACAAGGACTCAGTCGATTGTACAGTTTCTGAAATGTCTGCTGCTCAATCAGCGCAAAACGGACCATCTCCAGCAGCTTTGGTGGGTCATGCAAGGAAACCTGATCTCTCTCGATCTCCTCCTGCGTGTAGTGGTAAAGCAAGGCAGCTTCATAGACATCTTTCTCAGAGTTTGCATGCAGTTTGTCACTGCTCAGCAGGCTCTGCACTTTGGCCAGGGGCAATCGACGGTAGGTCTCCGTTTTGCTGAAACTCAGGAAGTTTTCCAGGATGTAGACGTCGATTCTGTCACTCAACTGTGTTAGATTGTAGTGCTCAGCCAACCTGTACAGCTCAAGAATGTTCTCGTCATCAATCCAGGAAACGAGGAAGTCACAGCAGAAATCAATCACCTCTGGAATCTGGATCAAGCAAACAGAAGATCTTAGCATTCAAAATCATGCACAAACCGGTTCCACTAAGAAATGTGTCTCAATTTGGCAACAGACATGGAGATGAAAGTCAGGCAGCATGGAAGCAATGCCACCGAGACTTCACCGACCATCAAGTATTCATTTACTCTAATTCTGCACAATCTCATTTTTTATTCTCCTCGTATTTTTATCAACTGTTCCACCTCCCCCCACCATTCAGATTCTATCACCTCCACTTTAGGGGTAATTTAGTGGCCAATTAAACAATCAACCCCTCCCTACGGATGTTGGAGGAAGTACACATTCACAGGGGAAATGTACAAACTGCACACTCAACACCTAAGGCCAGGATTGAACCCAGATTGTTGAGCTGTGGGACAACAGCTCTCACTGTGCCAATGTGCCATTATCGAATTGGCTTACCATAACCCTCCTGGGACATGATCTGTGAAACAAGGTAGGTGTTGGAATGTGATCATGCATGCTTACGCTGAATGAACATTCCTGATTTCACTTCTTTATGGAAAGGGAACAAGATTACAAATGTATGGTCTGACCCTGGGAACAAGATATATACTTGAAAAGGACTGTGTTGGACAAGATCTGAAGTGATACCAAATCAACAATAACTGCACTTCAAAAGTACTTTGGACCATCCTGGAGCATTGAAAGTTGCCATTTAAACAGATTGTTTTCTTTATTTTGACAATGGACAAATTTGCAGTTTAAATGTAGAATAAAATGATGCCATTTTGCAACATATTGTTCAGCATTCACTACAGAGCCAGGGGTCATTTTTGACACTGAACCAATAGAAGTATTAAATTTAATTAGACACAAAATCCAAATGAAATGTACAAAATTGCAGTGCCACAAACTGGCAAGTAATGTTAAACCACTGGAATTTTTGTAGCCTGTTTATGAAAACATATCATGAACGTTTCCGAGATCAGTGTGCTGTCAGGAAATTAATACAATGGATGTGGGTAGCATTGTCCAGGCCAACATTTTTTGCCATCCTTAACACTCCATTACTGAGAAGGTAGCCCAGCACTGTTGCAGTTCTGGTCACTGGACAGGACAAATGATTTTCTTCTCTTAAAGGACATCAGTGGTAGTGTCATGCTTAATGCAGATGAGTTAATTACCTGAATTTGAACTCCCCAACTACACCGGTGAGAGAATGAAATCTCTCCAGAAGTCTCCAGGCTTCTGGATTGCTTCCAATAATTTATCTCACCTCGGTGACTGTTGGGAATCACATTGAATTAGAGCATTAACAGGCTCTTTTGATTTAACAACTTATTCATAGTTTGTCTCACAAGAGCAACAGCACATGGAAGAGATTTTGAGGGCTGACAAGCTTCTGTGGAACTATAGTTTCTGCAGGAGTCAGTGTCTCCAGATAGACAAGGTAAAAAATGAAAAGTGACAGAATGACAAAGAAAACCTACTTCACATTCGTTTTTATAACCATTTTCTTGGTTTAAGCAATGATTTAAAGCAAGTTAGATGATTAATAGTTATATTATCTGAGATTATATTACCCATGTCCAAAGGTTTCAGGTTTTAATTCGTAGATGAGTAAAATTGCATTGAAATAACAAACTTAATGTAGTTAAAAAGTCAGTCGGGTGCTTCAAGAAGTATTATCAGATGAAATATGTCAGCCTCAATCAGAGAGGGAGAGTGTCTTTCAGACAGATAGGCAAAGATGTTTATAAAGGAAGTCAAAGAAGTTTGAAGAGAGAACTCCAGAGTTTAGTGCCTTGTAAGCTGAAAGTACAGTTGCCAAAGGTGTAATGAAGGAAGTAGAGGGGCACAGGAGGCCAGAATTGCAGCAATGGAGAGATTTGGGAGATTTGTCCACTTGAAGGCTGTTCCAGAGACAGACAGAGAGGAGGGAGGAGGCTAAAAAGATACAGGCAAAGATCTAGCAAATGGACCAGTGTGGGAAAATATGAAACTGCCCATTTTGGTAAAGATGTATATTATCTAAATGGTTACAGGTAATGGTGAAGCTCTGAGTCTTTCAAACACTTTCTCAAAGGGCATTGGAGTTCAAGCCTTTGAATATTTTTATAGTAGGTTCTTGATGAGCAAAGCAGTGAAAGGAACTGTGGGAGGCACCTTTATTTTCCAGCTTTTTACCCCTACTACAATCAATTTGAAGAAGGATCCTGCTCTGAAACATCGCTTGTCCATTCCTCCACAGATGCTGCCAGACCCGCTGAGTTACTCCAGCGCTTTGTGTTTTACTTTTTGAATGGATTTACAAAGAGGCCTTATGCCACCTAGTGACTGAAAATGAATAACGCAGAAAAACATTAGAAAACAAGTTCTTCAATTAAAACTCAGCTGGCAGCTGATTATATAGGATTACAAGTCTAAGGACAGGATCCAATGGTCATTTTTTTGCTCTGGAACCTTAACTCTTCGTTTCATATCCATGTCTCTAGTATCCAAAGATCTCTATCAAAGTATATTGCTCCTGTGACTAACTCTCCCACACAAGATCATTCTTCCAACTTCTTATTCAACCATCCCTCCAGCAGCTCTATGCTCCCATAAAAGCCCACCACTCCACCTTTTCAGTGTCCTAACTCTTTCTCAAAATCTAACCTCCTGTACCCCAGCTCTCCAATGAAGCTTCCTGCAAGATTGCTCACTGAAGCTCAAATTTCTATTCCTTTAACCGAGCACACAGATGACAATAGCCTGTGTCCTTTGTCATCATTACTTTTTTGCACATCTTTCATTCATTTGTTTCACAGTGCCCTCCATAATGTTTGGGACAAAGACCCATCATTTATTTATTTGACTCTGTACTCCACAATTTGAGCTTTGTAATAGAAAAAATCACATGTGGTTAAAGTGCACATTGTCAGATTTTAATAAAGGCCATTTTTATACATTTTGGTTTCACCATGTACAAATTACAGCAGTGTTTATACATAGTCACCCCATTTCAGGGCACCATAATGTTTGCAATGCCATGTAAATGAAAGTAGTCATGTTTAGTATTTTGTTGCATATCCTTTGCATGCAATAACTGCTTGAAGTCTGCGATTCATGGACATCACCAGTTGCTGGGTGTCTTCTCTGGTGATGCTCTACCAGGCCTGTATTGCAGCCATCTTTAGTTTATGCTTGTTTAGTGGGCTAGTCCCCTTCAGTTTTCTTTTCAGCGTATAAAAGGCATGCTCAATTGGGTTCAGATCAGGTGATTGACGGCCACTCAAGAATTGACCATTTTTTAGCTTTGAAAAACTCCTTTGTTACTTTAGCAGTATGTTTGGGATCATTGTCTTGCTGTAGAATGAACCGCCGGCCAATGAGTATTGAGGCATTTGTTTGAACTTGAGCAGATAGGATGTGTCTATACACTTCAGAATTCATTATGCTACTACCATCAGCAGTTGTGTCATCAATGAAGATAAGTGAGCCAGCACCTTCAGCAGCCATACATGCCCAGGCCATAACACCCTTACCACCGTGTTTCACAGATGAGGTGGTATGCTTTGGATCTTGGGCAGTTCCTTCTCTCCTCCAAACTTTGCTCTTGCCATAACTCTGATATGTTAATCTTCGTCTCATCTGTTCACAAGATCTTTTTCCAGAACTGTGGTTGCCCCTTTAAATACTTCATGGCAAACTGTAACCTGGCCATCCAATTTTTGCACCTAACCAGTGGTTTGCATCTTGCAGTGTAGCCTCTGTATTTCTGTTCATGAAGTCTTCTGCGGACAGTGGTCATTGACAAATCCATATCTGACTCACGAAGAGTGTTTCTGATCTGTCAGACAGGTGTTTGGGGATTTTTCTTTATTACAGAGAGAATTCTTCTGTCCTTAGCTGTGGAGGTCTTCCTTGGCCTGCCAGTACTTTGCGATTTGTAAGCTCACCAGTGCTCTCTTTCTTCTTGATGTTTTAAACAGTTGATTTTGGTAAGCCTAAGGTTTGGCTGATGTCTCTAACAGTTTTATTCTTGTTTCTAGTCTCATAATGGCTTCTTTGACGTTCATTGGCACACTTTGGTCCTCATGTCGATAAACAGCAATAAAAGTTTCCAAAGGTGATGGAAAGACTGGAGGAAAGACTAGGTGCGGAAAGCTCTCTTATACCTGCATTCAAGAGGCAATTAAACACACTTGAGCAATTACAAATGCCTGTGAAGCCATGTCACAAACATTATGGTGCCCTGAAATGGGGGGGGGACTATGTATAAACACAGCTGTAATTTCTATATGGTGAAACCAAAATGTATAAAAATATCCTTTAATAAAATTTGACAATGTGCACTTTAACCACATGTGATGGTTTCTATTACAAATCTCAAATTGTGGAATACAGAGGCAAATAAATTATATGATGGATCTGTCCCAAACATTATGGAGGGCACTGTATATCTCTCTACATCTATATCTCTCGTTTCCCTTTCCCGACTCTTAGTCTCATGAAGGATCTCGACCCGAAAACGTCAGCTATTCCTTTTCTCCTGAGATGCTGTCTGACCCGCTGAGTTACTCCAGCTTTTTGTATCTTTCTATTCAAGAGTCCCTAGTGTTTTTGCATGAGTGAAATGTCTGACAGTCCATTTCAGAATTGATATCTTTCCAATTAAGTAATTTGCATCTTAATGAAAGGTTCTGTAACAGGTACTATCCAGCTTGTTTATCTACCAGAGAACTACTGTGGCCTCACAGGTCAACAAGGCTTTCGGCACATTGGGTTTCATCTGTCAGAGTACTGAGTATAGAAGTTGGGAGATTATGTTGCAGTTGTACAAGACATTGGTGAGGCCACATTTGGATATTGTGCTCAGTTTTAGTCACCGTGAAATAGGAAAAATGTTAAGCTGGAAAGGGTGCACAGACGATTTACGAAGATGTCGCTAATACTCGAGGGCCTGATCAGGCTAGCACTTTATTCCTTGGAGGGCTAGAGGATGAGGGGTAATCTTATAGAGGTAAATGCAGAGTCCTTTACCCAGAGTAGGAGAATCAAGAACCAGATCACATTGGTTTAAGGTGAGGTGCAGGAAGATTTAATAGGAACCCGAGGGGCAGAATTTTACACAAAGAGCGGTAAGTATATGGAACAAGTTGCCAAAGTGGCAGGTACTATCAGAACATTTGAAACACATTTGGACAGGTACATGGATAGGATAGGTTTATAAGGATATCTGCAAGCAGGTGCGACTAATGTAGATGGGTCATGTTGGTTGTCGTGGACAGGTTGGGCCGAACAGCCTGTTTCCGTGCTGTATGACTACTATATCCCACAGCCAAAGAGGTGGAATGTACCACTCAGACCTTAAAGCTGTAAATGCACCATGAGGAGGGGGGGAAGGGTCAACTCTGATGTGATTCTCCATTATCAAATAGAACTACGTCTAAAATCAAGGTTATCTGGTGGCAGTTGGTGGAAAACATTTTGATTCAGGACCAGATTTGACACAACCAAAAATTGATTCAGTTAAAGGGATCCTATGATCAGACAAGCATTTATTCGAATGATCATTATTATCAGAATTAGGCTGCCAAGGAACATATCTGCTTTGATGACCAATCTCTTTATCAAAGGGATGTCTGCCGCTGAAAGACTGAAGCAGTATGGTATTAACGTAACGTTTGCCAAAACTATCAGAAATGAGACGCATATGAATACCAACATCCAATGTGCATCTTGAATGATTCATTAGGAAGTCAAATTATTGAAATGATTGAACATTTGCAAGATGTCTATAAAGACACCCCTCAGTCAAATCTGCCAAGATCCAAAATGGAAACTGATGGGTGTAAGTGTGACTATTTTGGATAACCACATGATGCATATGAATGAAGGGTAAGGCCAAACTAAAGGAGATTCTCTTAGTAGGTGTGAATCTAAGGAATGTGCACAATTAGAAATATCTGGCTTTTAGATCAAACATTTCTCCAGTCACATGCGTTTTCATGCAGGTGGATGGAGCTTTCACTCCAGTGATGGCCTATGAGGCCTCTCCACTTGAAGTACATCTGTAGATCCAGCAGATCCTGAAATCCTTGTGGACTTAGTGATAGGATATTCTGATTTGTCTCAATTCTGGTGAAAACTTTGATGCATCCCATGAGACCAAACCCCATGAACTTGTAATCATATTAAATTGTGTAATTCCTGGTTGGCATACTTCTCCCTCAATTAGTGTTTGTAATCAAGCCTGTGGGGAAAATGTATTAGTCCATTACCTGTAGCTGACAAGCAGCCATCAGCACATCCTGCACGTTGTCCAGATTCAACTCCATTTTGGAAGTGTAAATAAAGTCCAAAATTTTGCACATGACCACATAGGTTATGTCATGCAAAAATATTTCCTTCTCCTGCATCTCCCGCAGTCCACCAGCAAACATCCCTCTGTAAACAAGAAGATACTGATCAGATTTCACTCTCATTGATATTATTGGGCAGGGATTTATCTAAGATAGAAAAATTACCATGACACAAAAACTATAGTGAATGGAGTGGATTCAGAAAATCATCCATGAAAAGCTATAACCCTTCAGAAGCAGAAGAAATATAGTCTACCACTACTTCTAACCCCATGGTCTGGCATATCTCACATTCTGTGATTATCTTCAAACATGAGATTGACCTTAATTCAGTATCAAGAAAATGGCAACACCACACCTGACACACCACACCCACCACCAAGGTGTCACAGTGGCAACGTGGGAGAGTGTTTACGCTGAACAAGGACACAATTAAGCATATCTACAACCCAGGTAACAGAAGAATACTCTTTATGTCTTTTACCCTTGCTCCAAAGCAAGCACAAAGTCAACCAGATAATGTGGAAAGTGTCCACAAGCGGGGTTCTAAATAGGGGTTCAAAAGAGGGGTAAGAGGGGTGAGAATGGATTAGAAAGTGGGTGAAAGAGTAAGAATTTGAGAGAGAAGCAGAGCTACACTAGGTGGAAAGGCTCAGGGAGGTGGAAAGGCAAGGATGTTGGGAAAGAAGGTTTTTTTAAAATAAAAAAGTTGGAAGGGGAGGGACATTGGGAAAGAAGGGGGAGAGAAGAGTGGGAAGGAAAGTTGGATAGGATGAATATAGGATTTTTAAAAATGAGCATAGATAGGGTGCACAGTTAGAACCTATTTCCCAGGGTGGAAATATCCAACACCAGAGGGCATATAAGGTGGGGGGGGGGGGGGGGAGGAGTTTAATAGAGATGTGCAGGCCACTTTTGTTTATACACAGGGAGTAGTGGGGGCCTAATGCATTGCCAGGAGTGGAGGTGGAGGAAGAAATGGCAGTGGCATTTTTAAGAAGCTTTTAGATAGGCACATGGTAGTGCAAGGTATAGAGGGATGTGGACCATGTACAGACAAATGAGATCAGTTTAACTTGGCATCATGTTCAATGCAAACATTGTGGGCCGTGGGGTCCGTTCCCGTGCTTGACTGTTCTATGTTCTAATGGGTGGAAATGCCAAGGTACCAAAAGTCTTCTTGACCATCCTATCGTCCTGTGACGCTAATGGAGTTAACCATTCTCAATCCAACTCACCCAGATGAACAAGATCCTACTGTATTTTTTGATAACCAACATCACTAATTACAACACCAACCACTTTAGTGTCATAGAACTGTAAAGCACAGGAACTGGCTCTTCAGTCCACAATGTCTGTGTGGAACGATGCCAAGATCAACTCTAAACTGCCTCCACATAATCCATGTCCCTCCATATCTATGTATAAATCCAAAAGTCTCTTAAACATCTGCCTTCACTACCCCTTGCGGCAGTGCATTCCAGGCACCCACCACCCTCTATAAAATCTAGCCCCACACATCTCCTTAAAACTTTCTCCCTCTCACCTTAAAGCAATGCCCTTTCATGTGCAAATTTATTAATCTGCCTTGTACATTCTCATCCAAATTGGTGATATAAACAGTGAGCATGGCTTTGTAAATGGGAGGTTGTGTCTTACTAACTTCATCAGGTTTTTTTGAGGTGAAGGTGATCAATGAGGGTATGACGGTGGAAGTTGTCCACATGGATTTTAGTAGGGGAATTGATAAAGAGCTCATGGTAGGCTAATCTAGATTTAGATGATTGTATGAATTTGGAACTGGCTTACTGATAGAAGACAGGGTTGTGATGGAAGGACAAAGCAAAATCGGATTGACAAAAACATCCGAATTCCTCCAGAATTTCAGGCATGCAGAGTTGAAACAGGCACTTATTCTTTGATATACACCAAGAAATGAGAAGAATATACAGGTTATTTTACTGCAATGTTTAATCAGTTAACAAATTAAATGCAATTAGTCATCCATTGACATCTAAATAGACATTCAAATCAAAACACTCACATAACACAATGCCCAATCACACCTGTGAAAAGCTGGTCACACATGCATGCACACCCACATACACTAGTACCTAAAATAGTCACATGATGCTGCTAGAAGTATGCGGTGAGCTTCAATGGACTTTCCCTCTACGATCAGTATAACATCAAATAGACTTGCGCTGTTCCGGAGTGCGACTAGTCCATCCAGCAATGACTGGGAATGTGCTGAACTCTGATAGATCTGGCTCACTTTTTTCTGACTTTGCTGTTTGCCCTCACGCTCTTCTGCCATGGTCAATGTTGTTGTTGACACCCAGCTTTCCGGAAAACCTGTCCGACAGGTGGCTTTCCAGACTGACTGCTCTGAAAAATATTAAAAGGTGCCAAAAACATTCAGCTTAAAAAGCACAAGTAAAAGCCAGAATAACTTTGGATTTCATATTATTATGTTTATTGAGTTGAAGTCAAAGAATGATTCCATCAGTTTTCAAGATATTAAGGGAAACTATTAGGATGGAGAGAAACTGCGTACGCTGGTTATTGAATCAATGTCCAGGATGCATATTCTTACTTTATGAGCCTATACAATCTACAGTTTGAGTTTGTAAACATTTCTACACACAGAAAGAAGTATAAATATGAATCACTCTTCCACAAACTACAATTTATACTTGGCCAACTGAGAATGATCATTCTCAGAAGATAGACACAAAAAGCTGTAGTAACTCAGCGGGACAGGCAACATCTCTGGAGAAAGGAATGGGTGACGTTTCAGGTCGAGTCCCTTCTTCAGACTGCATCTGCAGTTCCTTCTTACACATGATCATTTCAGCCTGTGTCTCAAGCTGAACCAGATATCTTACAAACCAAGGGACCTATTTAATCTAGCAGAATTCCTTATCTTCGATCTTTGCTTAGATTTTACAATCCAACTTCAACTCATTTTATTCACTGTTCTTTCTGAGCCAATATCCATACTCATTTCTTTGCTAATTTAAGAACAGGAGCCGAACTGATCCACAGCTTCATTATTCAGCGGATATCCTAATTAAATCAGCTCCCTCTACTGTCCTCGTTGTATCACCACAGTAATGACAGAAATGAACCAGAATACAACTTATAGCTACACATCATACCATGAACTGCAAAGTATCATCTCAGATTTTATTTTGTTATTGACCTCTCCTTCCCTAATGAGTTTTATAACCTGTAGGCTGCGATTGCCTGTCTCTATTGATTAGCTACTGAAGGCAACTGGAAATATCTTCACTGAGTTTCAATACACAGACATTTTTCAGTGGGGGTAACCTCAGAGTGATTAGAAGCCGAATCCCTGGCTAATGTACTCACTGCCATCAGTGTTCAAATTAACTTGATATTGGTTCCACCATTTCTACTGGGAGCCTATAACTGTAGTGAAGGGTCTCAACCCAAAACTTCACCTATTCCTTTTCTCCAGAGATGCCATCTGACCCTCTGAGTTACTCCAGCTTTTTGTGTCTATCTTCAATTATAATTACTGCTCAGGTTAAGTATTACAATTTCTTATCTACTGGGATTTTCCTGTACATAGCTACCTGGTATCCGAGATTACAAAAAATAAACTGCATTTACCTTAATGCAACAAACCTAAAACTTTAAACTTAACACATCAATCAACACTTGAAATTAAGATGTTATTGCAATCAAAGAAACACATTTTAGGAATAGGCAGGACTGGCATTTTAATGCTCCTGGGTATAGATAATCCATAATCCATGCCTAACTTGGGGGAAAAACAAAAAAAGGGTCTCAACCCGAAACGTCACCCATTCCTTCTCTCCAGAGATGCTGCCTGTCCCGCTGAGTTACTCCAGCATTTTGTGCCTGACTCTGGCAAACTTCCTCTGTACTCCTTCCACACTCCCCATCCTTCCCGTAACGTGGTGACCAGAACTGCACACAATTCCCCAGATGCGGCCTAACAAAAGTCCTGTAAAGTTGCATCACCACTTCCTGATTCTTATACTCAATGTCCTGACTTATGAAAGCAAGCATACCACAACCGTCAGGATCAGAGTAACTACACCACAGAAACAGTCCATTTGGCCCGAATGTTTTATGCACAAACTTATTACTTCTTTTCTTCCTACCCTTCCTATTTCTTTTTATTCCCTTTACCATATGTGTGTATCTCATTAAAAGTAAATGTGCTACAGCATCACACACTTTATGAGGCTGTGCATATATTATAATTATTCCATGAAAGAAAAACTTCCTAAATTACAGGAGCAAAATGGAAAGGCCACGCGGAGTTGGTGTTCGAAGTAACAGACAATTTATTAAAACTGGTGAGCACCAGACCAGTCAAAGCTGTTCTCCCGAGTGCGACTTTGTAGCGTTTTTTTTATATTCTCAGATGACAAGATTACACAGAAACTTGATTAACAGTAAAACTAGGTCTTGATTACAGAATGGAGCTCAGTTGACAAGATTACACAGAAACTTGATTAACAGTAAAACGAGGTGTTGATTACACAATGGAGCTTATAGAAAGACTTAATTAGGTTACAATCAGAATAAAATGATTGATCACGTCTAACTTCGTTGATAGTAGATCCAATTTACTGTTACAACGATAGGTGCACGCAATAATGCGATCAATAAAGTTCCTGAAACTTGGGTGTCTTCACTGCTGAATTCCACGATTTACTTTTAGGCTTTGTCTGTGGACCTCTGTCACCACATTAGCACAATCCACAAATAGACACAAAAAGCTGGAGTAACTCAGCAGGTCAGGCATCATCTCAGAAGAAAAGGAATAGATGACAAGTTTATCGAAGTTTGCGGATGACACTAAGCTGGGGGGCAGTATTAGCTGTGAGGAGGATGCTAGGAGGCTGCAAGGTGACTTGGATAGGCTGGGTGAGTGGGCAAATGCATGGCAGATGCAGTATAATGTGGATAAATGTGAGGTTATCCACTTTGGTGGCAAAATAGGAAAGCAGACTATTATCTAAATGGTGGCCGATTAGGAAAAGGGGAGATGCAACGAGACCTGGGTGTCATGGTACACCAGTCATTGAAAGTAGGCATGCAGGTGCAGCAGGCAGTGAAAAAAGCGAATGGTATGTTAGCATTCATAGCAAAAGGATTTGAGTATAGGAGCAGGGAGGTTCTACTGCAGTTGTACAGGGTCTTGGTGAGACCACACCTGGAGTATTCCGTACAGTTTTGGTCTCCAAATCTGAGGAAGGACATTATTGCCATAGAGGGAGTGCAGAGAAGGTTCACCAGACTGATTCCTGGGATGTCAGGACTTTCATATGAAGAAAGACTGGATAGACTCGGCTTGTACTCGCTAGAATTTAGGAGATTGAGGGGGGATCTTATAGAAACTTACAAAATTCTTAAGGGGTTGGACAGGTTAGATGCAGGAAGATTGTTCCCGATGTTGGGGAAGTCCAGGACAAGGGGTCACAGCTTAAGGATAGAGGGGAAATCCTTTAGGACCGAGATGAGAAAAACTTTTTTCACACAGAGAGTGGTGAATCTCTGGAACTCTCTGCCACAGAAGGTAGTTGAGGCCAGTTCATTGGCTATATTTAAGAGGGAGTTAGATGTGGCCCTTGTGGCTAAAGGGATCAGTGGGTATGGAGAGAAGGCAGGTACGGGATACTGAGTTGGATGATCAGCCATGATCATATTGAATGGTGGTGCAGGCTCGATGGGCCGAATGGCCCACTCCTGCACCTATTTTCTATGTTTCTATGACGTTCTGGGTTGAGACCCTTCGTCAGATTGTGAGACGGGAAAGGGAGATGAAAGATATAGAGAGAAATAGAACAAATGAATATGCAAAACATATCATAGTTACTCTCTCATATATCCCTCGTTTCCCTTTCCCCTGACTGTCTGAAAAAGGGTCTCGACCCAAAACGTCACCTATTCCTTTTCTCCAGAGATGCTGAGTTACTCCAGTTCCTTCCTACAGCACATTCCACATCCCTATTTACTAGTTATTAGCTTTCACGATTCTTTCCCTTACAACACTTTTATGATCTCTGGGCTTATCCACAAATAGCGCACATCAGTCTGAAGAAGGGTCCCGACCTGAAACGTCACCTATTCATGTTCTCCAGAGATGCTGCCTGACCCACTGACTTACCCCAGCACTTTGTCTTCTTTTATAAATCAGCATCTGCTGTTGCTTGTTTCTAAATGCTATTAAATCAATCTGGTCATTGATAGCAAAAGCAACAGTCAAACAAAGACATTATGGGGCAATATATGGCCAAAAATTTATCATACCAGAGGGTCAATTTATGGGGCCGAAGCAATTATAAAAGTGGAAATGAGCAGTCTTGATAATGCACAAGATGAGAAATTTGAAACGCAAAATAATTTGCATCAACACTTTTCTCACACATAAGGTGAGCAACACAAAGAATTGAAATTTAGGGGAAATCACCAGAATCTGTCAAGGATCAATTTTAATCTGTTTTTGACTATTTTATCTTCTTTCCGAACAGATGTATTCATGTAATTCAAAAGAAACCCCTCATACCCAACTCGCTTGTGATTTATGATGGTAACTTCAGTCTGAACAAGAGGTCAGAGAAATTGATGTAGGATGGGTCAACTAGATGGGAAGATGGGTGGGTGATGATACACCAATGGTCAGTTATGTGAGAGAAGAAACTAATCTGATATTAGGCAGTCTACTTTTTCCACAGAATAGAGCTGTGGAACAAGTTGCATTTTCACGCACTGAGTGCCGATTCTGAAGAAGGGTCTCGACCCGAAACGTCACCCATTCCTTCTATCCAGAAATGCTGCCTGCCCCGCTAAGTTACTCCAGCATGTTGTGTCTATCTCCAGTGAGAGATGGATCGATTCCATTTGTAGGCAGAGATTACATCACACAAGCCTCAGGAACCAATGCAATATTTTCAAATTGACAACTTTCAGTCACCGAGAAACTGGAAATTAATGTTCAGTAGTATTAATTCCTGCCTGATGTTGTTCCACTTATTAACTCTCTCAAGAGACTGGGGAGTGTTTTGGCGATTGTGTAAATGGAGCCAGGCTTTTATCCATCCAATGGTTTAGCATGTTTGCTCATATTACATCTCTACCCTTCTTCAAAGAAGCCTCAGCTTAACATGTCACACAAACAACAAGCTACAGCTGTCAGCATTAATATGTAGTGGCATCAGAGATCACATTGACAAATCCTGAAGCAAACCCCAAATCCAAATATCACCCACTCAGACAGTAAGCCACCTTTACCTACATACTTTCTATTCTAATCTAGTGCCCTTCATAATGTTTGGGACAAAGACCCATCATTTATTTATTTGCCTCCGTACTCCACAATTTTAGATTTGTAATAGAAAAAAAATCACATGTGGTTAAAGTGCACCACATGTGATTTGAAAGAGATTGGAGGTGTGCTGCAGTTAAATAACAGGAGAATTCTGGAATTTGTCAGATTATAAGGAAATAGGATAACTGCAATGCCTATGAGGAGGGAGTGAGATAATTCACAAGACTGTAATGATAATGGGAATTGAGATAAGTGGAGGACTACAGGAAAAACACGAAAGAGTAATTGGAGTGGCTATGAGAAAAGAGAGGAGCAGAGTAATAGGAATGCTGCAGGAATAGGATTGAGTGGAGCAAGAGAAGGCCTTATGCAATAGGTAGGGAGTCTGGAATTTGGAGGAACCATGGGAATATTCACTATAAGAATACAGCAAACAGGATAACTGGAGGGGCTATAGGAACAGGATGATATGGGGCAAATCAGGGGTGTGGGATAATTAGAGGGGAGAAGGAATAATTGGGAGTGGGATAACTGGAAGAGAAAAGGAGTAGCCGAGTGGATAACTGGAAGGATGGTGGGAGTACTGGACATGGGGTGATTGAAATGGCTACTGGATTAGTTGAGAGCGGGGTAATTGGGGACTGGTGTAATTGGAAAGTGGATTATTTGGGGTAGGGTAATTTTGGGAGGGGTATTTGGGGAAGTGATGTAATGGGAGAGTTAAGTAAATGAAATTAGGTATTTGGGGAGTGGGGATGATTAAAGTAGGGTATTTTGTGGGATGCTTTGGGGGGTTGTTCTTAGAATGGGGTATTTGTGGGGGGGTGAGGCTGTACTTAGAATTGGCTACCTATGGGTGGCATACTTACAATGGGGTAATTGGAAGAGTGGGAAAATAGAATGGGGTAATTGGGGAAGGTGGTATGTGAGTGTGCTATAATTGGGAGAGTGAGGAACTAGTATTGGTTTATTATTATCACATTTACCATGAGAGTGAAAAATGTGGCATGCTATCCAGGTAGAACATCCATACATTAATAAAATTAAACTATGCATAATTTAGTGTTACAGTTACAGAAAAAAATGCAGATAATAGAAAGAGAACAAAGCTCACAAGAAGGGTCTCAACCCCAAGCGTCACCCATTCCTTCTCTCCAGAGATGCTGCCTGTCCAGCTGAATTACTCCAGCTTTTTGTGTCTATCTTCAGTTTAAATCTGCAGCCCCTTCTTACACATTAAGCCCACAACCATCGGATTGAGGGAAATCAGGAATACATCTTTAGCTTATAAGAGATCTATCTATTCAAGAGTCCGAAAGCAACGGGGAAGAAGCTTTTCCTTAATTTGGTGGTGCATGCTTTCAATATTCAGTACCTTCTGTCTGACAGGAGAGGGGGCTGATGGAATGAGCAGGGTGTGAGTGCTTCTTGATTAGATTGGCTGTTTGCCTAATGGGATGGGAAGCTGGTATGCATGATGTTAACGAATGTATACACAACTCTCTGAGTGGAGTAAATAGAATGGGGAAGTGGTGTAATGGAATGAGCTATTTGAATAATTAGAATGGGGAATTTGGTGGAAGTGGTGTCATTGGAATGGGGGAATTTGATGTACATTGCCATGGGGTATGTTTGTAGTAGGAATGGGGAATTTGGGGAACCAAGGTGCTTGGATGGGTGTCTGGGGTAAATGGAGCTGGTGGTTTTGGTGAATGGGGCGATTGCAAACTGTTTGAGCAGAGTGTTTAGGGTAAGTGGGGCAATTGAAATGGGCTAGCAGACCACTGGGAGTGGGGTATGTAGTAAGGAACTGGTTTAAACCAAAGATAGACACAAAAAGCTGGAGTAACTCAGCAGGTCAGTCAGCATCTCCTGAGAAAATGAGTAGGTGCGTTTCGGGTCGAGACGCCACCTATTCCAGAGATGCTGTCTGACCCGCTGCGTTACTCCAGCTTTTTTTGTCCATAAATGCGGTAATTCAGTAGGGTGCATGGGGGAAATTGGGTAAATAATACCGGGTGTTTTGAGAGCTGGGGTAATTGGGATGGAGTGTTTGGAGTAGGGTAATTGGAAGAGGATGTTTGTGCGGAGTGGTGTAATTGTAGTGAGATACTTGGGCCATTGAATTAACTGGAGCGGGGTGCTGATGGGAATTGGATGTTGGGGGCCAGATTGGAGCCAGATGTTTGGGAAAGTGGAGTAATAAAGCGGACTGTTGGGGCAGGATTATGATGATTCGGGGGACTCGATGATGCTAAGCTTAAGAAAAAAACAAAGTGCTGGAGGAACTCGACAAGTCAGGCAGCACCTGAGGAGGAAATGAAGAGACGTTTCGGGTCGGGATCCTTCACTGATTCAGAGGAGGATTCGGGGCAGGCTCGCAGTGCTGAGTGGGAGAGCCGGCTGGAAGGGGAAGGGTCAAGGGATGAGTGAGGTGGGGGCGCCGGTTCTGTTTCAACACGAGTCAGTTGACGTCCGTGCTTCCCCACCAATGCCCTGAATTGGCACCTGCAGCCGCAGCGAGCGTGCGGCTGAGAATGCAGACTTTACATTAATAAAAACCGCAAGATGGGGGAAAAAAAGACTGCTAGTCGCTGCTCTGATCTGGAAGCCCCTACCTTCACCTTGTCACACAGCGCTGGGCCTGGACTCAGGCCTCGCCAGCTGGGCCCGAGGCCCGCGCCTCCTCCCGCTCGAGCACCGCGCCCGCCGCCATTTCCTTCCCTCCCTGCGCACGAAATGGCGGCGGGTGACGTAGAGGACGGCACGCGGAGGGGCAACAGCGCGTCCGGTGGAATGGCCCCTCGTCCCCAAACACCTCAACACCCTCTCACCCATTCGCCTCAACACCCCTCCAGCCTCCCCGGTTAACCCCCAGCGCCCTCTTCCAAAGTCACCCCAATACCCCGTCAACCCACCCCCTCCGTCCTACCCAATCACCTCACCCCCACCCTCCCCTCTCCAATCACCTCACCCCTCCTCCTGTCACCCCAATACCCTGTCAACCCACTCCTTCACCCTCTCTTCCCCAATCACCTGGTCTCCCTCCTCCCCAATCACTGGAGCGGGGCTTGCTGGAGCGCTTGGTTGGGTGGGATGGTGAAGTGATTGGTGAGGGTGGTGATTGTGGTTTGTGAGGGGGGGGCTTTAATAGCCATTTAGCTTAACTCAGTATGTTATAACTATAACATTTAAATATAACATTTTAATCGTACTCGTGGTCATGCTCGTGCATGGTCAAAAACTACGTCTCTTCCCCGATCTTCTTCGAACTAAACTAAACTCCTTGGGAGTCTGCGCGAGAATCCCAGCCGCAAACACGCCTCAGACTACGTATAATTCCCACCCACATAAATACAGGCAGATAAAATTTAAAGCTAACTGGTTATAGTTATAACATACTGAGTTAAGCTAAATGGCTACTACAGCCCCCCTCACAAACCACAATAACCACCCTCACCAATCATTTCACCATCCCACCCAACCAAGCGCTCCAGCAAGCCCTGGCAGACAGAACATGAGTATTTGGCAAAACAGTTGCCCAGTGCAATCATGATTGGTCTCACTGATGTAGAGGAGGTGTCATCAGGTACACCGTTTGCTGCTCACTTTAACCCCCCTTCCCATTCCCTTACTGCCTACTCCACTGCCAGATTGAGGCCATGTACAAACAGGAAGAACAGTTCCTCGTATCTCACATGGGTAGCCTACAACTCAATGGTATGAACAAGTAACCCCCCCCCCCCCCATCCATGTGCACACCTTTCTCCCACTAAACCCGTGACCCTGATCCCTTTCTCTCCTCTTTCTACACTATCTCTGCCAATCAAAACCCCTCCTCACCTGTAGCCACCTCTCACCTGCCAGGTTTTGCCCCAACCAATCCCTCTTTATCAGATTTCTATCTCTTGCTCTAATCAGTCTGAAGTATCGTTTAGATTCAGAACTGTCTTGTTCATAAGAGACAAAGGGTTGTGGAGGAATGGTGTTATTCTGGCTGCAGTTCTGTGACTAGTGAAGTTCTACTGGGATTTGTGCTGGGACCTCTATTGTTTGTGATACTTTATATATATACACGACTTGCATGTCTATCTATGCTATTACCTTGCCTCTAATACCATGGGCTCCTATCTTGTTTAGCAGCCTCGCGTGCGGCACTTTATCAAAGGCCTTTAAGAAAGTCGGGAGAGAGAAAACGGAATTATAGACCAGTTAGCCTGACATCGGTGGTGGGGAAGATGCTGGAGTCAATTATAAAAGATGAGATAGCCGAACATTTGGATAGCAGTAACAGGATCGGTCCGAGTCAGCATGGATTTACGAAGGGGAAATCATGCTTGACTAATCTTCTGGAATTTTTTGAAGATGTAACTAGAAAAATGGACAACGGAGAGCCAGTGGATGTAGTGTACCTGGACTTTCAGAAAGCATTTGATAAGGTCCCACATAGGAGATTATTGGGCAAAATTAAGGCACATGGTATTGGGGGTAGAGTGCTGACATGGATAAAGAAGTGGTTGGCAGACAGAAAACAAAGAGTAGGGATTAACGGGTCCCTTTCAGAATGGCAGGCAGTGACTAGTGGGGTACCGCAAGGCTCGGTGCTGGGACCGCAGCTATTTACAATATACATCAATGATTTGGATGAAGGGATTCAAAGTAACTAGCAAATTTGCAGATGACACAAAGCTGGGTGGCAGTGTGAACTGTGAGGAGGATGCTATGAGAATGCAGGGTGACTTGGACAGGTTGGGGGAGTGGGCAGATGCATGGCAGATGAAGTTTAATGCGATAAATGTGAGGTTATCCACTTTGGTAGCAAAAACAGGAAGGCAGATTACTATTTAAATGGCGTCAAGTTGGGAAAAGAGGAAGTACAACGGGATCTGGGGGTCCTTGTTCATTAGTCTATGAAAGTAAGCATGCAGGTACAGCAGGCAGCGAAGAAAGCGAATGGCATGTTGGCCTTTATAACAAGAGGAATCGAATATAGGAGCAAAGAGGTCCTTCTGCAGTTGTACAGAGCCCTAGTGAGACCACACCTGGAGTATTGTGTGCAGTTTTGGTCCCCTAATTTGAGGAAGGACATTCTTGCTATTGAGGGAGTGCAGCGTGGGTTTACAAGGTTAATTCCCGGGATGGCGGGACTGTCATATGCTGCGAGAATGGAGCAGCTGGGCTTGTACACTCTGGAGTTTAGCAACATCTATGGAGTGAAGGAAATAGGCAAAGTTTCGGGTCGAACCCCTTCTTCAGTTTCTGGAGTTTAGAAGGATGAGGGGGATCTCATTGAAACATATAAGATTGTTAAGGGCTTGGAGACGCTAGAGGCAGGAAACATGTTCCCGATGTTGGGGGAGTCCAGAACCAGGGGCCACAGTTTAAGAATAAGGAGTAAGCCATTTAGAACGGAGACGAGGAAACACTTTTTCTCACAGAGAGTGGTGAGTCTGTGTAATTCTATGCCTCACAGGGTGGTGGAGGCAGGTTCTCTGGATGCTTTCAAGAGACAGCTAGATAGGGCTTATAAATAGCAGAGTCAGGGGTTATGGGGAGAAGGCAGGAACGGGATACTGATTGGGGATGATCAGCCATGATCACATTGAATGGCGGTGCTGGCTCGAAGGGCCGAATGGCCTACTCCTGCACCTATTGTCTATTGCCTTCTGAAAATCCACTGACTCTCTCTCCTTTGTCTATCCTGCTTGTTACTTCCTCAAAGATTTCCAACAGATATGTCAGACAAGATCTCCCATTAACAAACCATGCTGACTTCAGCCTATTGTGTCGCTTCCAAATACCCCAAAACATTGTCCTTAATAATGGACTCTAAAATCTTACCAACCACTATATTCCCTTTCTTTTGCCTCACTCCCTCTTAAACAGTGGAGTTACATTTGTGATTTTCCAGTCCTCTGGAACCATTTCTGATTCCAATGATTCTTAAAAGATCACTACTAATCCCTCCACAATC